>CM035407.1:203125626-203128126 GCA_020310875.1 Ceratopteris richardii | reverse complement strand
TGTTCTAAATTCAAGAGTAGGTTGTTCTTTTGGAGATTAACACTCTCCATCAGTGGTATCAGAGCAGGAGACATCAAATCAAGGAAAGGAGGGTCCCGATTGCTGCAGATTCAAGAAATTCAACAATTGAAGAACTAAAAGGTGAAAGTTTGAAGGCAAAGCTTGAGGAGGAGACCATAAGACATCAAGAAGGACAAAAGGAGTCTAATTCTAAGTAAAGGTACATATATTGTTTATAAAGCTTGAAGGTTTCAATACATAGGTAGACACAAGATGGGAGATTCTCTACAGATAGAGAAATTGGATAGGGAAAACTATCCTGCATGGTCAATGAGGATGGAAGCTCATCTTATGAGCAAAGATTTAATAGCCTACATCACAGGAGAAGAAGAGAAGCCACAGTTCAGAGATCCTAGTGTTCCAACTAGGGAAGAGTTAGCAGATTTGAAAAATTGGATGAAGAAAGATGCTCAAGCTAGGAGCATTATATATATGGCAGTCAATGATTACTTGTTACCTCACATTCGAGGTCTTGAAAGTGCAACTGATATTTGGAATGCTTTGGAGGAGCATTTCCAGAATACTACAAAGTCAAGGAAGGCATCCTTATGGGCAGAGTTTACAACCTTCAAGAAGAAGGCTTCTCAATCTATTTCAGACTATGTGACAAGGATGAAAGACATTGCAGATGCATTAGGAGCTGTTGATGAAGACATTGAGGAGGATAAATTGGTAAGGCAAATTCTTACAGGTTTGAGAGGTGATGACAAATGGAAGCCATTCATTTTGTCTACAGAGTTATCACTTGATCATTTCACTCCTGATTTAAATCAGTTGCTAGGTCATATGCTAACATTTGAGCAGGATGTTAAAGGAGATGGTGACAAGAGTGCAGGTCATGCAATGTACTCAAAGGACAAGAAGAAGAATAGCAAAGGAAAGCAACAAGCAGGTGAAGATGAAGGAACAACTACTCAAGCCAACTTCCTAAGAGGAAGAGGAGGTGGTAAAGGTAGAGGAAGAGGCAGGAATAACAAAGATGGAGGAAAAGCTTGCTGGATTTGTGGTAAGACAAATCACTTAGCTAATGATTGTTGGTATAATAATTAGAGTAATGGTGGATATAATCAGAACTATAATTCAAGAGGAAGAGGAGGCAGAAATCAAAGAGGCAATTTTAGAGGCAGAGGTGGTAGGAGTTACTTTGGAAGAAATGCAGGTAGAGGATTCCAAAGTCAACAATACAACAACACCTACTACAATTATGCTTCAGATCAAAAGGAGGATTCAACATTGATAATGAATGCAACTTGTGAAAGCCAGAGTGAAGATCAGAGAGTCTTCTACATTGACTCAGGGTGTAGCAATCACCTGAGTGGTAATATATCTTTGATGATTGATTTAGAGAGTAAGGTTTTTAATCATGTTGTTCAAACAGGTGACAACACAAAGCATAATGTGAAGTCAATTGGATCAGTGAAGGCCAAGGATGGTAGCACCTTATTGAGTAAGGTCTTGTATGTTCCTACAATTCCTAAGAATTTGATAAGTGTAGGACAAATTGTTGAAAAGGGATATGAAGTAAGGTTCACTAATGATGGAGTATATGTGGAAGACCCTAGCCAAGCGTATAAACAGATTGTTTCAGGAAAAAAGGAAGGAAGATTATTTACATTGAAGATTCAAGGCAATATTGGTCATGCTATGTTCACATATGGAGGACATAAGATCTCTGAGTTAGATCTTTGGCACAAGAGGCTTGGACATTTCAATGAAAGAGGTATTAAAGATATGGTTAACAATGGTTCAGTGCTTGGATTGCCTAATGTTGCAGGTCAACATATGACATACAAATGTGAGGCATGTCAATTAGGTAAGGCTCATAAGAATTCTTACTCCAAGCATGGTTTTATGTACTCAGAGAAGCTTGAATTGGTACACACAGATGTGTGGGAACCATCAAAGGATTTCAGTATAAATGGGTCAAGATATTATGTGATTTATGTTGATGATGCTACTAGATGGATCACTATCTATGTGATCAAAGATAAGTCAGAAGTGTTTAATACATTTAAACACTATCATGCATATGCAGAAAGAATTACAGGTCATAAGTTGAAGAGATTAAGGTCAGATGGAGGGGGAGAGTATTTCTCTAATGAGTTCAGTGATTACTTATGGAATGCAGGTATAAAAGGGAAGTTACTTGCAGGTACTCTCCTCAACAAAATGGTGTAGCAGAAAGGAGAAATAGAACACTTGTTGAGTTCGCAAGATCCATGATGAAGGAGAAAAATTGCCCTAATTATTTGTGGGCTGAGGCTGTAAATACAGCCACTTATTTGGTCAATAGGTTACCATGTAAAGCCTTGCAGGGTATGACACCATATGAGGCTTGGTGGGGTAAGAGACCTACCTTGGATCATTGCAGAGTTTTTGGATGTGTGGCATATGCATATGTGCCATCACAATTAAGGCACAAGTTGGAGCCTAAAGCTGA
>CM035407.1:203058788-203115626 GCA_020310875.1 Ceratopteris richardii | reverse complement strand
GATCACACATACCTCGCACTCTCCCTGAAGGGAGACACCCCTACACGCATACCCGCAGCACGCATCCCACACACCACCATCCACTTCACACACGAGCTAGCTCACATATATGCGGCTCGAGTCGAGCAGGGTCTTCTCTTACTTCATCCTGACACTCCACTATCCCTACTCACCTCTCAGATAGCATCAGTTCTTCAGACATCAGCCATCAGCTCCTTCCCACACACCATCCATTCTCGTCACACACCTCCTCCCGGGACTATGCCACAACATCGTTGGTATGATGAGGATTGCAGAGATCTTTACCGCCGACTACGAGCTCAGCGAGCATTGGGAGAGATCACAGAGAGAGAGAGGCCAAGGGACAGATGAAGACTCTCACACGTCGAAAGAGGCGAGCCTTTGAGGAGGCACAGGAGCTTGAGCTATACCATCTCTTTATGAGTATGGACAGTGCTGCAGCATGCGCAGCCTACGAGAGCCACGCCCGACCACACCTATTGGAGACCCACACACATGGCATGATTATGCTCAGAGGTTATATGAGGTACCTAGGCAGCCTCCCATTCCCCAGCCACTTGAGCCTCGCCCTACTAGTTCTTCTCTCTTCACAGCAAAGATGGTTGAGAGGGCCATACGACGACTTCGACATGGACGTTCGACAGACCACGCAGGATTGAAGAGCGAGCATCTCATATATGCAGCCTCCACTATAGCCCCGTTGATTGCACATGTCTTCAACCGGGCTATAGGAGAGGGCTTCCCAGAGGAGTGGACTAGGCACACCATTGTGCCTATCCACAAATCTGGCGACACCCTAGATCCAGGGAACTACAGGACCATCATGATTGGCCACACCATGGCCAAACTATACGGTGCCATACTTGAGGCAGAGCTCAGTTCATATGCAGAGACTGAGGGGCTACGAGCACGAGGCCAGGCAGGTTTTCGACGAGCTTTCTCTACTATTGATCACATCTTCATTCTGCGCTGCCTCATTGATGGGGCAAGGGTGCGGAAGAAGAGGCTATATTGCTGCTTTGTGGACTTCCGCAAAGCTTTTGATACAGTGCCGCGAGAGAGGCTCTTCCAACGCCTCCAGAGCTTGGGAGTACCATCAGGGATGATTTGGGCCATCTATGCACTCTATGAGCAGGTGACTGGGAGGGTACGGTGTCCAGGAGGTATGTCTGAGGCCATTGCTAGCACCATCGGTGTTAAGCAAGGCTGCCCACTCTCTCCCACTCTATTTGGTCTCTACATTGACGAGATTGAGGACTACATTCTCCGAGCTGGAGGAGAGGGTGCAGACCTCGCAGGTACACATGTCCACATTTTATTATATGCCGATGACATTGTCTTGATTTCAGAGTCACCCGAGGGATTACAGCGCCACCTTGAGGCCCTGGATGAGTTTTGTACACAGAGGGGCTTGACAGTAAACCTTGGCAAGACCAAGGTCATGATCTTCCACACCTCCCCCATGGTGAGGAATGGAGCAGGATTCAGAGCTGGTGGTGGACAGATTGAGGTGGTCACTTCCTATGTCTATCTCGGAGTCACATTCACGAGCTTGCCTGGCCCCTTCAGCATGAGACAGGCAGCCACCGATAGACTCACACGTGGATATGCAGCTTTAGCCATGTTAGAACGGAGATGTCACCAAGCACACTTCCAGGAGCCCCGCACGAAGGGCTGGCTATTTGACACACTGGTCAGACCAGCTATGATGTATGCTGCGACGGTTTGGGCCCCAGGTCTCACAGTCACCCAGTGGAGTGCGATCGAGAGGCCACAGGTACGTATGATCTCGCGATTATTTCGTGGGAAACAGTCGGTGCCACATGACATCATCAGGGCAGAGCTAGCTGCACCACCCATGGCAGTAGAGGCACTATTCCAGACTATCTGCTTTATTCAGAGGATTAGGGACCTCCCTACAGATAGACTCACACACAGAGCTCTTGAGGCATCTATACAGATATCAGAGTTAGGATATGAGAGAGCTTGGTACACTCAGGTTAGAGTCTGGTTTGATAGTCATGGACTTGATATGGACAGATTGCCGCCTTTTCAGTATGACCCAGACTCACCTCACATCCACCTCTCTCGTCGTGAGAGGAATGTTGTGCTCAGACAGGATCTCTGGCAGCTCTACATTAGTCAGACATGGCACACACCACACATGGGATCGAGACTATCGCACTATCGAGACCAGTTCATAGACATACTAGCTGACGGTTTCATCCAGCGACCACGCTACATGGATACTCACATGCCTCATAGCTTGAGGGTAGCGATTGGCCAGCTGAGAGTCTCATCACACAGACTCGAGATTGAGACGGGCAGAGCCGCAGACATTCCCAGAGAGGAGCGGATATGCAGAGTATGCAGAGTAGAGATGGAGGATGAGGAGCACTTTGTATGCAGATGTAGCGCATATGATGGCATCAGAGGCAGATACGAGACTCTGTTTGCAGGGCAGCCCACCCTCCGAGAGATCATGGACTCTAGAGACCAGCGACAGTTCGGGCGATTCTTACTAGAGATACAGAGTCACAGAGATTCCCTACTCCAGCCTACTGTAGCACTCCATACAGGAGGGAGACAGAGTCAGCTCAGTGACTTCTTTATTCCACGACGTGCTGCAGCCCTCCCCCCCTCAGCCCACATACCGAGCGGGGTGACTCTTCAGCAGGCTCAGATATCTCGAGCTAGGAGACGACCCCGTGCTATAGGATATCGGGCCCCGAGACTTCACCGACACCAGATTGCGGAGATCCAGGCTTGTGACCATCGCGCCATGGAGGAGAGACGATCCCAGATGATGGCCGATCCCGTTGCAGCCATCAGGGTGGCCCTGACTCCACCTCCACCTATGTATCACATATTACATCCCACCCACTAGCACAGGATGGAGCTAGTTAGTCGTTTTAGATGCATTCTCATGGTTGTTGTACTACCCTTTTGCATATAGACTATCATAGATATCGCACTCCATACACCCCCCACCACTTTCATGGGTATCCCCACATGCATACTACGGAGATCTATACCAGCTTAACCAGTTTCTTTTCAGCACTTTTATCTTTTCTGATTGACAGAAGATACACCCATGTACATCGATTTGTCTCATAGGCCGAGTTCGGCCTCCTAATAGACGTAAAAACACTTTCTTTCTTTCTTTCTTCTTTCTCTCTCTCTCTCTCTCTCTCTCTCTCTCTCTCTCTCTCTCTCTCTCTCTCTCTCTCTCTCTCTCTCTCTCTCTCTCTCTCTCTCTCTCTCTCTCGGAGTCACATTCACAAGCTTGCCTGGCCCCTTCAGCATGAGACAGGCAGCCACCGATAGACTCACACGAGGATATGCAGCCTTAGCCATGTTAGAGCGGAGATGTCACCAGGCACACTTCCAGGAGCCCCGCACAAAGGGGTGGCTATTTGACACACTAGTGAGACCAGCTATGATGTATGCTTCGACAGTTTGGGCACCAAGCCTCACAGTTACCCAGTGGAGTGCGATCGAGAGGCCACAAGTACGTATGATCTCGCGACTATTTCGTGGGAAACAGTCAGTGCCACATGACATTATCGGGGCAAAGCTAGCTGCACCACCCATGGTAGTAGATGCACTGTTCCAGACTATCTCCTTTATTTAGAGGGTGAAGGAGCTCCCTACAGAAAGACTCACACATAGAGCTTTTGAGGCATCTATACAGATATCAGAGTCGGGATATGAGAGAGCCTGGTACACTCAGGTTAGAGCATGGTTTGATAGTCATGGACTTGATATGGATAGATTGCCGCCTTTTCAGTATGATCCAGACTCACCTCACATCCACCTCTCGCGTCATGAGAGGAATCTTGTGCTCAGACAGGACCTTTGGCAGCTCTACATTAGTCAGACATGGCACACACCACACATGGGATCGAGACTATCGCACTATCGAGACAAGTTCTTGGACATACTAGTGGATGGTTTCATCCAGCGACCACGCTACATGGATACCTACATGCCTCATAGCTCGAGGGTGGCTATTGGCCAGTTGAGGGTCTCATCACACCGACTAGAGATTGAGATAGGCAGAGCCACAGACATTCCCCGAGAGGAGAGGCTATGCAGGATATGCAGAGTAGAGATGGAGGATGAGGAGCATTTTGTTTGCAGATGTAGCGCATATGATGACATTAGAGGCAGATACGAGACTCTGTTTACAGGGCAGCCCACCCTCCGAGAGATCATGGGCTCTAGAGATCAGCGACAGCTCGGGCGATTCTTGCTCGGGCGATTCTTACTAGAGATTCAGAGTCACAGAGATTCTCTCCTCCAGCCTACTGCAGCTTCCCAGACACGAGGGAGACAGAGTCAGCTCACTGACTTCTTCATTGCACGACGTGCAGCAGCCCTCCGCCCCTTAGCTCACACATCGAGAGGGGTGACTCTTCGGCAGGCTCAGGCCTCTCGAGCTAGGAGACGACCCCGTGCTATAGGATATCGGGCCCTCAGACTTCAAAGACACCAGATCGAAGACATCCAGGGTCGTGACCATCGCGCCATGGAGGAGAGACGATCCCGGATGATGGCAGATCCCGCTGCAGCCATCAGGGAGGCTTGACTCCACCTTCCACCCATGTACCACATCTTACACCCGCTCACTAGTACAGGATGGAGCTAGTTAGTCGTTCAGATGCATTATCATGCTTGTACTACCCTTTTGCATATAGGCTATAGATATAGCACTCCATTCACCGTCCCCCCCCTCCACTTTCATGGGTATCTCTACATGCAGTACTACAGATGATCTATATCAGCCTTGCCATCATTTTTTCAGTACTTTTATCTTTTCCGATTGACAGAAGATACACCCATGTACATTGATTTGTCTCATAGGCGCGAGTTCGGCCTCCTAATCGACGTAAAAACACTTTCTTTCTTCTCTCTCTCTCTCCTCTCTTCTCTCTCTCTCTCTCTCTCCTCTCCTCTCTCTCTCTCTCTCTCTCTCTCTCTCTCTCTCTCTCTCTCTCTCTCCTCTCTCTCTCTCTCTCTCTCTCTTCTCTCTCTCTCTCCTTCTCTCTCTCCTCTCTCTCTCTCTCTCTCTCTCTCTCTCTCATCTCTCTCTCATCTCTTCTCTCTCATCTCTGTCTCTCCTCGTCTCTCTCGTCGTACTCAATCGTCCTCGCTCTCTCCTCTCGCTCTCTCTCTCTCTTCGTCTCTTCTCTCTCTCTCTCTCGTCTCTCTCTCTCTCCTCTCTCCCACCCCCCCCTCCCCTACCTCCCCCCCCCCCTCCCCTTCCCCCTCCCCCCTCCCCCTTCCCCCTCCCCCTCTCCCCCCTCCCCTCCCCAGTCCCTCCCTCCCTCCCGAGTCCCTCCCTCCCTCCCGAGTCCCTACCCTCCGAGTCCCTCCCTCCCTAGTCCCTCCCTCCTCCCGTCCCTCCCTCCCTCCTCCCTCCCTCCCTCCCTTCCCTCTCCCTCCCTCTCTCTCTCTCTCTCGTCTCTCTCTTCTCTCTCTCTCTCTCTCTCTCTCGTCTCTCATCTCTCTCTCTCTCTCTCTCTCTCTCTCTCTCTCTCTCTCTCTCTCTCTCTCTCTCTCTCTCTCTCTCTCTCTCTCTCTCTCTCTCTCTCTCTATATATGCTGATGACATTGTCCTGCTCTCAGAGTCACAGGAGGGGTTGCAGTCACATTTACAGGCGCTCGATACCTTTTGCATGGAGAGAGGACTCATAGTGAACCTTGGCAAGACCAAGGTCATGATCTTCCATACCTCCAGGACAGTACGCCATCGCGCCTCTTTCACAGCAGCTGGAGGACAGATAGAGGTAGTGGACTCCTACGTCTACCTAGGTATCACCTTCTCGGGCAGCACAGGGGTATTCTCCATGGCACAGGCTGCGAGAGATAGATTGACGCGAGGTTATGCGGCTCTTGCAGGATTGGAGAGACGCTGCTTTCAGACACATTTTCAGGAGCCCCGGACTAAGGGGTGGCTCTTTGACACTCTAGTGACACCCGCATTGATGTACGCAGCAGCAGTATGGGCACAAGGGATCACAGAGGCGATGTGGACGCAGATTGAGAGGCCCCAGATCACCATGATATCACGCTTGCTGCACAGCAAGCCCTCCGTTCCACATGACATTATACGAGCTGAGCTTGGCACACCACCGATGCTAGTGGAGGCCCTCTTCCAGTTGGTGACCTTTATACTGAGAGTCAGAGAGCTCCCCACTAGCCGACTCACCAGGCTTGCATTTGAGAGCTCTAGACATTTGGCAGAGACAGGGCATGAGAGAGTATGGTATGCACAGACTTACCGATGGTTAGCAGACCATGGCATGAGCATTACGGATCTCCCCCCTTTTCAGTATGACCTCTCTTCCCCCCACATTACCCTCTCTCGTTCGGAGAGGAATAGGATCATCCGTCAGGACCTACTACAGATACACATCAGGGAGACATGGATAGCACCACGGGAGCCTCTTCCCACAAAGAGGCAACACTACAGAGAGCACTTCCTAACTGTGACAGCGGATGGTTTCATTCAGAGACCACGATACATGGATACATATATGGCACCAGCTGAGAGAGTGGCCATTGGGCAGCTCAGAGTATCATAACACCAGCTCGAGATTGAGATTGGGCGAGCCACACATACCCCCAGGGATGAGCGATTATGCAGGATATGTAGAGAGGAGGTGGAGGACGAGGAGCACTACACATGTAGATGCCAGGCATATGAGGACATCAGAGACCGCTACCCACAGCTCTTCAGGGGGCCTAGAGAGATCAGGGCTTTATTGGGGACAGAGGACCAGCGCCCTCTAGGTCGTTTCCTAGTAGAGCTCCAGCACCACCGCGCATCACTCCTCCAGCAGCAGATGGAGATACACCTGGCCCCCCCCCCCCTCAGACTCATATTACAGATTTTTTCAGACCCACATACACTCGAGGGCCCAGCTCGATGCGGGGTGTCACATTACACAGAGTAGAGGAGCTTAGACGACAGCGTCGACGACCGAGACCCCTTGTCCGGAGAGCTCGTCAACATCAGAGAGAGATTCAGGCGATTCACGCACGCCATGACATGGAGATACAGAGACGTAAGCAGCGCACCCCTATCGATTTGGACGCCCAGAGCATTTTGAGGATCGCCATGATGCCTTACCCACCGATGCATTATATCCTACACCCACTCCAGGCATTTAGGGGGTTGTGACACCATCGAGCCTCCCCTCCCTATGCATATCATGTTTGTATCTCACCCATTGAGCATATAGAGTGCATACCCATAGCACCCCACACCCTTGATGCCAGCTACTATCCCTCCTTTTCTACCCGTTTGTAGTACTCACACTTTATTTTCGTTTTGGATCACAGTGGATTGGATCATACTGATGTATATGTTTTGTCTCATAGGCCGATTTTGGCCTCTAATAGACCTTAAAAAGTCTTTCTTTCTTCTTTCTTTCTTTCTCTCTCTCTCTCTCTCTCTCTCTCTCTCTCTCTCTCTCTCTCTCTCTCTCTCTCTCTCTCTCTCTCTCTCTCTCTCTCTCTCTCTCTCTCTCTCTCTCTCTCTCTCTCTCTCTCTCTCTCTCTCTCTCTCTCTCTCTCTCTCTCTACAGATCAACATCAATTAGGATGATTCTTACTAGAGATACAAAGCCACATATATTCCTTGCTCTAGGCCACCATAGCAGCTCCAACCGAAGGGAGACAGACAAAGCTCACCAGCTTCTTCGCTCCACCACATCGAGTAGCCTCCCCCCCCCCGGCCAGCTATCACGCAAAGAAGAGTGACTCTTCAGCGGACCAAGACTCTCATGCTAGGAGACTACCCCACATCATAGGCTATCGAACATAAAGATTTCATATATGCATAATTGTGGATTCAAGCTCGTTACCGTTGAGCCACTCCGGAGAGACAAGCCCATATGATGGCCAATCTCACTGTAGTCATCCCAAAGCTTTGACACCACCTCCACCTATGTGCCCACATAGTACACGCACACATGAGCACTAGATATAGATGGTCAGTCCGTTGAATGCATTCTCATATTTGGACTACACTCTTACATATAGGCTACCATAGGGATTGCACTCCATTTTTCCCCTTAATTTTCCTTGTATGAGGATTTGTTTTTATTTTCAGCACTTAGTCTTTCCGATTGACCAAAGACATAACCTATGTACATTGATTTAGTCTCATAGGTCGAGTCTAGGCATCTAATGGATTTTCAAAATCTTCCTTCTTTTCTTCTTTCTTCTTTTCTTCTTTCTTCTTTCCTTCTTCTTCTCTTTCTTCTTCTTCTTCCCTCTCTCTCTCTCTCTCTCTCTCTCTCTCTCTCTCTCTCTCTCTCTCTCTCTCTCTCTCTCTCTCTCTCTCTCTCTCTCTCTCTCTCTCTCTCTCTCTCTCTCTCTCTCTCTCTCTCTCTCTCTCTCTCTCTCTCTCTCACACACACACACACACCCATTGAGCATATAGAGTGCATACCCATAGCACCCCACACCCTTGATGCCAGCTACTATCCACTCCTTTTATACCCGTTTGCGGTACTCACACTTTATTTTCCTTTTGGGATCACAGTGGATTGGATCATACTGATGTATATGTTTTGTCTCATAGGCCGATTTTGGCCTCTAATAGACGTTAAAAGTCTTTCTTTCTCTCTCTCTCTCTCTCTCTCTCTCTCTCTCTCTCTCTCTCTCTCTCTCTCTCTCTCTCTCTCTCTCTCTCTCTCTCTCTCTCTCTCTCTCTCTCTCTCTAAAGAAGGGGAGATTAATATGAACAAGACGAAAGCTCTCTAAGAACTCACCAAAGCCTTGACCACGAGCATGGTAAACAAGCTACAAGCTACCAAAGAAAGGTAGATCGACATAGTGAAGAAGAACATAAAAAATGAAACCAAAGAAGAGGCACAAAAGGAAGAAGCCCTCATCGTACACACCACCTTTGAGGAAGAAAAGATGAGACAAGCCCGTCGTCTTAATGTATGCGTCACAGAACTTGTAGAAAAAGAGGGCTCTACCCACGAGTCCAATGGGAAGACACTATGCAAGATGCTCGGCTACAAAGAGGAGTCCTCCCTGTTCATCAAATCCTGGAGAGCGGGATGAGACTCCATGAAGAAGAGATCTCTCATTCTACACTTCCCCTCCGAAGACATAAGGTCCACTTTCCTTTGCAAGAGGGTGATTTTGAGAGCACTTGATGACATCCCCCCCCCCATCTAACTTGATGATGATCTCACAACCATACAAGTAGCAAATCACCGTGCATGCATGCCAAGGGTACACCAAGCTCGCAAAGAAGGAAAGAAGGTGGCTTCATACAGAGATGGCCCTATCATCATTGATGGCAAGGCCATCCCATAGGGATTTGCGGCCTACGTGACACTTGAGGAGATACACCTTGTAGTTTGGAACTGCAACGGAGATCTATGGACACACCCAAAGAGATTGGAAGAGGTGCAGTGAGGAAAAGACATCATTACACTGACACAGACACATGAGAGCCCAAACCGAAGCCTACCTAATGTTCAAGTTTTCCAATGGGTCCACATATGAAGAGTGTACATGAAAGCACACCACCATAGGATCAGGCGTAGCAGCCATACTCTTTGCAGATGGATTTAAGAGGACAATACAGATAGTCGCACATTTTTCACATGCCAGATATCTTTGGATCTGACTCTCACAAGTGCATATCATCTACGTAGAGTAATGCCACTTTTCCCCCTCTAGCTCACGGTTCGCTATGATAGATCAAGAGAAGGACTCACCATACGGCTCTTTGTCAGAGGATGTTACGGAGTACTCTGCACTAGGGGAAGTCTTCCTTATGGGAGACTTCAATGCAAAGACGGGCAATGATCAATGTGAGATATTTGACCAAGAGGATTCATAGATACTACCAATCATATAGGAGTCCTCTAAAGCTCGAGCTTCACCAGACTCTACACACACTCATTATGGTGCCCATCTACTCAGACTAGGCCTTTGACATAATCTTGTTACTTATAACAGGATGGCTGAGCGGCCTCTCTCAAGAGGATTGACATGCATACCACACTCAGTCACAGATGGTGGGGGGAGTACAATAGATCATGTCATGGGATCCAGGGAGGCCATCCACCTACTTACCTCATTCACCATCCTACCCATACCCATTGGGGCCGATCACACATACCTCGTGCTCTCCCTCACGGGAGACACCCCCACACACACCCACAACACGCATCCTGCACACCACCATCCACTTCACAAACGAGGCTCACATATATGCTGCTCAAGTCGAGAAGGATCTTCTCTTGCTTCATCCTCACACTCTACAACCCCTACTCACCTCACAGGTAGCATCAGTCCTTCACACGTCAGCCATCGGCTCCTTCCCACACACCATCCACTCTGGTCACGCACCTCCTCTCAAGACTATGCCACAGCATTGCTGGTATGATGAGAAATGTAGAGGTAACTATGCCGACTACAAGCTCAGCGAGCATTGAAAGAGATCATAGAGAGAGAGAGGCCAAGAGACGGATAAAGACCCTCACCTGTCGGAAGAGGCGAGCCCTTGAGGAGGCACATGAGCTTGAGCTATACCGCCTCTTTATGAGTATAGACAGTGCTACAACATGACATACCCTACGAGAACCACGCATGACCACACCTATTGGGGACCCACATACATGGCATGATTATGGTGAGAGATTATATGAGTACTTGTGTAGCCTCCCATTACCAAGCCACATGAGCCTCTCCCTACTTGTTCTTCTCTGTTCACGGCAAAGATGGTTGAAAGGGCCATAGGACGACTAAGACATGGACTTTCGAGAGACCACTCAGGATTCCAGAGCAAGCATCTCATATACGCAACGTCCACTATAGCCCCATTGATCCCACATGTCTTCAACCAGGCTATAGGAGAGGGCTCCCCAGAGGAGTTTACTAGGCACACCATTGCACATATCCACAAATCTAGTAACACCCTAGACCTAAGGAACTAAAGGACCATCATGATTGGCCATACCATGGCCAAACTATACGGGGCCATACCAGAGGGAGAGGTAAGCTCATATACAAAGACTAAGGGGCAAAGGGCACGAGGACAAGTTTTCGATAGGCTTTCTCCACTATTGACCACATCTTCATTTTACGCGACCCCATTGATGGGACAAAGGTGCGGGAGAAGAGATTATATTACTAGATAGTGGACTTCCACAAAGCTTTTGATACAGTGCCACAAGAGAGGCTCTTTCGATGCCTCTACAACTAAGGAGTACCATCAGAGATGATTTGGGCCATCTATGCACTCTAAGATGAGGTGATTGGGAGGGTACAGTATCTATGAGCGTTTTTTAAGGCCATTGCTAGCATTGTCAGTGTTAAGCAAGGCTGCCCACTCCCCCCCACTCTATTTCATCCCTATCATCAACGAGATTGAGGACTACATTCTACGAGCCGGAGAAGAGGGTGAAGACCTCGCAAGTACACATGTCCACATTTTATTATATGTTGATGACATTGTATTGACTTTAGAGTCACCCGAGGGATTACCATGCCACCTAGATGCCCTGGATGATTTTTGTACACAGATGGGCTTGACAGTAAACCTTGGCAAGACCAAGGTCATTATCTTCCACACCTCCCCCATGGTGAGGAATTTAGCATGATTGACAACCTCTGGCGGATAGATTAAGGTGGTCACTTCCTATGTCTACCTCGGAGTCACATTCACAAGCTTGCCTCGCCCCTTGAGCATGAGGCAAGCAACCACCAACTTCCTATGTCTACCTCGGAGTCACATTCACGAGCTTGCCTGGCCCCTTGAGCATAAGGCAAGCAGTCATCAAAAGACTCACATGAGGATATGCAGCTTTAGCCATGTCAGAGCGGAAAGGAGATGTCATCGGGCACACTTCAAGGAGCCTCGCACGAAGGGGTGAATGTATGCTACGATACTTTGGGCCCAAGGCCTCATAGTCACCTAGTGAAGTGCGATCGAGAGGCCACAAGTACATATGATCTCACGACTATTTCACGGGTAACAGTCACTGCCACATGACATCATCAAGGAAGAACTAGCCGCAGCAGCCATGGTATTAGATGCACTATTCAAGACTATCTACTTTATTCAGAGGATGAGGGAGCTCCCTATAGATAAACTCACACGTAGAGCATTTGAGGCATCTATACAAATATCCGAGTCAAGACTTGAGAGAGCTTGGAACACTCAAGTTAGAGCCTCATTTGATAGTCATGGACTTGATATGGACATATTGTCGCACTTTCGGTATCACCCCTACTCACCTCACATCCACCTCTCCAGTAGTGAGAGGAATGTTGTGCTCAAACAAGGTCTCTTGCAGCTCTACATTAGTCAGACATGGCTCACACCACAAATGGGATCGAAACTCTCACACTATCGAATCCAATTCTTAGACATACTAGCGGACAGTTTCATCCAGCTACCATGCTACATGAATACTTACATGTCTCATAGCTCAAGGGTAGCGATTGGCAAGTTGAGAGTCTCATCACACCGACTAGAGATTGAGACGGGCAGAGCCGAAGACATTCTTAGAGAGGAGCAGATATGCAAGATATGCAAGATATGCAAAGTAGAGATGAGGATGAGGAGCACTTTGTATGCAGATGTAGACAGTAGCACATATGATGACACCAGAGGAAGATACGAGACTCGGTTTACAAGGCAGCCCAGCCCCCGAGAGATCATGGGCTCTAGGGATCAGCGACAGCTCGGGAGATTATTACTAGAGATATAGAGTCACAGAGATTCCCTATTGCAGCAACCCATATAGGAGGGAGACAGAGTAAGCTCACTCACTTCTTTGTTCTACAATTTTCAGTGACTAGGTGATATTGTGGTCTTTGATAGTGATCACTCTATGCTTTTTTGTATGACAATGCCACTTATCATATGGTTTTTCTACCATTAGCTACCGACATTCATGATTCATGTATATCTTTTACATTTCATCATTCATGTAATGGAATGTCATTGATCACTATCTCATTTATGGTGTAAATTGCAATTTGCAATATGGATCTTAGGTTCATGATTTATCATTCATTTAATTTCTACGATGTATGGTATGATGTATCGATGATCATGTGTCACTAGTAACTACGATTGTGGCTCATAGATGTAAAAATGTAATGGGGAGGGGTTCTAGATTAGGTATTTTATGTGTTTTTGACACTAAAATCTATACATGAGTTGAATAGGGATTGTGCATACCTCAAATATAAGAGAAAATAAAAAACTCTCTTGACAAATAAAAACCTCGATTTTTATTTTTATTTTTTAAAACCTCTACCATTTAAACGATTTAAATCCCGATTTAAATCTCTACTTTGTACTGTGAATGCAATGACCACAAAATCCAGTATAAAGACAATCCTTCCAATTCTTCTTGCACTAACTCTATTCCTAGTGGACTAACTTTGCTTTGATCTGCCAAAGTAACAGTGAAGCGTGAAGATTGATTAAGAGTACGCAGGGTCATGGTGTAATCTGGCATGAGGTTAATCTTTGATCCTCCATCTACTATTACATCAGCCAATGTAATACCTTTGATGCTTGCTATCAACCTAGGACTTTTGTAATCAGTCAAAGGAACAATTCTTGTAATCCGTCAAAGGAACAGACATAACTAGTTCAATGATGTAGGTAGAGGGCATAGGAAGGCGTTGGGAAGGAGGAGAAGAAGCTTGCCCGCCACTACTACTGAAGGTACGACCCATTTTGTTGATCACCATGATCAGGTAGAGTAGTTCTTTGCTGAGAGTAGTTTGGGACTTCTCGTCTTTCTCTGCAGTAGCAAATTTTCTAAGGATGCTGCCTCAAGTAGTCAGTGGAGTGAAATAATGCAAACTCTAATAGCTCTTGATGGGTGTCTTATTAGAGATCAGACATCCTTCCTTTTGGTTTCTAGTATGTGTCATGGGCCATGGTGGAGATGGACTTGGATATCAAAATGGACAGAGTTCTTAGAATTGACTTCTAATCAAGGGATTGTGGATTCTAGTCCCACCGTGGTGACAATTTCACCTGTAGAGCATTGAATAGTAGGTGGTTCCTTTGGGAGTGCAATATGCACGTCTCCTGGATATTCACTTGAGCACTTGCACACTCTTAACACTTACACACAACACACAACATGAATCAGATTAGATTAATTAAAGAGACTAAGCTAAGGATTAGAAAATTGCAAATACAAAGAGAACTCAGCACATTCCTTTCAAGGTAGATGCCAATACAAAAAGCCAGTATGGACAGTCAAGAGTCTCTCCACCACCACCTACTACTAGTAGAGACTTCCTTGCAGGACTAAAAAGCTTCTATCATAGAGTATGGCTCGAAATCAATGGGTCACAAGTGCTCTCACAATGTGCATAAGAGCATTGCTGGTATCAATCCCTATATCCAACTTGGCTGGACACCTCTCTATATAAACTATGAATTGGACAGGGAAGGCCTAGATATTTGGGAAGCTCCCTGTCCATCAGCTGCCTTGTCACGAGATGGGTGGTGGTATGGCTGAGGCAGCTTCGCTAGCAGTACCAGTGGTGATCTTGGGCAGTTACAACCCCTCAGAAGGGTTGTCCAGGCAGTTTCTTTATCAGTGTATGTACTATGGTGGCCCAAGTGGGTAGTTGTCCAAGCCAGATGGGTGGTGGTCCAAGCATGTAGGAGTCTCCCATAGCAGTTGCCCAGGGTTGGTGGTCCAAGTCTGGTGGTGCCCCAAGTCTCTTCCACCTCTGCTTAGTAGTCACCCATGCCTGGCAGATGTGATCAAAAACAGAAGTTTTTAACCCTACAGTGAACAACAAAACCAGTCTAAATGCAGCGGTCAAAGTTGAGCTCAAATTTGCAATCTGAAACCATCTAATCCTCAAATTGCGGGCCCCAGTAAAACCACTGATAGTTTTGACTTGTGTTTCATACCAACCTATCCAGAATCCCATTTAACCATGAGCCAAGTCTACCTATGCCATCTTCTAGCCATAAATGAACCAATGTGACGCTCGCGGAGCTTGGGTTCCCACCATTGAGGTAAAACACACAAATGGCTTCACCTCATAATGGGGTGATTGCAAGTGTGCCATGTTATATACAATCATAAGCGATAGACATTGGTCATAGACTAACATATCATCCATCTATATCTATACAATCAACTGCTTTGAGAGCCAGTAAAGTATAAATATGCACAATGAAAAAATAGACGCAAGAGAAAAAAGACATTTCACATAATCCTAATCAATCTCATCACTTTTCATGCAAGATTGAGCCCAATAAAATCATATTGAAGCTAGAAATAGGTTCATAACCACAACACAAATTATTCTCTGTTATTTTCATACCCTAATTTTCTCCATCCGATAAATATCAAATGTACACACATGCATTACACATGCTGATGCCCTTCTTAAAATCACTAGATCATATTCAGTATTTTAGTGTATACTTTGAGGATACATTCATACAAATTGAAGAAATTTTCAAACTTATTTCTTCTATTTAAAATCCCGTAACTTAAAATAATTTCCAAAATGTGCACCTTGCTTACCTTCGGATGCACCAATAATACAGGCACCAGATCTGACCATTCACCTGCAACAAATGCAGGAAGTAAATGCAAACTGCATGCAACAAGGGCTGCATGCAGAATTGTGAAAGAGCTTCCATGCCGTCCCTCCTGCATCATTAGTCTAAAGATAATGAGAAGTTAAGGTTCAAGCTTGAAATGAGACAATTTCCAATCAAACATGTTGCAACTTCTAAGTATTCTTATGCTCTATGATAAAACGTTACTTGCTCTGGTCCTGCCAATGTTACTAGCATATAAATAATCAGGTCCAGAATTTGCTCCCTGATTTTGACTTCATGCAGAAAACTCTGCAAAAAAATGAAGCATATCAGCACACATCTAACAGGCTTTGATTGGACCACTGGGCCAAATTTTGAAGCAGAAAAATCAACTTCTGATGCATTGAACAACTACAATACTAATTAGTATAATATGGTAATGCTGATAGGAACAAAAACAAATGTGCACATTGAGAGGAAAATTTGCACTAAAATTAATTGATTCTCCTACTTAGAGAAAGGCTTGGCTAAGACTCTCAAAAAAAAAAAAATCATAAATCCCCACCCATCCAGATATAAAAGAAATCAACTTACTTTTCAACTACAGCCTCATAAGGTACAGATACAAATACGTACCAAGATGAATCCAGGAGTACACATGTCATCCATGGATGAGTATGTGAATGGCACAAGGCAGTTTGGTGTCTTCACTATGTTACAAGTAAAAACTTACGTTCGGTGTGTTATTTTCAGTCTGATGAGGTGGCAGTACCAAATGGCTTCTGAGTGTCAGGTGTATAAGGTGCATTACAAACAAAATACACATATCACTATGAAACATCACACATAGTAGGTACAAAATTAGAACCAAGTATGTTGGATTCAATCACCTCATACAATGACTTCATGATCCAATCACATCATGCAATCGTGATATCAATGATCATCAACAAACATCACAGCTAATCAGCATATACAATCATGAATATTCTCTCTTTCAAATCACTCTTTCATGATCAAATCACATCATACCATTGTGATATCAATGATCATCAACAAACTGCATGACACAAGTGTCCCTCCCTCTCCCTCCCTCCCTCCCTCCCTCCCCCCATCCCCCACTCCCTCACCCCCCTCCTTCCCTCCCAAGTCCCTCCTCCCTCATTCATATGCTAATACTCATTTGATAAAATAAGGAGAGGCAAGAAAAAGGTACAAATGAACTAATGTACAGAGGGAAAGAATTTATGACACATTTTTACAGCACGAGATATGGTAGAAGGTCCCTTAGTCAAGAGTTGCAAACACAATGAAGAGAGAACGATGGGAGAAGAGAGGGAGAAGGATAGAGCAAAAAAGGGTCATTCCTACCTAACTCTGAGATAGAGACAATGTTCTCACCAAGAAGAAAGAGAGGAGGGAAGTTATGCACAAATATTGCAAAGTTATTCCTAAGATTGATGTCAACAGAGCACGTAGGGAAATAGAAGCCCATGTGACCTTACAATGAGTATGGTACAGATAAGGCAAGTAGTTAAAACTTAATACAAATAATAGGATTCTAGCATAGTAATAAACTATGAAAGGGAGCCTATGTTGTTTGGCTTATTTTTCTCCCCTTACACCCAATTGCTTTCATTCAGATTCATTAAACCGTTTGTTTTTTTGTTTTAATGGATTTAGTTTCTCTAGGGACCTTTTTTTTTTAGCCCTTTGGGTAGGCATCCAAAATGTGTAGCCTCATTAGGTAGGCAGGCTTCAAGATCTGCATGATTATAGTTCCCCCTCTCTCCATATTAGAGGGATCAGACCCTTGAAGTTTTCTTTTTCAACCCGAACACCTTACTCCACTCTTACAAATACAAAGAAGGAAACTCAAGCATTTAACAAATATCTTATCCGTCTGGGCAATGCCTAAATCTTTTACAAAAAACCCTGTTGCTGTTGTTGTTATTATGCTATTGATGCATGAACAATGGTAACAATTGCAATCAGGTTTGATCCAGGTCAGTGAACCACCGCCTCCCTCTATGTCGTTTGATTTGGTGCTTCTGGTTCCATCTGATCTTCTAGCCAAAAGATTAAAAAAAATATATTTGTTTTTAAGTGCTGATCTCTTTTCAAGGTGCCATATGATGCCTTTTGAGTTTCACATAAAAGAGTGCACTATAGGCTCCAGAGGTAGACACAAAGACGCACACACAGAGAGCAAGAGAAAGAATCCCAGCACAGCACCTCCCAAATTCCGCCCCGGGGGGGGGGGGGGGGGGGGGGGGGGAGAGAGAGAGAGAGAGAGAGAGAGAGAGAGAGAGAGAGAGAGAGAGAGAGAGAGAGAGAGAGAGAGAGAATATGTGCATAAATGTATGCGTACCTAATTGTATGTATGTATGTATGTTATGTAAGAAGGTATGTAAGTATATACGCAAGTATGTGTGTGCGCACCTATTGGCATGCATGTATATGTGCTGGTATATCTGCTGTATGTATATGTGCATGTAGGGGTATGTGCTGAATGTATATGTGCAGGTTTCTAAATGCAGGGATATATGCCATATGTATGGGTATATGTGCGGGTATGTAGCCTGTAGGTATGTCAGCACGTATATGTTGGAGTATGTGTATATACAGAAATACATGTAGGTGAGTGAGTATGCAGGTATATGTGCAGGTTAGTGTATATGCAGATATATGTGGTGGTACACAGATATAACCATAAATAAGCATGTATGTGCTTAAGCATCTATGTAAAAATCAGGTATGATGTATGTATATGTGGAGGTTTGTGTGTATGCAGGCAAATGTGCTGGTAGGCAGGTATGTGTGAATATATGAGCATATATTCATACATACATATTGCAACAAATAACACATATTGCAGGTATATGTGTATATTTGTTGCAATATGTGTGTGTATGTGCATGTGTGTATATATACACAGTGCACACACATACACATGCATACATGCACAATTTCCCCATATGCGGTAATACTTCCCACTCATGCACGTGGGAAAGTGAAAAAAGTATGAAACGAAAATAGTAATAATCGTCGTCGTCGTCGTCGTCGTCGTCGTCGTCGTCGTCGTCGTCGTCGTCGTCGTCGTCGTCGTCGTCGTCGTCCTCATCATAATAATAATAATAATAAATAATAATAATAATAATAGATAAGTCACACATCCCAACATAAAAAACTGTAAATATTTGATTTTACTGAAAGTATGGTTTACATTGACGTACTAAATTGATGGGAAATAACTTAAAATTATAGCAATTACTTTGTGAATCGTCAACAAACAAAATCTTTGAAAATTATTGAAAGCAAAAGTTAAACATCATGCTTAATGTCATGAATCATGACAAACAAGTGGGCACCTGCCAGCTAATTTTTACCATAGCTTCCTAACTCATGCAATCACATCGTTAGAGCTTTCACCATCATCATCATGGCCATTATCATCTATGACCTTGTACACTCAAAGCTTTCCTCCTCCCTTCAGAAATGCGAAATATTTTCCCATTTCATTCATATTTATACATGAGAAAAGTGGGAAGAGACCTATATAATAAGCATGTTGAGCTCACTTTAGATTATCTTCTCAAGCATCACTAAAGGAGTTCAACAACTCAAGGAAGACACCTTCAAGGAGATCTTGGAGGAAGTGTTCTACACTCTTGGAGGAGTTGTGCTCTACATCTGGAGGAGTTCGTGCCGGCCAACATACTGTGAGTAACAAGTCTACATCTGTCCTCACTTGTTCATTCACTAGTTTCTGATTTAGGAATAATCAGAATTCGGACTTGTTGTCAAACAGTTCTACATTGGTCATATTCTCCATATTCTCACACACACACACTCTTCATACCTCTTAGGAACACAATCTCTTGTATCTAGTTTCTATTTCTGCCTAGATTCAGATATTGTCAGTTTGTATCATATTCACAGATTGTAATTTGACATTGGGATATAAGATAGTGTAGGTGAGCATTCTAGCTTACCGTACACTTTGAAAGATCTTGTGTATTCTCTCTCTATCTTTCACTCATCTTCTTTTTTAGTCTTAAGGTGTGTATGCTAAGGTTCACCACCTACTAGATCCAACTAGCGGAAGCTTGCACATTTGCATCTTCCAATAATTCCTTCCAAATATCATGAATAGTAGGTAAAATGGCTTTAAAACAATTGCTTAACCATTTGGAAACATCCGTGAGAGAAGTATTACAAGAAGAGGCTATAAATCTCGGTTTGATGGGGTTCTTATGGAATTTCCATAAGTGTATATAAAAATGGTAAATTTTGATACAATTTAAAACCATAAGATTTACAAAAATCTTGATGACTTGCAATAACTTCTCTAGAAGAAACGTTGCAAAATTGATATGCAGAGGAGTGAGTTTCTTTCATAAGGCACTCTACATAGAACTTTTTTTATGAACTTGTGACAATCACTTCGAACTCCTTGGCAAAATCTTATATGTATTATGTGACGACTTTCTCTATCACTAATACAATTGTCACATTTTAGAAAGTTACAAAACGTGTTGCTAAGAACAATCCAAACTTATTCTAAGTATACAGGGCCTATGAGTGACCTAGCCCTAGCTACAAGAGCAAAAGACAAAGATAAAAGGCAAGAATAGTAAGAGTATCTCAAAATCCAAGAAGAGTTCTAGTTCTTCTTCCAAATCCAAATCTAGTAAAGATCCTCCTAGTGATTTTTATGATGATCCTACTGATTCTAATAAGAAGAAAACGACCTATAAGAAATAGAATTGTTTCTATTTTAAAAAACCTAGACATTATGTAAATGAATGTAGTCTTAGATTAGCAATACAAAAAAGAGATCTTGGTAATGCAATGGATGATGACAATCAAAAATCCAATGAGCAAATTGAAGCATCAAACACCATAGAGATTGTGATGATCAAGATTTTGTGTTCTCTACAATTCAAAAGACTTGAAAAGTCCATGGATTGGTTGTACGATAGTGGTGCATCAAAGCACATGACTTCGGACCTTAGCTTGTTCCAGTCCATTTTATCTTCTAAGCCAAATGTGTTGGTTTCTTGTGCTAATAGACAAACTCTTCCAAGGAAAGGCATAGGGATAGTAGTTCTTACTACTATGAGTGGAAAGTCATTCCATCTCTTTGAAGTTCTAGACGTGCCTGATATTTCCTAGAATTTGTTATCTATATTTGTTTTGTTAAAGAATCATTTGACTATTGTATTTAACATAAGCACCTACATTGTTTATGATGAAAATAGAGGATTTCGTTTTCGGGAGTACTTAGAAATAATTTCTTTATCTTCAACATGCATCATACCCAAACAACCTACACATCTATGGGTATGCCCAAAAAAAAAAATCTTTGTCTAGTACTTGTGAATGTGAATGTACATATTTTATATATGGATTTACTTTTGTTCATCAGGCAAATGTGCAACTCATCTTATTAAAGGGAGTGCATACACATCTAGTAGTACCTAACGTGTTTCATATGATTCACTTGCACTTTGTCTAATACTTGTGAAAGTGTATGTACAAATTTTATAAATGGTTTTTCTTTTGTTCATCAAGTACATGTGAGCAATGTAGATCTTGGAGCTCATCATACACATCTAGTACCTAATTTGTTTCATATGATTCCTTCTCTGTGGCTTTCCAAAGCACATACTCTTAGTTTGCCACCCAAACCTCTTCAAGAAATGAATGGAAGGAATGTATCTCTTCTCTTTGATACATCTAATGATGATATCTATTTGAGCTTTTAAATACAAAAGACATGTACATTTGAAGATAGGGAAAAAGGAAAAAAAATTTGGAGATTGGATTTCTTTATTGAGAAATATCCACAATTTTTTATAAAGTCTATTTTAGTGGAAGATATGCAAATATCTTCTTGAGAAAATGGGGATGAAATCCTTTTACAAATCCAATCTCAACTAGAAGATTGTGAAAGAAACTTAGAATTTTTCAACGTTCAACCTTCTTCAATATCCAGGACAGAAATATCTTCAAGTTAAAAAGAAGATAATATTTTTTGAAAAAGTCCTAGGATCTATGGAATTCATATTTCATATTTAGGCTTTATCTTTGGACTTCATTCAGCCAGATAGTTCATTGTGTAGATTGTTCTTGATGGGCTCCCTGATTCTTATCAAAGTTTTGCTTCTACTCTTTGGTTCATGATGAAAATCAATCCAAATGCTTTAACATTTGAAGAGTTAGTTTTTGTTTTGCAGCAAAAAGATCAATCTAAGCAAAGCAGCTCCGACATGTGTTGCAAATCAATGTGTTGCTCTTCAAAAGGACAAGGGCAAAAGTGGCTCTTCCTCTAGTAAACAAAAATTTGCATATGCTTCCCAATCAAAGAAGCAAGACAAAGATGAGAAGAATGAAGATAAGAATAAACAATTTTGTAAATATTGTAAGGCAAATAATCATGTTATAAAGAACTATCCTAAACTTGTTACTAAGGAGGCAAAGAAGAGATAGGAAGGAATGTTGTTGCAGACACATCTACTTCTAAACCTTTGGCTACTAACCTGGTACAAAATGAAGAATGGGCATTTACTGCACAATGTAATTATGATCTATCAACTCATGATCATTGCATGTTGATGTGAATTCAGATCTTTGGTTCTTTGACAACGAGGCAACCAAAAATATTACCTCTCAATATAGTTCCTTCACCCCATGTGAGCCTATCCCCAATGGGAATAATATCCCGTGCACTAACAACTCTTATATCCTATCCTGGAAGTTGGAAAAAATGCTCTAGCTGTCAGGGGAGCACTAGATTGTGCTCTTTGACTACAATAGACAAGATTTCGGAAATACACTTCTGATTACAAGATCACCCACGAAGGGGAAACGATACAAGAATATACGATCGATACAAGATGTCCCACAACCCGGGACTGATAGGTATGAATAACTCAACTAGAGATGATACAGGAGACCCCACAACCCGGGATCGTAAGTATGAGACAAGATGTCTCGATTACAAGAACTCCCTTCTGGGAGATGAACTGGATACACGGAAGAACTCGACAGGATCTCCTACTACTAGATTACAAGGGGACAAGATAGTATGTCCAAGAACTAGACTAGAACAAGGAACAAGACAAGAACTAGAACTGGAACTTGAAAGTACTTACTTGGAGGTCACGACTCCTTGAGCTCCCAAGACTGGCATTGGCAAGATTGATTATGAATGTGGCCAACCCCTCCTTATATAGGTTTTCAAGGGCGGTTCCCAAGGGCGGTTGCGACTTGATGATGTCATCATGATGTCATCGACTCGAAGCATGAGCTCTGGATATCCGAATCAGGCAAGTAGACAGTCGATCTTAGGATTTTGGCACATTTCGGACGCAATGGAAGCATTGGTTTCTCCTAATTCTGAACCAATCATGAGATACAGGGTTCACATGGAATCTTAGGTTCAGGATGGTTTCCTTTGTCCATGACACTAGCTACCAATGGTAGTACATTCACATCATCAAATGCTTTATATGTTCCAAAGATCCAAAAAAAAAAGAATGTTATCAATGCTAGCATTAGTCAATTGGCTTGATAGTAAAGTTTTGTGATGACAAATGTACATCTGATGGCCATAAAATCATTGCATCTAGTACGCTCTGTCCCATGTCGCATAAGCTCACAACTTACGAAAAATATATCAATGATTATGCATGTGAAATTCAAAATTTGCATGTCATCTCATATGCAAAAGTTTAGCATGCATATTCAAATTTTGACCTTCTGTACTCAAAAATTGGCGAAGTCTTGAAATTAGAGTTGCTGGAATTTTTTGGGTTTTGGACTACTCTGACAATGTTTCCAACAAATTGCATATATGAGAGCGATACAAATCATACAAGAGGGCATTCTCATCACCTCTCTAAGGGTATCATATGTGATTCAAATTGTTTGTTTATTGCTCATATGACCTCCTTGGAGTTTGTGTATCATGTCCACAACTTAAGGTTGAGAAAATTACCGCCCAAAAACATTTGGTGGACTTGCAAACTAGCACCTCCAAACATAGTTTTGAGATGCATGGGAGATCCTTGATCAAATTTTTGGAACATGCATACTAAACTTTTGCATATGAGATGCAAATTTTGAATTTCACATGCATAACCATAAGTTTATAAGGTATGTAAGGATCTGATATACATGTAAAAAATATATATTAAATATATATCTAAATATATATATATATATATATATATATATATATATATATATATATATATATATATATATATATATATATATATATATATATATATATACATACACATATATATATATATATATACATACACACACACACAAATATATATATACATACATACATACATACATACATACATACATACATACATACATACATACATACATACATACATACATACATACATACATACATACATACATACATACATACATACATACATACATACATACATATATATATATATATATATATATATATATATATATATATATATATATATATATATATATATATATGTGTGTGTATATGTGTGTGTATATGTGTGTGTGTGTGTGCGCGCGCATGTGTGTGTTTGAGAGGGGCTGCATTGTACATTGGCACCAATTTGGCTCGAGTATCAAAAAAACCAACATTTGAATCCTAAAAACAAAATTTGGACGAACGAACTGTAAGGTTCACTATGGAACTGAACTCAGCTGAGCATGGTACCAGAATTTCTCGTACAAACTGAAGCAACCTTGTGTTGGAAATTTAGTAGGCCCATAACTAATGCCACGGGTCCAAGGTTCCATAGGTCCAGTATATACAATATAGAATCTAGCAATCTTCCAATATTGACAAAACATGAACATACCACATTTAATCATACAAATGATGAGACAAAGATAGAGAAAGATTAGACAACATGTGTAAAGTGTTACGTAAGCCACTGTTTACTCACACTATCATATATACCAATGTCAATTTACAATGTGGGAGCAAAACTCTCAACCACTCTATGTGAACAAAAATAGATGGATGAGTGAATGTACAAATGTAACAAACATATTCAGATGTATGGACAGAAATCTGAATATACATGAGATGTGTGACCTAATAGATTGTAGAAGAGTGAATATGAGTGACAGAAAGAAGAAGGATCAGTCTAAAACTCATAATCAACAAACCCTCATCTAACCTTAGGCTACGGAAGACCCTAAGTTAGATACGTGTGTGAAAAGATCACCTACTTACAAAAGTAGCAAAGAATGCTAACAAGTTTGCTGCCAGAAATCCTCAAACTCATGTGAACCACCTTCTCTAATACCTCATCCAAATATGCATAAAGCATATACGTACTGATTCTCCTTTAGATATGCCGAATAGGACTCCTCCTTATATGGATGCCACTGCCTCCATAAGCTCCAAGTAGTACCTGTGTGCATAGAGAGAACATGTACCTGAATTCTTAACATAAGATGCAAATCTTATGTTAACCACCATCCAATGTCTTTGAAGTAACTCGAAATCTTCATGTAGAAGACAATCTTCAAATACATCATGTGAATGGTGGATCCACACCACCAAGCTACTGCAAAGTAAATCCTCTCCATAAGCAAGAGTGTGAGCACACTCTTCTTCTCCAAGAAGAACTCCATAGCTTCTAGATAAGAAGCACCATGCTCCTAGATAGCACCATGGCTGCCCCATGTGCTAAGAAGCACTACCTCTATTGAGGTAACAAAGCTTCCAAAACTTGTGTTGAAATAGGTGAAGGATACTTGAAGTGACCCAAGCTTGTTCTTATTTAGTATAGCTTCCTTGAAATAAAGCACTCCAAAAGCAAAACACTACGATCGCTATCGATCTGGAAAAACTCACGAAAAAAATCCATTCGCTGTTATCGCGCCGTTCAAAAGCATGATCAAAAAAATAATCTTCGCGCGCGCTGCTCACGGGATTCGATCCTGCGCCACTAGTTTGGGAGGACAATTAACTAGCCAAGCGCTCACGCACTGCTGTTGTACAAAGAGTAATACACAACTGTACACATGTTATAATCAGATCAAAATTTGACCATGGGATAATGTACTATATGACATTGTATTCCAACAATCCCCCCTGCAATGTCATATTGGTACAAACTGAACTGGATCTGCAAACTTCATAAGCTTCAAACTTGTACTCCTCAAATTGACCTTCAAACCTTTTCTTCAAAAGTCTTCTTCAAAACTGAATTTGACTTTCCTTCAAACTTCAAACACCTGAACTTGCTTAATATGAACCATAATACTTGAGAAAATATGCAATCTAGATATTCAATAGTATACACATCAAGAAATCATTTGCTTGATAACAAATATGGCATGTACTGACTCTGAACCTGCTATCTCTTGTCTTCTCAAACCTGAAAACATACACTAAGATCCACATATTTGCATTTACCTTACGAAAGCTTTCTCCACGTACTTCTGCTCTGTCATGTAAATACACTAAACAAAATCAAGAATTGAATCCTGGAACCTGTGACTGAAAACTCACAACTTAGTGTATTATGAACACTATTGGTTCATCTCTGACTGTACTCAAGTCAACTCAACTCAACTCAACTTATGAATCTCATCAAAAAATCTATGATGTCATCATGTCTTCATCCTTGTTCTATCTGAAAGTCTTTCATATTTCTTTCCTTCAGAATCTCATATAAACATAAACGTGCGCACCTCTGAAAACATACCTTTCTGAAATATCAAATTTCTCTTCAATAGAACTCTGGAACCTTCTCTTCAACAGGAATATCCTAACAAGAACTTTCTCCAGACATTCTCCTTCTTCCTTCTTCTTTCAAAGCTGGAACATAAAGAGAACCTGACAAAGGAAATATAGGAATACCTGAAATAGGAATACCTGTAGGTATGACTCTGCATCCTTTTACATATGGCTGAAAATAAGTCTTCATGTTTCATCACCCCCTGGATGACTTAACACTAGTATCCAGTATTCTTCAAAGTATATCAGACTTTATGAAATCTTGGACATCCTTCTTCTTTCAATAAATCTGATCTTCAGTGATTTAGCATTGCTTCCTTAACATCAATACCTGTGTCTTGAGACAAAATATTTGAACCCTTTTATTAGCACTGCAGATGCTAATGGATTTAACTGTTTACTTTTCAGCTTTCCAAAATCTAGAATAAGGTTAGCTGATCTATATAACAAAAAGCTTTCTGAAAGCATTTAGGATTCATAATCTTCTGCAACATAACAAGTATCTTCTTCTATTTTTCTGCAACACAAATCTGATAGAATCTGAATCTTTGACTTACTTCTTCCAATACTAAGAACTTTCTCAAACAAAGGATAGACAACTGACTCATAAATACTCAAGATCATTCAAGATCTTTCCAACAAAATACTTGTGTAGAATCTACTCTCATCAAACCTTCATGATTGAATGTTTGATTTGTTACCTAAATGTCTCCAAGTGTCCATGCTTCTCACATAAAGTTGTAAATCTTTTCTTTGACCAAATCCTTCCCAAGAATCTGCAACTCCTACTTGAAACATAAGTGGACAAACTTCTCACCTTGAGAATTCCAAAAGCTACAAGTTGATACTTCATCTTTTCATATTCTACCCGGGTGAAATGTGACAGGTTAACTCCACTTCTCAATCAAGTGATAGGATCTGATGGAACACCTTTTTGAATACAAGCATGTATCCAAAAATCAAGACAAACACAAAAAGTAGATTCTCCATTAACTTGTACATCAACAAATCTGAATTTTCTAAAGTTTTTTGAAAATATTGAATATGAGGTAACCTTTCCAAACACAAAACCTCAACCCAAGTCTTCAACATCTGCTAAGAAAAACTCTTTTACCTCAAGAGTTAGATAAAGAAGAAATATACTTCTCTGCAACTTGTCATATACCAAGTAGCTCTATATTGACACTCCAAGAATTCTTTGAGGGAACATATAAGCTGCCTGCTTAATGCTTCTTCTTTAGACTATCTTCACACAAGATGTTCTCGTAGACTTGTCTTTGGATGTAGAGGATAAAACAAGAAAGTATTTGGAAAATATGAGAGAAAAGGAAGTCTTACTTTCCCTTTGAAATTATTAGACTTTCTTCTTCTGCATCTTTCTTCCACCTGATGATGTCAACATCTTCAAACTTTTCTTCCATACCTTTTGTTCTCTTCATCTTGAAGTAGCAAGCACTCTTAACTTCTTCAAATGAACTTTTCTCTTCCTCTAGTGCTAAGAGTAAGAGACAAAACAGACATGGTATACAAATGGAAGTGAACATAGAATCATGTTCTATCATCTCCTCATATATCTGAATCAAAATTCTGCATCAAATGATTGATATGACTGAATTCACCAACCTTTTTTCTGAATGATGAATTACCTTTCTAGAGTTACTTTCTCTAGATACCTAGATCATATTTTGTATCTAGATAAAAACCTTCCAACCAACTTACAAGATTGGCTGAAAACAAAACTGATATGCTCCACATTTGTCTTCTTAGATAAACTTTCTTGCCATGAAAGAGATCTCTCAAAACTCTCTAAAAAAACCTCTAGAGACCTGTTTTGATGTAGCCTTTAACTTTCAAATAATGAAAGTGTATAAAAGCATTCCTTGAATCCTTCAAATCTCTTCATAACTGCTCTTCTAAGATATGACCTGCAAATGATAGTCTTATAGTAGAAACTGATACCTGTGATTTGATGTTGATATGATTCTTTCATCTTCTCCAAACCATTGTTTTTCCTTGACTTTGAAGTAGCCTTCTCTTCATAAAGTCTTGGTCTTCAAACAATACTTTTGTGCGTACTTTATAGAAGTATTCGGCTGCTAACAGATCATCAACTTCATACTCCACACTCATGAATAAACATGTGACTAAATTGTCTAATTCTCAAATCTCTACTCATCCAGATTAAGTCTGTATGTCAAATGTCAAATGTTAGAAGATTCTCTTAAATCATATGTTGTAAACCTAGAAGTATGGGAACCTGGGAATCTCAGAGCCTGAATGTTCTGATGCCAAAACCCTAAAGCTCTGAGAATATTAGTTACAACATAGAATCTAGCAATCTTCCAATATTGACAAAACATGAACATACCACATTTAATCATACAAATGATGAGACAAAGATAGAGAAAGATTAGACAACATGTGTAAAGTGTTACGTAAGCCATTGCTTACTCACACTATCATATATACCAATGTCAATTTACAATGTGGGAGCAAAACTCTCAACCACTCTATGTGAACAAAAATAGATGGATGAGTGAATGTACAAATGTAACAAACATATTCAGATGTATGGACAGAAATCTGAATATACATGAGATGTGTGACCTAATAGGTTGTAGAAGAGTGAATATGAGTGACAGAAAGAGAAAGGATCAGTCTAAAACTGATAATCAACAAACCCTCATCTAACCTTAGGCTATGGAAGACCCTAAGTTAGATACATGTGTGAAAAGATCACATACTTACAAAAGTAGCAAAGAATGCTAACAAGTTTGCTTTCAGAAATCCTCAAACTCATGTGAACCACCTTCTCTAACACCTCATCCAAATATGCATAAAGCATTTACGTACTGATTCTCCTTTAGATATGCCGAATAGGACTCCTCCTGATATGGATGCCACTTCCTCCATAAGCTCCAAGTAGTACCTGTGTGCATAAAGAGAACATGTACCTGAATTCTTAAAATAAGATGCAAATCTTATGTTAACCACCACCCAATGTCTTTGAAGTAACCCGAAATCTTCATGTAGAAGACAATCTTCAAATACATCATGTGAATGGTGGATCCACACCACCAAGCTACTACGGAGTAAATCCTCTCCATAAGCAAGAGTGTGAGCACACTCTTCTTCTCCAAGAAGAACTCCATAGTCGCTCCTCAACATGCTCCTAGATAGCACCATGGCTTCCCCATGTGCTAAGAAGCACTACCTCTATTGAGGTAACAAAGCTTCCAAAGCTTGTGTTGAAATAGGTGAAGGATACTTGAAGTGACCCAAGCTTGTTCTTATATAGTATAGCTTCCTTGAAATAAAGCACTCCAAAAGCAAAACACTACGATCGCTATCGATCTGGAAAAACTCACGGACAAAATCCGTTCGCTGTTCAAAAAAATAATCTTTGCGGGCGCTGCGCACGAGATTCGATCCTACGCAACTAGTTTGGGAGGACAATTAACTAGCCAAGCGCTCACACATTGTTGTTGTACAAAGAGTAATACACAACTGTACACATGCTGTAATCTGATCAAAATTTGACCATGGGATAATGTACTATATGACATTGTATTCCAACACCTTGCTCATAACTAATCTATAAAGAAACTGCATATGAAGCCTAATCAAGATTATCAAGAGACTCCACTTCAAAGTATATGCCATATGAATTCATGTGGCCCCCAATTCACCACAAAAAGGAAGTGCAACTATAAATTCATGGTAATCAACCACAAGACTATATAGCCATCAACCCCACATAATACTAACAAATACTATGATATCTCAATTCCCCACTAATGTCATCAATGCCCTACAGTGAGTATAGAAGTAAGAATGAATATTCTCACATATACAACCCATAACATATGCACAGACACACCATAAGCATGAACAAATAGGAAGCTTAATCAACATCATAGAGAGACTCAACTTCAAGATATATACAAAAATCAATCTATTATATATCCACAAGGGATTTGAGCTCATGATGGGCTAACCACTTGCCCCAAAAGCCATGGTTGAGAATTACTTCCTAACCCTCCCTCTTAGGGTGTGGCTCAACCATTTCTTGCCTATCATTTCTTGAATCCAACACTCTACCCCTTCTAGAGATCACTGTACTCAATGATCAACTCCTTAACTCCCTAGGTGCCCTTGACATGATGTCCGCATCCTCACATGGTCTCTTGAACCTTTCTTATTCACAACCTTGGTGTCTTGAACCCTTGTTCTCAAACTCGTTGTCTTGAACCTTTCCTATTTACAACCTCGATGTCTTAAACCCTTGTTCTCTCAACCTCGGGGGCTTGAACCTTCTTGTTTGCAACCTTGGTTTCTTGAACCCATGTTCTCAACCTCAGTATCCTTTTCGCCTATGCTCGGTATCTTGAACCCTCAATCAACTTTGCCTAACGAGAGTACGTTCGCTTTCCAACGGTACCTTATACATCTAAATCCGACCTATGGATTGGGAGGTACACTCCATTCTTTGTTGGGAAAATTTCTCAAAGCGTCGTGCTCATTTTTTGTACCTTTTGAGATACCGGAGTGCCCAACCACCTTTTCTAGAGTCCATTGGGTGTCCACAATCTTTGTGGAATCAATCCACCTTGCCCAAACCTACTTGTTATGTTGTCATACCAATTATTGTATCCAAAGGAGATTTGAACTCATGACCTACTAGCTAGGAGTTCGATGGGCTAACCACTTTCCGAAAAATCCACGGTTGAGGATTACTTCTTAATCCTCCCTCTTAGGGTGTGGTTCAACCATCTCCTTCTTTTCTTTTCTTGAATCCAACAAAATCGAGGCAAACCCCAAATTCACCCCAATATGAAAGTTCAGCTTTACGTGCATGGTAACTAATGACAACACTATGTGATCATTAGCTGCATTATGCATGGTATCTACTAAATATTATGCCATCCTCATTAACATTACTAGTGCTTATAATGGGTATAGAATTAAGGATGAATACATGGACACAGACGCACACATAGACCATGAGCATGAACTCATAGGAAGCTCTACGAACTGAGTTTCTATCACCTCTAGAAATGATGAGCAAAGTCAAGCATGGTGAGCATAGCACAAGAAGCATGCTAAAGATAGGAAAAATTTAGACAAATGCAAGAGTTCTAAATCTTCATCCAAGACACAACACTTAATCTAAAGAATACAATCCTTTGCATTCTTCATCCAAGAGACGACTCTTAATCTAAAGGATACGCATAAAAATGTGGCCTTTTGGTAATCACATTAGTTCTTCTCTTAAGCTAATGGAAATAACTCATTTGTGAAAAGATAAAATAAGTCACCACCTCAAGGGCTGGTGTATTATTCTGAAGGTTGCAAATATTCATCCAAGGACATGAATAATGATCTAAAGATAGCTATTCACTAAAGGGTAGTCGTGCCATTTCATATTGTATTAAATAGGTAAACTTGAACACACAAAGTGAAACTCCTTGAATAAAGGTATATACTCAAATCACACAAATTTACAAAATTGAATGCTCTTATGTCTTCAGATATGTGCAAGATCACTAAAAGAATGAAGAAGATGAACACCGCATAGCAAGTACCGTAACCGTGGCTCTGTACCTGCTCAAGTTTAGGGTGCCGTAGTGCAAGATCACTAAAAGAATGAAGAAGACGAACACCGCGTAGCAAGTACCGTAACCGTGGCTCTGTACCCCTTGATGCCAAGCATGCAAGCAAATGTAGAGGCAATCGTGAGAGTAAACGGTCCAGATTCACCTGCAGTTAGCAAAATAGCAAGAACAAAAAGAACAGACAATAGAGATGTTTAATGGTTATTCCAATGCTCTATACAATTTCCTGAATTATTTTCAGCTCACTCGCAGAAAAGATCCACGTCCAGTTCTTATACGTAGTGTGAAAAGATGTTGTGAATCTCGAAGCAACTTGTTCATTTCTTTTGCACTCAAATTGTGTAACTCCTCTACTGCACCATAGACATCCAGTCCCTGAAAATAATGTATCCAAAAGGTAATTACATGTTAATTGCTGCCCTAAAAGTCAACCAGAAATTAAACATCAAGTGATGTTCAGAGAAACTGACCACAAAAACTATTATGAATGATAAACTTTTTCTTACAGTGAATTTCCAAACTACTATGATCTAAAAGCAAAATAAGTGGAAGCTCTCTAATGAACTTAATATAAAATATAGCTAAAATTAAAATTTTGAAATGTTGCTGCTTGGACACATCTGAACCAAAAGAAATGATACGCACTTGTCACTACTGCAATGCTTATCAATCCTTAAGGAGACAAAGAAATTAATAAAATGCTGTCTGACTTTCAGAGTTGCAAGCCCACCACCATGGGCCTTCAACATAACAGCAGAAACTACAATCATCAATGTGAGGCCTCCCAACAATGATATATAATGTGAATGCATGGGAACAGTAGATGCATAATGCAAGTTGACACTGACCATAAAACTTTAGCATGAAACAGAAAACTCGATATTACATCTCAGTGTTCAAGAAAATATTACTCATGTATGAGCATTGAGCAGTGCTATCAAACATCAAAGCTAGAAGTTATGAACACAAAGAAATAAGAATTACACAAACAGAGATGAGCAGTGCAGCATCATCAAACATCAAAGTTAGAAGCTATGTATAACAAATAAAAAAATTACAGCGAAGGATAATATAAATGTTATTTTTGCTTAGGACATTCATTTTGAAGTCATGCTGCTTTCAAGCAGATCGCTACCACTACAGCAATCAACATCATGGCAACATTGGATAACACAACACAAGGAACAAAGATCAGGGTTCGGTTAAAATCTAGGAATGGAGATTACAAAAAAAATGTGTGGGTGTGTATGTGGACACAAGGGCTCACTCGGGGATTCTCCTTTTTTTTCTTTTTTTTTTGGGGGGGGGGGGGCCACCGGGGGGGGGGGGGGGAGAGAGAGAGAGAGAGAGAGAGAGAGAGAGAGAGAGAGAGAGAGAGAGAGAGAGAGAGAGAGAGAGAGAGAGAAAAAGAAAGAAAGAAAGACATTTTAACGCCTATTAGAGAGAGAGAGAGAGAATGAAGAGACAGAGAGCTGAAAAAGGCCAAATAAGGGCTAGAAAAAAAACATTACACTATATTCACAATAATACAAGCATACTTATGTACATATCTACGTACATAAATTTATGAGACAAACTAAGTGGCCTATGGTACAAACAAACAAAAATACTGCATACATTTTTTTGAGAAACTTAGATCTTCTATTGATGATGTACAAATGTACAAGAATACAAGAACCCCAAAGGTGGAAATGCAATATGCTTCCAAGCATCTAAAAGATGGAGTGAATAAGCATTTGGCTAGGAATTCTCAGCTTCTCAGATAAGCTCTTTTGTATCTATTAAGAGACATTGCCTAAGCAAGGGCCTAGGGATGTGGCGGCCTAGGAATAGCCATCAGCCCTTAAAAAATGAGTTTTCCTAGATTGCCAAACAAACCACAGAAACCACTATGAACCAAAGAAACCAAAAGTGGTGGTGGTTGAGAACCCAAAGCCAACATTCATTATTAGGTTTGCAAAGCCGAGATATAAAGTAATATGTGGGCGATTCTAGAGGGGCATGAATATGTGCATTGTTGAATGTCTTCCCACCAACACTTGATATGTTGACAATTTAAGAAGACATGCTATATTGATTCTCTTGAGTCTTTGGCCGTTTCATCAAGGACATGCGGAATGAACTCTTTGATATTAGTGTCTTCTCATAAAATTTCCAATCCTTAATTCTACAATGATGACTCTCTAAAGGAAGACTTTGTAATGCAGCAGTAATTGGCCCACTCCAAGTTTCTACACATTTTTGTTGCCACCAACAATTCAATTTACTCCATCCCCATCAACAATTACCATAGTAAAAAAATTCACACAATTTTTATTATTTAAAAATCATAGAAATCGCATACGCAATTTAAACCTTTGGAAACAATTTTATGCCATAAAATTCGTCGACCTTAGCGATTTAAGTTCATTGGCAAGTTTAGATCTACTATTTGCATGCCTTAATTCATGGTGCATGAGAGTGAGAGGGAGAGCTCCTCTTGACTCCTTACTTGCACTTGAGGTTCATCTTGAGCTTGAGAGAGAGAGAGAGAGAGACAAACACACACACTTCAGCCTTGAGAGAGACTTCCACCTTGGTCCTTGAGAGAGAGAGAGAGAGAGAGACTTCACTCCTCTCTTTTGAGAGAGATTTCAGCCCTCTTGAGTCTTGAGTCTTTTAAGTAGTCCTAAACCTATTCTTTTTTTTTACATTATATCATCATGGGAAGAAATCCCAATGTTATCTACAATCATGTGAAAGAGCTTGGTAAGAACACTTTGGCAATACAAGTATTGCATGAGATTTACACGAGCGAGCTTACACCTCAACTTCAATTGAGCCAAGGGGTGAGTAATGTGTGGTTTATCCTCAGAATCATATAGCAAGGATGATACAGCCGATCCCATTGATGATTATATGCCTCTTCCAAAACGAAATGAATTGAGAGGTTAGTTCAGTGAGCATCTTTGTGAATCTTAGTATCAAGATTCCAGAGAGTAATATATTTGTGAAAGGTAGTGTGAGGGAGGGAATCCAAAAGCAATCAATGAATGAAGCAACACGAGAAATAATCAAGCTCTTCATTGAATGTGGTATCCCGTTTGATGTTGCAAACACACATGCATGGAAGAGGGGCATGACAATTGTGACTAGCATTGGGTATGATTACTAGCTAATTTATATTTTCACATATGCAAAATGCCATTAAGGATGTGGGAGTGAAAATATGGTTCCAATTGAGACTGATAATGGGTCCAACTATGTCCATGGGGCATATGATTAAGGATATGTATCCCAAAAGTAGATGGACACCTTGTGCATCACATAACCTAGATTTGGCCATAGAAGACATCTGTGAATGAGGGATCAACCTGATGACCTTTGAGGTCAAGCGAGACTTCCGGAATCGGCAACCATGCTTTCTTATTTCCGAAACCTACAACAAAACACTCGTTAAAAGTTTTTCGAACAAAGATGCAAAGTTTCTTGATCGAGCCCACTACCTCCTGATCCGGATATTCCATGCTATCTGGTTGCCCACACACGGATGTGGTACAAATTGTTGGGATCGATCTTCTTCTTACAAAACTCTCTCCCCATGCTCCCCATGGCGGTTGAATCCAGGACCTCCTCCTTCCCATCCTTGAGATTTAACCACTAGACGTAAATTACTTGTTTTAGAGAGCACACGAGCCTATGCTTAAATCTAGTCCCGAGATCTTTGGTCATATATACAAATGACCAAACAGCGTCCAATTTTAGATCTGTATAAAACTACAATTTATGAGCAAATAAACTACTCAACTATCTAGCAAGATCACTATGGGCAAGAGAGAGCACTATTGTAAGCAAACTTAACTAGATGTAGAAAGTCTTCCCAATCAATTTGGTTTGAAGATATGTAGGCTCAAATCATATCTTCAAGTATTCGATCGAGCCTTTCTGTTTGCCCATCCATCTATGGATGTTTGGTTATACTCATATTCAACTTTGTTTCTAACCTACTGAAAACCGCTATCCAAAAATGACTAGTGAATTTTCTATCTCTGTCAGACACTATGTTTTGTGGTAGACCAAAGAGTCAATAGAGATGTTCCACAAATATTTTAGTTAATTCTTGATTTTTAATTGTAATTCGAGTAGGAATGAAACGAGCCATTTTGATCAATCGATCAACTATGACCCAAACTGCATCGTGTCCTTTTTGGGTTCGAGGCAAGCCTGTAATAAAGTCCATGGAAATACTTTCCCATTTTTCATTGGGAATTTCCCAAGGATGTAACAAGCCTCCTATCTTACACTTCTCCGCTTTATTTACTTGGCATTTTGTACAGCTAAGTACAGTCTTGTACATCTTTACATACGCTAGGCCAATAAAAGTTTTTTGGACCAATTCATAAGTTTTATTGATTCTTGGATGACCCGCACTTGGAGCATCATGACATTCAATAAAAACTTTCCTTCTAAGTTCTTGATCGCAAGGTAGAGATACCTTTCCTTTGTATAGAATATATTCATCTTGAATATTGTAATGTTTTAAATTATCTTTAGATGAGAGGTTTCTCAGGTTCTTACCTTGGTTTGAAGCCTTCCTCCAAACTTCCTTAAAACTTGTATCTTCTTGATACTTACCTCTCATCAACTCTACTACGTCATTGGAGATCTATATGAAACTCAGAGAATTAAACATAGGCATACGGCTAAAAGCATCTGCAACTAAATTGAATTTTCCTCTTCGATATCTGATTTCATAATCAAATTCCTTGAGTATCTTGGCCCACCTTACCTTTCTACCTGTGAGCTCATGTTCAGGATAAGTTGGATGGTACAAATTACCCATTGTGGGCTTGTATGATGCGTCATGTATTGATCGCAAAAAGACTATGGAATATTGTATAGGGTGTTGAAAGACGTTATGGTGTTGAAAGACGTCCCGATACACCTGCGAATACAGCAACTGCAAATACAGGTGCTCGAGCTGATGGAGATGGTGTCAAAGACGATGATATTCTATAGATTCCTGTTCGTTCTGTTGTATCTATTGCACCTACTGTAGAGCAAATTCATTGGGATGGCAGGGATGCTCAGGCACATGCATTGATAGCTTTGTCTGTCAAACATGCCATTATTCCTCATATTCGCTCTTGCAGAACAGCCGAGGATGCTTGGGATACACTTACCACATTGTACCAAGCTAGGAATGAGGCTCGTGTTTCTTACCTCCGAAAACAATTGGAGAGTGAGCACATGAATAAAGGTGATTCTATGGGCAGTTTTCTCACAAAGATCAAGGATTTGAAAGATTACTTGATTTCTACTAATGAAGTTATACCAGATAGCTCACTTGTGTCACTTGTGGCGACCGTTCTGAATGGTCTTCCTGACTCATATCAAAGTTTTGCTTCTACTCTTCATTTGATGATGAAAGGCAATCCAAATGCCTTGTCATTTGAGGAGTTAGTCTCTGTTCTGTTGCAGGAAGATCAATCTAGGCAGAACAGGTCAATCATGCGTGTTGCATATCAAGCTTTCCTAGCTAGTCAGAAGGGCAAAGGTAAATGGAGCTCTTCTACCAGTAACAGAAATCTGCAAATATTGCAATTCGAAGAAGGAAGACAAAGATGAGAAGAAATCAGAAAAGAAGAAATTGTTTTGCAAATACTGTAAAGCAAATGATCATGTCATTAAGAGCTGTCCAAAACTGACTCCTAAAGAGGCAAAGAAGAAAGAGGCCAAAATGGTTGTTGCAGAGGTCTCTACACCGAAAACGGAGTCTGCTAATCTTGTGCAGGATGAAGAATGGGCATTTACTACTATTTGCAGTTTTGACCCATCTTCTCATGAGCAGTGCATGTCTCCAGTAGACTCAGATGTTTGGTACTTTGATAGTGGGGAGACCAAACATATTACCTTGCAGCGCAGTTTCTTCTCTTCACTCTAGCCTGCCCCTACACAAAATACTGTTACATGCGCTAACAACTCCTCTTATCCTGTTATGGGAGTTGGTAAGATCATTTTGACTACTATTGATGGTAATTCTTTCACTTTGTCAGATGCTTTATTTATGACCGGGATCAAGAAAAATATGTTATCAATTTCTGCATTAGCCAAGATTAGCTTGGTTGTGAAATTTATTGATGACAGATGTACAGTTCATGATCTGTTAAATGGCGACGTCATTATTGCTTCTCGCATTTGATGTCGTGGGTTGTATAAGCTCATAGACTATAAAAGATCTGTAAATGATTTGGCATGTCCAATACATGATTCTCAGGCTATGTCAGATGCAAAGCTTTGGCATGCACGCTTTGGTCATCTGAAATTTTCTAGTTTGCTACGCCTGCAGAAATCTGAAATAGTGTCCTCTTTGCCCAAACATAAGGCACCCGGAAAACATGTTTGTGAAGGCAATATTTTGGGCAAAATGCAGCATTCCTCCTTTCCAGAAGATGATTCGGTTCGAGCTACTCAAAAATTGTAGCTTGTACATAGTGATGTTTGTGGTCCTATGCAGAAACCTTCTTTTGGGAACTATCTTTACTTCGTGACTTTCATCGATGATTTTTCCAGGCATGCATTGGTATATCCATTGAAGGCAAAGTCCGAAGTGTTTATGTGATTCAAACAGTTTCTGGTTTTGGCTGAAAATCTGTCATCATGTAAAATGGGCACCCTCCGTTCTAATCGAGGAGGGGAATATATGTCTTTTGACTTTAATGCATTTTTGGCTGAACGTGGGATAAAACATCAATGTACAATGCCGTATAAACCTCAATAGGATGGGGTTGCTAAACGGAAGAACAGGTCATTCATGGAGATGGCGAGATGTATGGTCAAGAGTCAGGCTTTACCACATAGTTTCTGGCTTCAGGTTGTCATGTGTGCACCATATGTACCTAACATGTGTCCACTAAAGCGCTACAATCTATCACTCCATACGAGGCTTGGCATGGTCGCGACTCGCAAGCCATCTATTGCTCATCTGCGTGATTTTGGTTGTTTGATATATGCATTGGTGCTTGAACAACAAAAATTGGATGATAAAGTAGTAAAATAGTATTTTTGTTGGATACAGTTCTAAAAGCAAAGGCTATCGTCTGTATCATCCACAAACTAAACGTATTCTGGTTAGTCGTGATGTTGTTTCTATGGAAGATACTATTCAGCCCTTACTTTCATGTACTAAGGAGTCATCTGTTAGCTCCAAAGACCTGTATGATACTTTGCTTCCTCTTTTTACAAGTGGACAGTCTAGTGTTGGTCCTAATGAGGCAACTTCTCAGCCTTTGCAGGTTTCATGTGATAATGCAGATCATTCCATTTCTGATGCAAATTTACATGATGCACTTGTTGATGAGAGAGTTGATATTGAGCAAGCAAAAACTATGCCAAAATGGCTGGTGCAAACTTTGCGTGACAGCAAATTAGATGCATCTCTGTCATATCGTACTCGTTCAGGCTCTCATAGTGCCTCTTTTGCATTAAATTGTTATGCTATGGCTGCCTCTAGTCTCTGTGATGAGACTGAACCTGTTTCGTTTGATGAAGCACAAAATTCAGAACATTGGATGGATGCAACGCAATCTAAATATGATGCTATCATGAAAAATGGTACACGGTCTTTATGTGACTTGCCTTGTGGCAAGAAGGCCATTGGCACTAAGTGGGTATACAAGCTAAAGCGTAAACCTGATGGAACAGTTGACAGGTATAAGGCTAGGCTTGTTGCAAAGGGGTATGTGCAAGAAAGAGGCATTGATTTTGATGAAACCCTTGCTCCTACTTGCCAAATGACTATTATTCGTAGCATCTGTGCACTTGCAACTTATCATGGTTGGAATGCACATCAGTTGGACATTAAAACAACATTTTTGAATGGTGACTTGCTGATGAAGTGTATGTTTTTCAACCCCGTGGCTTTGTGCAAAAGGGCATGAAAACCAGGTGCGCAGGTTGAAGAAGGCATTATATGGTTTAAAGCAAGCACCACGTGCTTGGTATGAAAAGATACATGCCTATTTGATTGCACATGGTTTTGAGAACAGTCCAACTGAAAACACCTTATACGTTAAGCGTGCTAATGATGTGCTTCTGATCATTGTGGTATATGTTGATGACATGCTGCTCATTGGTCCTCATGACACGCATATTGCTGATTTTAAGGCTGATTTGCATGCCTTATTTGAGATGTCTGATTTGGGGCATTTGCATCACTATTTGGGCATTCAGTTTATGCAAGTTGATGGTGGAATAGCTTTGTGTCAAACGAAATATATTGAAACATTATTGCAAAGTTTTGGCCTTGAAGACTGTAAGCCTATTGCCACTCCTATGGAGACAAGTTTACGGTTGAGTCTTCATGATGCTTGAGATGCATTTGATGTTGTTCTCTATCAGCAAATTGTTGGATGCTTGATTTACTTATGCATTACTTGGCCAGATATTCAGTTTGCTGTCTCATAGATGAGAAGATGCATTGCCCCAGGCATAGTTGGACCGAGAGATTTAAATCGCAAGATTTAAATCGAGATTTAATCGTTTAAATCATTTAAATCGTTCAGACCCTAAATAAAAATCGAGGTTTTTATCCACTCATGGAGAAATTTATACTTTTCATAAAAACCTTAGATATACATATGTCATGACTCATTTGCATGAATAAAGATAATTACATTGATGATTGTATGTACTATGAAGATTCAAATGTAAAACATTCATCATGATTCATGAATCATAACTAATAAGTATTAACTTCAACTTTTAAGTTCGCAAAGAAGTGATAGGATTCAGGAAACACACACAAACATAGCATAAACTTTAAACTTTAAAGAGACAACTTTCAAGGTCAAAGCATAATATGAAATGTAGAATCTGAATACATCACGAGTCATGAACAATAAAATAATATGTCATAAGTCAAGCTTGAAGAGTCGGAAGTCAAATCTCCAACTCTTCATCTACAATATCATCAATATCATCATCCTCATCAAATGAACTAGCCCATGAGGAGGTAGATGCACTATCACTATAAAAATCCATGACTCTCCGTGTGTGAGCATGTGAATCATCCTCATCACTACTAGAAGATGCGGATCTCTCCTCCCAATCCTCTGGTATACTAGAATCCGGATGTGGCCGGATGATGTGGCCTCCTCTTCTTCCACGTCCTCTCCCACCTCGACGAGAAGCCATCTTCCTAGATCTCCGACTAGTAGATGGTGCATGAGGATCTGCTACAAAAAATTAGGATTTAATATTAACTTGACATCATACATGTAAAAAAATCAAACAAGATCAAAACTTAAAATTTAAAGCATGAATTTATAGACTCTAGTATACTGTATATTGTAATTTGTATACCTAATGTGGTAGCTTTTGATCTTCTTCGTGTTTGTCTCACAAACTGTTGAGACTCATGAAATAACATGGAAAAAATATCTCTCTCTTCCGCGGGGATTTGAGGGATATCTTTCACTTTAGCAATGTCAATGGAATCCACATTGACCTACAATTTACAAATTGAAATAACAAATCCAATGAGTCATGAGTTTAGGGATTATTAGCTTAAGCCTTAACTTTAAAGGCTTAAGCTAACAATTATCAACTTGGAAGTTTCAACATAAATTACAATTACCTGAAGGGGTGCAATGTGGGTTCCTTTGCTCTCCAACAACTTGAGATTACAGTGTGTATACACTAGTTTCTCAAGTTGTTGTGGACTCAATCGGTTCCTTTTCTTCGTGTGAAACAATGCCCATGTACTCCAATTCCTTTCTGCGGGGCCGGTACTGCAATCTTGTGATAAAACCTGCAGTGCTAATTTCCTCTATGAAGAGGAATCATGATTCATAATTTATAAGTATTCTTGATGTTTAAATTTAGACTTTAATCATAAATTATAATCATGATTCACACTTACTAGAAGAGGAGTACCAACACCATATATTTCCCACCAAGTGACGGGGGAAAGCTGGTTCTCTCTCAATCTCGCAGATGGCTGTCCAAAATACCTCTCCATGGATCGAAATTGTAGACGCTCTTTCTGCAACTGTGAATATAATGCTACATCCCCTTCGGTCCATCGTCCCACGTACTCTATCCAGCTGTCCTCTAAAGCCATGTCTATATCCTGAGCCTCTGATCTCCATAAAGGATGGAGTATGTGAGCAACTGCGTGGATTGGTTTATGAAACCAATCCCATCTCTTACGCACTGCTTCACACAAATCATGACGCCTGCAAAATTCAATTTAAGATATAATTTTAAGTTTAAATAATAAATATATATAATGTATTATGTAACAAACATTTTCAAACAAATTAAAATATATAAATTTATAAATTATAAATTATAATGACTTACTCTGTATCTGAAAGGCCGGATACGTCTGCAATGCAACCTTGTATACGGCTAATATACTCGTATACAAGACCAAGTGTGCTTCCCTCCATATCTGTGATACGAAGCACGGAATATAGTGGCTGAAGGGAAGCAATAAGAACCTCTGCCTTCGACCAGAAGGCATCATCTCCCATGACAAGTGATGAAAATCGTAGAAACAAAGGATCTCCATGTCTAGCTTCTGGTATCTGGTACCACTCCTCTGCTACAACTGTACGAAGAAGACCTTTCCTCACTCTCAATACTCTATCCAACACAATGAATATGTAACAAAATCGTGTAATGGATGGCTTTTGAAGCTCCAAGTCAGTATGTGAGCGAAATATGTTTTGAACTTTGGGCCTACTAGTCACAAACTTTACAATGAATTTTGCTTTGCTAAGAATAGTCTCAACCCATGGCAAGCTTCCTATATCTTCCATCAAGAGGTCTAAGCTATGACTCGCACAAGGGATCCACATGATTCTAGGGAATGCTTCTTCTAGCAAACGACCCATTGCCACACAATTAGCTCCATTGTCTGTGACCACTTGAATGACATTATGTGGGCCTACATCCTCGATGGCTTTTCGTACATGAGAGAATATGAATTCACCTGTGACAACAGTTCCAGGTGCATGTGCTGGAATGGCACGTAAAAACATAGTTCCCTTGCAAGAGGAAACCATGATGTTATACACATTCCTCTTGCGCATATCTGACCATCCATCACATAGAATGGAACACCCATATTTCTCCCATGTACTACGCAATGATAACATCTCAGTTTCTACAGCAAGCTTTTGTTTGGTAAGCTCAGTAGTGCGTAGGACTTTCCCAGATGGCCCTTCCCAAGGAGCACCTATGCGACTGACAGCTCTCATTGCCCTCTTCCATGCAGTGGTACTGGCTACATTGAAGGGGATGCCACATAAAATGAACAATCTAGTGATCTCTGTCTTGGCTTGCTCTATTGCTTGTTTTTGCATAGATGCTCTCATGCTACCCTTCACGAAGACATTACTTTCGGGTAGGTTCCTAGGTATCGGACCACTACTCGAAGGTGCTCGTACTCGTGTAATCGGAGTAGTGCTAGCATCTTGGGATGCAACACTAGAGCTCACACTATCAGTGCGAGCCCTTTTTGAAGGTCCCGTAGAAGACTCCAATATTGTGATGCATCTCAGAAGTCTGAAGAGGGTCTTCATTCACGTGGATATTTCCAACACCTTGAGACAATTGCAACTTGGCAGTCAGGTCCTCTATGATTTGTTGAGGCACAGATTGACATTTTCCAATGCCACCACCTCGCAAACCAAGAAGATGTGCCTTGATCCGAGATGCACTACCGGTGTATAGACCCTTGCAATACTTGCATTCCCATGTATTAGGCCCAGTGACCTTGATATGGGATCGGATATCGGCAGGAGTGCGACCCATAATGTCTTCTTATCACTATAGATGGAAAGAGGGATTTGGAAACTTGAAAGGCTAAAGCTCTCTCTCTCTCTCTCTCTCTCTCTCTCTCTCTCTCTCTCTCTCTCTCTCTCTCTCTCTCTCTCTCTCTCTCTCTCTCTCTCTCTCTCTCTCTCTCTCTCTCTCTCTCTCTCTCTCTCTCTCTCTCTCTCTCTCTCTCTCTCTCTCTCTCTCTCTCTCTCTGTGGATTCAACAACGCAGACAGGCGGACAGGCGGACGCAGGCAAGCGGGCAGCAGAAGTTAGAACACAAAAAAACCGTCGAACTCGTTTCTTATGGACTGTAGGGCTGAAAAAAATCGAAAAAAAAAAAATCGTTAAAAAAAATAAAAATTGTGCCCCACGATTTAAATCGTTCAGCGATTTAAACGATTTTTTTTTTTCTGAAAAAACCGCGGTCCGGTCCAACTATGGCCCCAGGTGTCAAGCATTGGAAGGTGGTTAAGCGCATCTTTCGCTACTTGAGTGGTACCCGGCTACTTGGATTGTTTTATCCCAAGGGGGGATCACTACCGCCAGATTTGCATGCTTTTTCTGACACTGATCGGGTTGGTTGCTATGATACTCGTGTGTCCACTTGTGGTTTTTGCTTCATGCTTGGTAGCTCATGTATATCTTGGTTGAGCAAGAAGCATCCTACTATGGCCACTTCCAGTTGTGAGGCTAAGTATAGGGAAGCTTTCACAACGACTTTTGAGTGTGTGTGGCTAAGATGCCTTATGGCTGATTTGGGTGTTGGTCAGGCTTCTCCCACCACCATCTGACAGTCAGAGCGCATTGGCAGTTGCGAGGAACCCTGTGTTCCATGCTCGCACTAATCACATTGAGGTGCATTATCATTATGTCAGGGAGAGGTTCTGTTCTGGGGAGATCAGCTTGGCATATGTGCCCACACAGGAGAACATTGCACACCTTTTTACAAAGGCTCTGCCTAGGGAGAAATTTGAAGCTTTCTGCAAAGCTTTGGCCTTACTTCCTTTTGTGGATTGATTCCACATAGCTTGGCACTTCCTTATACATGAGTGCAAGCTCCTTGTTAACCACATCACTCCCAGGGGGGATTTGTTGATATATTTAGGTAGTGATGCGTGTGAACACTCTAGGACCGCCGAGGCACTTTTTTCCCTCTTTAGGAGGTTTTTTTCCCCAGCTTGTACATGCGCCTATTGCCCTAATGAGCTACTTATCTTTGCACATTCTAATGGTAATACATTCAGTATTGTGTGTTGTGCTCCAAGTTTCTTCTTCTTCCTTGTGTTGTTTGCGTGCTTCCGCAGGCATGACTAAGAATTCAAAATGCCCATATTTTATGCATTGGGTACTTAAACTCATGGCTTCAGGAAAGCAAGAGCATTCGCCTATCTAAATCTTCTCTTTGTACACCAAGATTGGAGAGAAAAGCAATAAAGTAAGGATATGGTCAGGACAGATCTAGAAGTGGTTGACATACATACCTCCACATAGAGGTCATCATGATCTGCTTCTCTTTTTTCTCCCAAAGAAATTTCTTAAGTATGAGGTCAAATTCATGAAAAATGAGTTTGGCTTTGATCAATGAACGGCAGATAGTACATAGCATAGGTTGGAAGTACATAACGACCTGAAAATATTATCAAATATAGATCTCCAAGGAACAAACCCGATTTGCGATGGGTGTGCCATGGAAGCAACAACATGTTTAAGACGAAGAGCGACTTTTTAAGAAGATCTTATATAAGATTCCCATCATGGAAATTGGTCTCCAATCATGCAAAGTTTTTGGCATGTCTTTTTTAGGAAGTAATTTTATCCACCCAATTTGACAGAAAAGGGCATCCTCTAGTCATTTCAAATCTCACTACAAACCAGGAATAGGCCTCTTGTATATTCAATGTCACTATCTTCATGTATTAACATGACTATTTTTACCAAATTCATACTATTCCATTTGCTCTAATGCAAGGACAATGTCCTAAAAGACAATATCCATATTATTAATATGATCCTGCAAAGTGGGAGCATCATTAGGGCTATCCATTAGAAAGTAGAGTACCCCGATTGGAATTTCCCTCTTTGGCCTTAGTCAAAGCTTTGCTATAAGTGACCTTAGTGAAACCATCTCCATCTCATTTTTTTTGGATTGTTCTACATGTTTATGAACATCCTTATTGGTTCCAGCTTCATCATTAATCCTCTTTACACATTTTTAACAGGTGTAATAGGAGTAGGAGGAACATGTTGTTTAACAAGAACATTATTATCTTCAATGGTAGGTGGACTGATGCCTTCATGTGCATCCACAAAACTAGCCTCTATTTACCCAATATTTGCTCCTCTAGGACTAGCACTTTACTTCTTGGGCATGTTGGGATCAGTTTAACCCCCCTCATATTTAAGAGTAGGATGATTGTTTTAATCATGACCTAGGTGACCATAATGAAAACACTCTCCCGCCATATTCCCCCATTAGAGATAGATCATAATCTTTCGATGCTCTCAAGATTGATACTTAGTGTCTTGGGGAAAGGATGCAAAACATTCCACGAGGTACAAATCTTATTTTTATTTTCATTCCGAGCAAATATTGATGGTGTATACAGAACCCTTCCCAAAGATTTTAATTTTTGCAACAAGTCCAATGTTGGGCCATGAAAAAGAAGTAAGTCCATCAGCTCAACCCAAATAGGACATTTATAAAGCAATTCCTCTTTCATTGTTTTAACAAGCTTCCATTGGAACGCAAGCAACATTTCCAAATATGAAGACAACTTGTTGCTCAAGAAAGTGCAATTTATCCTTAGCATCTTTGAATATAACCTCAAACAATCCATGGCTAGAATAAAAGACCTTGTCTATCCAAGCATAGCCAAAGTTGGCATCTATAGATTGAGCCACATCTACGACCAAAGATATTCGACCTCTAATGTTCAATCATATTCCCCTGTTATGGAACATTAAAGTTTAGTGTTAGGATCAACATGTACATTCAAATTCCCATTCACATTATCATCTTTAGTAAGAGCCTTATCCATTATAACTTTAAGCTTCCATACACCATATTCCATTAAATTGTCAATATGAGGAACATACTCCACTTGGGATGCTCTAGAGAGAGCCTTTTACCTGAGTATGATCCTTTTGCATTTCCATTTTATTGGAGAGAATTTGTAACTTGAAGAGAGCAAATACGTACGTCGTACACTAACTTCAAAATATCACTACTTCAAATTCAGCTTTCTATAGTCTATTAAAACCTAACTCTCAACCACCTTCGATCTAAGTGTCCAGTATCCACCTAATCTATAGACTATAGATGATGGGATCAATCATCATGATCCTCATCGTCCATCCCCTATAAAGAAGACAATGATGATGACTCTAATGAAATATATGCCATCAAATGTCTCCAATGGCAATGGCATTCCCATCCTCATCATACTCGGCATTCGAAGTGAGATTGATGCTATGTGGTGCTATGTTGATACCATATTCCTCAGAAAGTCGATCTCCTTGTCATCGTCGATGCATTTTGTGCCTCTTGCTATGCACTAGTGCTAGAGCTTCACTCGTAGATGTAATATCCATATGAGGCTAAATACTCGACGAGCATGTGCACGCGTCACTCTGCAATCGATACTCTCAAGCTCCACATGAAGCATGCAAGAGATATCTTCATGCTTGTACCAAATAATTGTTATCTCATCCTCTATCTCCATAGCTCTCTCGAACGTGGTAGGAGATACCTATACGTCACATAAATGATAAAATAGATGCAACTTGTATCTCTGCATCCTTCTGTCTCTGTTTTTGTATGGTCAAGGATATGATTGATTCCTTGCCTAAGATGTTGTCTAGGAGGAGTGAATCCTCCTCCTCCATATTTTCGGTTCTTTGCGATGAAGTCTGTCTCCGATTAGCACTAGTTGTAACTTGTAGGTTGATTCATCTTTGAGGAAGGACCTATGTTCTCCATCATCTCAATATTGACCAAAGCCAAACCACGACGACGTGCAACACGAGCATCTTGTGCTGAGGCATGCTCACGTCTTACTATTTGAGCAACCTCTGGAAGAACCTTATCACAAGCAAACATATCTATTCCTCCTAAACCAGACGCGTGAAACATGAGTCCTGTACCTTTGGTAGAGAACGACTTAGTGCAATATTTGCACATCGAGCTACGAGTGTTAGAGCCCGAGGTACTTTGAGCATTAGCCAAAGAATGGCTAATGGTATTGACATCCCAGATGACATTCATGCTTCGAGGCATATTGAACATTGAAGCAAGATATGGGTTGAGGTGATGCATGGTGATGTATAGGCTGAAAATGTAAGGTTGAGGTGATATATGGATTGGAATATGCACAGTGGAGATGATATATAAGCTCTAATATGCCTCAATGACTTACCAAAGAGGTGAGTGCTCCCACCTCAAGAAAAGCTTATGCGAGAGCTCAAGCCTCAAACTCAAGGGCTCAACCAACTATTCAAGGGGATGAGGTGGTATTGCTCTCTAGCAAGGGGTTGAGGTGACCCATGAGAGTGTAATAACTAAAATCACTCTCGAAACTTGAAAACAAAGGAGCTTGTGACTGATGTGTCACTCTCCTCCCATCCAATATATCCTCTTGCATTCAAAATAGCAATGATCCAGAATGATCTAGTGCTGCCACGTGGCCATCATGCAACACTCATCCCCATTAACATTGAATACCTTAGGATATCCCCCGAGCTTGGGACCTTGGCTATGGCTGGCCCTTGTCCAACACACACATGGAGTGGTATTTGTAGACCAATGTCTGACACTCACTCCCCCTTCTAAAGATCATTGTCCTCGATCAATGAGGGAAAGTACTTGCGAATTAGAGCTCCTGATTCCCAAGTAGACTCTGTAAGCGATAATCCTCTCCAGGCTACTAGATACTCCTAGATGACACAGTTTCTCAACCGCTTGTCTTCGATATAGTATCTTATCTGAAGAATATCTATGTTATCACTTTCCTGCAAAGAAACAATACCCTCTATTAGACTATCCTCCCTAGAAATTTACTTTCTAAGTTTACTTACATGAAATATTGGATGGACTCTACAATCTAGCGGAAGCTCTAATCGGTATGCAACATCACTAAGCTTCTTAACTATCTTCCAAGGTCCACAATACCTTGGTGAAAGCTTAGTACACTTCCATGTGGATAGTGAAGTAGACCTAGCTGACGCTTGAAGAAAAACTCAATCTCCTTCCTCAAAGACTCTAGGAGATCTCTTCCTTTTAGCATATTCTTTAGCTGCTTGCTTCATCTTGGTTTTAGCTATTTCTAAATTTGCTTGGAGGTTCGCTAAGAACTCCGAAGCACTAGGACATTTCTTTGGCATTCCTATGGTACTGGGAGCATGGGATCATGCCATAGTTCATCTCAAAAGGAGACATTCCTGTCACTTTATGAGGTCTATTGTTATAAGCAAACTCTACTAGTGGCAAGTGACTATCCCAATTTGTCTTCCTCTCAAAAACATATGCTCTTGAGTCTCAACATGTCCTCTAGAATCCGGTTGATCCTCTCGGTCTGACCATCTGTCTATGGATGATCACCACTACTCATTTTCAATGACACTTTCAGTTTGTCAAATACAAATTTCCAAAAGTGTTCGTACTCGTATGGTATATTTTTCCCATCGTTGGACGTATGGTATTATGAGACGTATGAAATCGTTTTTCATACTCCAACACTGAATTCGCTTTCTATACTCCAAAATTGTATTCCGTTATATAAAAGCGAACTTTGAAATTGCTTTTTAGACTCCAAAATTATGCTCCATTTTTATATGTAAAAAGGGATATTCATGGAACACACATTTTATGCATTATATATATATATATATATATATATATATATATATATATATATATATATATATATATATATATATATATATATATATATATATATATATATATATATATATATATATATGTGTGTATGTGTGTGTGTGTGTGTAGAATATAAAAATATGTACAACATAAGAAGTACACATTTTCGATCTCTGACTGTATTATCTAGTGCACTAATGTCCTTTAAAATGAAATAGAATACTATACATCACAAAATATATGTTTTTTGCTTATTGCACTAAACCTACGATACTTATTTATAATATATTCCCCACATGTAGTTCTTGGTCATGTATGGTCACGTTTGGTATTTTTAACCTTACTTTTTTCGTACTTCCGTACTCGTATGCGTTTGCCGTATGGTTGCCGTATGGTTGCCGTATGAAAAAACTGTCCGTATCTGAAACTCTGGATGTCAGTAACCTATGCAATCTGAAGACATGCTAGATAAACAACTCTGCTACCTATGGAGCTTCTATCATCTCCTACGTGGGTATGAAATGAGCCATCTTGCTCAATCTATCTACCACAACTAGGATGGTGTCCCGCTTCCTTTGGGTTCCTGGTACCCCCACTATGAAGTCCATGGATATAATGTCCCAATTATGCTCTAGAATATGTAAAGGATGTAAAAGACATGGTGTCTTTACCCTTTCTGCGTTGTTGACTTCACACATAAAGCATTGTTGAACATAAGTGTGGATATCTCTAGCTAATCCATGCCACCAAAAATGTTCTTCTAACATGCTGAATTGTCTTGTCAACACTAGGATGCCCTACGCAAGGAACATCATGGTTATCATGCATGACTTTTCTCCTCAAATCTCGAGAATCAAGCACGCAAACCTTTCCTTTCCATTTAACTATTCCATTCTCTTTTGAGAAATTGGAATACGGACTTGACTTGTTTGCTTTACTAGGGGAAGAAACAGCTAGAACTGCCTCGTCTCCTATGATAGAGTCATCACTGATGGCTCTAATGATCTGTAACAAATGTGGATCTTCCACCTAAGCTTCCTTTATTTCTTGAAGCAATGAGCTTTCTAGAACTGTAAAGCTCATTTGATACACTACCCGTAATAATGCATCAACTACTATATTCTCTTTGCCTCTTCTATACAGGATTTCCATGTGAAACTTCTACATGAGTTCAACCCAACGAGCATGTCTATCTCGAAGATCTGGCTCACTACAAAAGTACTTGAGTGTATGGTGATCTGTGTACACCTTAAAGTCTGCACCATAAAGATAGTGTTTCCAGACTTTAAGAGCATGCACCATTGCATACAACTCCTGTTCATGCACTAGCGAATTGCGCTATGCACTACTCAACTTTTTGCTTTCAAAAGTTATTGGCCTTCCATCTTGGCTCAAGACTACCCCTATGGATATGCCACTAGTATTTGTCTCCAACTCAAATGGTTTCTGCGATCTGCGACTTTCAGAATAGAAGCCTCTGAAACAGCTTGTTTCAGAGTATCAAAACTTTCTTGTTGCTCTTGCTTCTATGCAAATGACACTTTGCCTTGAAGCAAGTTCGTCATACGCGCTGCTATCGACGAGTAAGAAGAGATGAATTTACGATACAAACCGGAAAGTCCTAGAAATGACCATAACTTCCCTCATCCTAAGGAGTAGGCCAAGCTAGAATAACTAAGACCTTCTTGGGATCCATCTAAACCCCATCGGCCGAAAGCACATGCCCTAAATTCTCTATCTTTGGAAGGAACAAGTGAGTCTTTTCTAGATTTACAAACAACTGATTTTCTTTCAATTTATTTAATACCAATTCAAATGACTTTTCTTCTCATGTAAAGACCTACTATACACTAACAAGTCATCAACAAATTCCACAACACACTTTCCAATGAACGGTCGACGATCGTAGAATATCATTCATTATCATCATGAAAGTAGAAGTTGCATAAGTCAAACCAAATGGGATAACTAAATACTCATAATGCCCAAAACAGGTCCCGAATGCTGTTTTATATACATCTTGATCTTTTACCCTAATCTTATGATGGCCACTTTTCAAATCTATTTTACTAAATACAACGGCTCCACCTAGAGCATCTAAAAGATCATCTATCGTAGGCATGGGATATATGTGCTTGATGGTAATCTTATAGAGCCCTCGATAGTCAATGCACATCTTATAAGATCCATCTTTCTTTTTCACAAGAGGAACTGGTGCTCCAAAGGGCGAATAGCTACGTCTGATCAGCCATTTCTGCAAGTACTCGTCCTCGACCTTGTAGACTTCATTCTCCTCCTGTAGACTCATTTGAAATGGTGATCGAACAGTCGGACTCGCTCCTGGTACCAATTTGATTCTAGGATCAATGTTCCTGCAAGGAGGTAAACCCGAAGGTAATTCTTTCAAAAATAACTCTTGGAATTCTGCTCTTACTCTATTTGAAAGTACTTGAGCATTCCAACTAGAGTTTCCACGACTCCATGAATCCATCACTACACACGATGAATACACAAAATAAAGAAAATAGATATACTTACAATCGATCTTGAGCAACTTGGTAGCGGTTACCAATCGAGTCTCTTGGAGATCTGGCTCTCCACGGATCAGTAGTCGCCTCCTCTCATGCTCAAACCGATACTCATGCAAAGCAAAGTCTATGACTGGTCGTCTCCTAGCATGCCACTTTTTACTTAGGACTACATCAAAATGTGTCAGTCAACCTATCTCAAAATCCAATCTATCCTCATAGGACTGGAACATGCATACTCTGACTACACAACCTCTAAGTGTAGCCTCGTGACTAGTGAGTAGACCCAGTGTCAAAGAGTACCTTGACAGGTTGTCTTGCCACAACCCCTCTCATGACAATCAGCTTTGTGTCTAGGAACTGGTATCCTTTGTGTGCCACTGGCGAAAGCACAACGTCTTGCACAGTAGGAAACTTCTTTGTGACCGTCATAGCCACTATAGGAGATGATATCTGAGATGGGGAATCTCCAAAATCCTCATGTCCTTCACTCCCTGCCTGTGTACGATTGATGACTATGGTGGCTACTATTTTCTTCTTCTTATTACAATCCTTGAAGAGATGTTGTCCTAGATACCCATATCACAATCCTTCTTTCATTGCCTTCTCTTTTTGTTGAGGGGTAAGAATAGACTTATTGTACGCCCTCTCAGCCAGTGGAGACACTCTCCTTTTTCCACCTAAAACTTTCTTGATCATGTGCACTTGCATAGCCTCTTTCAAAGTTTGTGCACTGATCAAGCAAGGAGTGGACGTGGAGAAGGGTCGGCTTATCTTCGTCGATGAGGACCTTTGACCCTAGGAGCCTATGCCCCTGTGACCATCCTCATAAACTAAAGCCATCTCCATGGCCTGTTGCCCAGTGACACCTCTCCTTCCTCATTAAAGGTCGAATAATTTCTCTAAGTCCCAAGAAGAACTTTTGGACCTAGATAAACTCAGGGATAGTATCAGGTACTTTGAGAGACCTCTCTATACTTATATGAGTACTCATGAACAGTTGGTTTTTTTGACCGATGAAAAACCAAGTGCCTAGTGCTCTAGACCTCTCTTCAAGTGGTACAAAGTTATTGTAGAACAAGACTTTAAATTGTTCCCAAGTCGTGGGCTCTTTCTTGTCTTGTTCTATATTACACCACCACCTATGGGCGACATCCATGAGATTATATGTGGCCTACTGAATTTTATGCCTATCATCCACGATCTTGCATAAACGAAAGCACTGCTCCCACTTGTTGAGCCACTGCTCAACAGCATCAGCAATCCTAGCACTGGTCGAGCAGTGATATCTAGGTGGCTTAAGATCATTAAGCTTCCATAGAGCCTCTCTAACTAGCATGCTCTCTCTAGGGATCTCTCGAGTTCGATGCTCCCCTTGAGCATCTACCTCCATCCCTGGCAAATCAGTCTCAAGCGTTACTTTCTCTTTCTTGAGCCACGCACATGCTCCAAGATGTCATGAAGTGCACTCTCCAAGTGTGCTATCCTAGCACTCATGGTCTCTATAGGGTCTGAGGTGCGCTCAGCCATGAGTGTATGAGTCCTAACTAGTGAAGAGGGTCGTGATTCCATGCTAGAATAAGATGTAAGTCTCTTTTTATGATTTTATGGTTTTTTTTTTATGTTTTTTTATGTTTTTTTATGTTTTTTTCTGTTTATGTGCTTTATGTACACCTAAGATCAAAGTGGAAGCGGAAATAGACTAATCACAAGCCGTTGCATAAAAGAAATAACAATAAAAGAAACTTTTAGTATGCTTTGCTTACTTTTCATGCATATGCATGCTAAATCTTAAAAATTTCGATAGCATTTCAATAGGAAAATGGAAATCCAAAAAAAGAATAACTAGGTGCACTACATGCACTTCTCAAACCTAACGATGCCGGCAAGCACAATATATGTACAAAGAAACCAAAGGGCACTACACGCCCTTGTAGAAATCCTCATGCTTGCAGCACAGTATAAACAATACGAACGTTGCAAGTTCTTATATTCTTTTCATTCTACCTACAAAATCAAGCACTAACATGTTGATTCCATGCAAAACGCAGAGCTGAACAAGCTTCTAATTAACCATATACTACATATGCTATGCATTATGCTTGTCTTATGTGCACAATAATGCATGGAAAGAGCAAGAATGCATCAAAATTGACTAGAAAACTTATCTTAAAGTCCAAAACTTTGATGTATAGGTGTGTGCAGGTGCTGGGGATAATCAACACACACTCCTCTTGAGTCTCCAAGAGTATCCCGATGATTATCGTGTTGAAAAAGTGCTCGAATGAGGGTCTTCGTTATCGAACAGCCCACTTTGAAGCTTTGTACAAGAGTGAAGATAGGTTCAAATAGTGGGTTCTAATCACTCAATGGATAGGTCTCTCAACAAGGAATCGATAGGAAGAAAAATCACTCAATTTGGACCTCAAATGAGTGAGATATGGCCATTTAGGTGGAGTTGGGTAGTCACAAATGCTATGATAAACAAGCTTGAGCTATGGTTTATGAAGAAATCTCGAATTTTGCTCCTCTATAGAGTTCTATTCAGCCCAAATCACGCGTGTGGCTGCTTCCTTTATCCCACATGTGCTGCAGAACTCGAATTAGGCGCCCTCATATAGAGAGCTTGAGGTGCTTATCTTCTTCAACTCAAAAGAGATAGGGGACCACCTTCTCCCTCTCTGCATAGCGCTCTCGGCTGAGTTCAGCCTAGGATGTGCGCGCGTTACGCCGTGTGTGACTTTGAGCTAAGCACTCTGAGGTGTTTGGAGCTCCTTGGGAGAGCTCACGAGCCCTCTTAAGGATTAACAGAACCTCCTCTTTTTGAATAGCTTCTCAGATGGCAGCTCCCGCGACGGCGGCTCCTCAGCAAGACGACGATGAGATGGCTCCTTTCTCAAGATGGTCGGCATATCCACACGTGGATTTTTTCGAAAATAGCACTCTTCTCTTCCCAAAACAGGCTCTAGATACCAAATGTGATAACTAAAATCACTCACTCTTGAAACTCGAAAACCAAGGAACGTGTGAATGATGCGTGTGCCACTCTCCTCCCATCCAATATATCCTCTTGCATTCAAAATAGTAATGATCTCGAATGATCTAGTGCCGCCATGTGCCCATCATGCAACACTCATCCCCATCACCATTGAATACCTTTGGATATCCCTTGAGCTTGGGACATTGGCTATGGCTGGCCCTTGTCCCACACACACATGAAGTGGTCTCTGTAGACCAATGTCTGACAAAAAGACAAACGCAAGGGGATGAGAACCAACTCCCAAGGTGATATAGGCTATAGCTCAATGCTCTCTAGCAAGGGGATGAAGTGAGACACAAATGCAAGGTAACGAGCTCTCACGGGTCGCCAAGCTCGAAAGAACACGTGATGAAATGAATATGATAGGTCTCAAGATTCGAAAAAACTATCCCAAACAATTCAAATTGAACCATGTGAACCTGAAAAAGTACTAAATTTTTTTGGTTCAAGGACCAAATCAAGGATGCCTCTAGTGTTGGTGATAATGACGGCCCTGGGACTTATATAGAGCATGCACATGATTCACAGGAGTTATCAACCTCATTTTTAATGGAGATAATCTTGGCCCAAAAGCTGCAGAGACTGAAGCTCAGTTTGGACATCTAGAGTCATATAATACATCACCATGAGCAAGTACATTTGAAGAGGATCTCGTAGATGATGACTCCATAGATGAAATTGGGGAGTCATCTTAGATTATAGTGTTGCCAATCATAGTGATCACTCTATGGTTTTATTATTATGTATGACCATTGACACTAATTATGTGGTTTTTGTATGCCACCCACATTCATTTATATCTTTTACTTTTCATGTAATGAAATGCCGATGATCATTATCTCATTTAGTCTTTTTAACTTTTTATTGTATATGAATGAAAACTTGACAAGTGTATTGTTAGTTGAAAGTAGAAGATTTATGACGTGTCACAACGATCGAGACTCATTGAAGTATTGGCCAGTGTATACAAGGTTTTAGAGTAGGTAATAGGTATGTTATGTGTTTTTAACACTAAATGTGTGTATGTGTTGCATAGGTATTGTGCATATCTTAAGTACAAAAAAATAACCATAAAAATATTTCAACACCATATATTTCATGTATGAAGAACTGAAAATTTAGAATTTTTTAATTCTTAACCATGCACTTTAAGGTTAAATTCTTGCAAGTCCTTAAGTTCAAAAACTCGAGCTTCTTGGGTGTTTTCTTAAGTATACTATGAGGTTGAACCTTGTAAAACACTCTTGTCAACTCCCAAATTTCATTATCCATACTACTCACCTATTTTCATTCTTGGAATATTGAGTGAAGCACATAGGGAGAGACAAATACATACATTGAATTAGAGCATCACCACTAGTATCTACATGCCCCAAATACAAAGTACCATGGGGACATGTCGCCAAGTCCTAGGGATGCAAAGGTAGGGACACAAAGGTAGGACGCAAAAGTGCCCTGGACACCCTAAGCTCTGTCCCCGTCCCAGGGACACCACCGTTCCCGATACCTGTCCCCGGGTGACTTCGCTTGAACCTTCTTGTTCTCAACCTTGGTCTCTCGAACACTTGCTCTCAACCTTGGTCTCT
>CM035407.1:203033788-203053788 GCA_020310875.1 Ceratopteris richardii | reverse complement strand
AGGAGGGGGAAATGTGTTCTAATTTCTCATGTACCAACCGAGAAAAGAAGAATTCCTTTACATAAAGTTGATAACTTAATAGTCAATAAATATCCAAGACCGATTTTTAAAAAAACAAAATATATATATATATATAAATGAAGAAATAAAATATGTCAGAAAAAACGATTGTCTGTATTCAGATCTACTATTAACTGGAGGAGAGAGAGGAAAAAAAGGCATATACAGTATCGCGTGTACACACATATATATATATAATATAATATATATTTATATTAAAAGTGAAATGAGCTAGAAAAAAAGGAAAACTAGATCTCGTGGATCGCATAGTGAAGAAACTCCAAAAAGATTCCTCGAATCAAACTCACCAAGCCCTTTTTTTTTTTTTTTTTTTGCCTTTTACTTTCTCTTATTAGCGTGCATTTTCAAATGCTTGCACTCTTTTACGTTGAGGCCCATATGTGTTGACCTCTCCTAATACATTTTTTTGAAATGGTGCTGACGTGTAAAGCAACGATTGGATATGAGGGTGTGTTTTTTTTGTTTTACTAAAATTAGTCAACTAGTTGGCCGTGTTGAAGCCATCTTTCGTGGTCACTCGAATTTTTCGTTAGCGCGTCAAGCGATATCTTCCCTTTCCATTTGTGAAACGTATTATATTCCTCATTGCACATGTTTTGAAATAGAGGAAGACAAGGGTTTACCAATTTCATGGAACTCACATGTGTGGAAAATGTGTGATGGATTTTAAGGATTTTTCAAGACAAAAACGTGTACCTACCTATGTTTGGAATTTGCAATCATCATTCTCCTCTCAAACTAGGACCCATATTCGATAAGGATAATAATGTTGTCCATATGCTAAAAGATGTTGCCATGCCGGATCCATCTCACTTTAAAAAAATGGGAAAAATTATATATTCATTTACAGTATGATAAGTTTTGGTATTGGTCAAAGATCACAACATAAGCTTTTTCAAAGTAAATGAGAAAATCTAAAATCCATTTTATTAATCACGGGAGAAAAAAAAAGCTTTTTTTGTTAATATATAGCTGAGAGCTCCTTTTCTTTGTATAATAATACTCAAAATTCTGCATGAGTGAGATTAGTTGAACGTAGTTTTAGTGCTTGTTTCAACGTTTGTCTTGCATCTCATAGTAACCTTTTCCTAATAATTTTTCTTTTTTTTTTTCCACAAAAAGTTGAGGGATACGAAACAATTAGGGAGAATACAAAGAAAGCTATATTTTTATCATCTCTTTCAAAGGGGCAACCATTTGCTTTTTAATTTATCACCCCGTATTACAAAGGTAGCTACGTGTTGAAATGGAGGCTTTTTTTTTTTACTCCATTCTCATATCAAGAAGACATAGGGATTTCTCTATGGAGTACTGTTTAGGCATATTAGAAAAGTTGATGGTGCACCTTCCTCCCCATATTTTCCACACTGCCTCCCCTCAACCAACACTTCAAAGGGGCATAGAGAAGCCCATCGCCTCTCTAAGGGGAACTTGTTGTTGTCAAGAGATCTTCTTTCTCTTTATATTTTTCAAGACTTCAATACATTTTGGCCATGAAAAGAAAAGGTTCCCAATGTCTTCCTCTGCCTCAGGCACATTTTACATCACAATGGGGCCTTGCACAACTTGTGGTCTTTGGCATAAAGAAGAAGTCATGGTGCACAACTTTTGCACACCAAGATCGATTTTTTCATCTTGATAAGCAAGCGCTAGAGGTTTTGAAACTTGAACTTCCACAAGGTTCCCCACTTCTTATTCAACATGTGGTGGAAATCCACTTTTATGTTGTGTACAGGGATTTCCTCAATGTTATTGTCATTGCTCTATCTTATACCTCTTCGGTCGGGGTTGATTTTATATTGGAGATGCCTCACATCTATAAAGGAGAATGTACTCTTTATAATCCATTGTGAGTCTAAGAGATATGTTCTCTTCATTGATCCATTCATACCACAGTTCCATAGGTGCTTTGATTTGTAAAATCCCTTTTACCACAAATTCTTAGCTCTCAAAATTTCACCCAGACTAAGGATGCATTATGGTTATGACCTATTCCAAGATTTTTCACCAATTCTAAGACAATAGATAGAAATCACTTAAGAGACGAAATCATCACACACAACGAATTTCACTAGCATAGTTGCACTTAGCTTTTTCGCTTCCATTGGGTAAAAGAGGAGTTCTTTATGGGTTTTATGATCTCTTTTTTGGTCTATATCCAATTTTGTTGAATCATCTTTCCCACTTATTTCTATTTTTCTCTCTTCATTTATTCCATTTCTATGCCTTTCTTCTTTGGGATGGCTCAAAGAGATCTAACGAGTCTTCTACTATCATTGGTAATGGATCTTTAAGTACTTGAATCTTTGAATTCTTGGATTCTCTCTCACTTAGAACGATTTTGGCTTCTTTCCTTTTAGCCTTGGCAAGGCTCAGGTTATGGCTTTGACAAGTACCATTATATCTCCCTCAAGGATAAATTACCTCAATCACATTGATTTCTCTAGGTTGTTGTGCATGGTTTGGATTCTTAGGTAAACTCAAAAGAGATGTTCTTTGCCACAGTCCACGCAATACCCTTCCCACTTTCTTGTAGGATTTGAATGAGACATGGAACAATCTTTGATGAAATGACCCCCACCACAATGATAGCAAGGTCCTTCGGCTTCATTGTTCTTAGGTTTTTGTGAGCTAGAGTAGGAGCCCTAGGCATTTCATACATAAATTTAGCATGTGCTACTCCATGTGGGTCTGAATAATTTCTATAGTATTGTGGTTCATATGAGATTGCATAGGCATTGGGGGGGATTCCCATAGTAGTAGTACTCAGAATATTACTTGTAATAGCCCTAATTGAATGATTCCATGTTTAAAATTGAAGTAATTGGCACTACAACTTGCTCTAGATTAGCTTTTGATCAGGTATATTTAATAGGCACCGCGCTCTTAGGGTAAGGTGGACGATAGTTATGTTGTTTACTTGTTCTTTGAGCTAAAGGGGGTCCTTGATATTGGGAATACATTGGAACTTCCCTTGCTTGATCTCTTAGAGGATAGATATATGATCCAAATGGATGCTATGGAGGTTTCCTCACCTGTTATCTATTATAGGGACAATCATCTTTCATGTGATTGGTGAACTTTTGCTCAATGCGGAAGTACAAGGTAGCTCCCAACATCTCTGGTTTCCCATAAGTAAAAGGGGTACGTTGGAGGCTTCAGCTCAAGGACAAGCATGGGTTGGGTAGTCCTTCTTGGAGATAGACGTTTGTAGAAGCATGCGAACAACACAAGGAAGAAGAAGAAGCTTGGAGCACAACACACAATATTGAATGTATTACCAATAGAATGTACAAATATTAGTAACACATTAGGGCTATAGGCATATATACAAGCCGGGGGAAAAAACCATCCTAAAGAGGGAAAAAAGTGCTATGGCAGTCCTAGTGTGTTCACACACATCATTACCTAAATATATCAACAAATCCCCCCTAGGAGAGATGTGGTGAACAAGGAGCTATCACTCATGTATAAGGAAGTGCCAAGTTATGTGGAATCGATTCTGCAATGTTCTCTTGTGTGGGCACATATGCCAAACTGATCTCTCCAGCAGAGAAACTCTCCCTCACATAATGATAATGCACCTCAATGTGCTTAGTGCAAGCATGGAACATAGGGTTTTCTCGTATAACTTCATCAGCAGACATCAACTGTTCCTTCAAGTCTTTGATCTTTGTTAGAAAATTATCCATAGAATCACCTTCATTCATATGCTCACTCTCCAACTGTTTTTGAAGTTAAGCAACACGAGCCTCATTCCTAGCTTGGTACAATGTGGTAAGTCTATCCTAAGCATCCTTAGCTGTTCTACAAGAGCGAATGTGAGGAATAATGGGACGTTTGATAGACAAGGCTATCAATACATGTGCCTGAGCATCTCTGCCATCCCATCAAATTTTCTCTGCAGTAGGTGGAGTACAAATCGTAGCATGAACAGGAATCTAAAGAATATCAGCACCTTCAATGCCATCTGCATCAGCTTCAATACCTATATTTGCGGGTGTAATAGGCCATTTTTTAGCACCCTGCACAATGTTCCACATTCCTTTTGCAACCAATACATGTTGCATTGTATAAGTCCACAATGGGTAATTGGTATCGTCCAACTTATCCTTAAGAACCAACATACAAAATACATCACTGCTTTCAGCCATGGCCACTCACTAAAATACTCTGATGCAAAAAAATGATTGTATTTGAAAAAGTTGAATAGAATTACCGTGATGAGTTCTACTAGACCTGTAGCAGACTTTGAGATGCTTGCATTGGCAAATTGAAACGTGTACATATCTTTGGAAGAAAAAGATGAAATAGCTTACACAAGCACTGCAATAGTGCATTTGGAGGCCAAAACGAGCTCAAATGGCGATTTCGGCACAACAAAGTGAAGTGATTTTGACCTCCTAATCACCATGACTATGCTCACCAAATTTCATGTGATTTTGAGATTGTGATCAGAGGGGTTTCGATGATGCCCTAGATGAAGTGGTGACCTGCTCTGATACCGATTGTTGGAGTTAGACATCTGTGGAAGCATGAAAACAGCACAAGGAAGAAGAAGAAGCTTGGAGCACAACACACAATACTTTATGTATTACCACTAAAGATTAGTAACCCGTTAGGGCTATAGGCATGTATACAAGCCGGGGGAAAAAAGCTCCTAAAGAGGGAAAAAAGTGCCCCGGTGGTCCTAGTGTGCTCACACACATCACTACCTAAATATATCAACAATCCCCTTCACACTATAAACATCTTCTCAGCATAGGCATCTCCCTTGGTTGAGGAGCATCTCCCTTGGTTGAGGAGGATCTGATCTAGAAGTGTTTTGAGTCTGCACCTTGATCCTTTTAGCCACTTATTTTGTCCATCCACATATGTTGTATGGGAAGAGGCTATGCTACATCAATGTTTTGAAGTTCGTGGGAACTTCAAATCCTTAGCCAAGCTGAACCTCTAGGTGTTTACACTCTTTTAGAAATGTTTCAGTGTTTTCAAGCCTCTTAATGTATACCAAAGTCCTTATTCCCCCATTTAGTAGTCCATTTAAAAGCAAAGAAACCATTTTTGCTTAAGAAGGTCATTCCATCTCTAGCATTCTATCCATGTACTATTTGAAATTCCATGTGGCACAGTTTCATGGTTGGCCTGTTTAAAATTGTGGATTAAAGATGAAGTTCCATGCATGACTCCTCTCTTTGCAAATTCTATAATAAACTCATACAAAAGATGATATATGTTACCAAATTTAGCTTTGTTAAATGGTTAAAAATAAGCTAAAGCTGTATCAACCAAGGTCATACCAAACGACTCTTATTGAGCCAAAAAATTCTTCTACTTAGCCCTCAATACTTGTTTAAATTCTACCAAATGATCATATGGGTCTCTTGAAGCATCATAGAGGTTCTTCATGAATTTGGCTACCTAAGAAGGTGTATGTATCCTTCCTCATCTTTGGACTACTTGAACCAAAGGATGCAATGCTTAACCATGACCCATGATAGGTCTATTTGGAAGTGTTGGTCTATGGGATAGGTCCCTCAAATATAAGACATGATAGAAGTCGAAATGGATAGAGGCAAAGGTGTCTATGGGTGAGGTCGTATGCTAGCCCCCTAGTTAGGGTTTCCTTGTTGACCACTACTCTCATCCTTTTTACAAAGTTTGGAGTTTGTTCCTTTAGAGGAAATATAGGTTGATCCCTATAAGTATATCTTAGCTTATCTAACTCTTCTATCTCATTGTATTTCCTCGTTGATCTATCTACATGTGTCACTCTTGTAGTTTCATTTGGATCTCATAGCTCATAGATGGTGGAAGGGTCACGACCACTCTAGATTGAAGGAGGTTTCACCCACAACACTTGTTAGTATACCTCTACTAGGTTATCATCTTGAGGAATCATGTTTCCTCTAGACTCTTGTTACTAGTGACTTCCCCCTACATGTCGTGATTTGTTCTTCATTATCCCCATTGTTGTTCAGTAGCTCATCTTCCACAAGTTTGGCCAAAGTCATTGGTTTTCTTTGGGTGATTAATTAACATGTAAAGGCTCCCCATCTTTTCTATTAAAAACCCCTTTTGAACTTAATTATTAGTCTAGAGATTACCTGAGTTCCTTAAGTGCCTTGGAGTTTAATTTCAGATTGATTGGGTCTATCATTGTAGATAAAAGCATCATGAGAATTTGTTGAGACAAATTGCAAGGAGGTGCGGTACTCCCCCTCTATGGTAGACATAATTTCCTCACTTAGACTATGTCTACGCATGTCCTCAGAGGTCTTCATCTTTTGTAAATCCAAATCTAACTCACTAAAAGAGTAGATATGGGGTTTGTAAATTTTTTATGACAATGCGCTCAGTAGATGAGATGAAACTTCCCCTAATTCCAAGTACTCCCCCCGAGTCTTAAGTACATATCTGAGTTAGACCCAAGTCGTACCTCTTTGGTCCTTATGCACACTTAGTCCCTTTGTCCCTATTTGCAATTTAGTGAATGTCAATGTATCAATGTGTGCTCTTTTGGGATCTTTGCTCCACTATGCAATGTACTATGTTTCCAATGCAAAGAAGATAAAACCTTGACTCCAAGTGTACCCAAAATCCTTTGATATCTTTGGAAGCACGAGTGCAGGTCCTTACTGTCCTTCAATTGCTTTGAAAAATGAAGTTGGTATTGGTTTGGACTCAATCATAAATTATCCACTTTATATGTTGTGCCAATCCAAGTGCACACACACCTTTCACCCTTGTGGTGGTTGTCTTTCCTTTAGTACCAACTCTCTTGGTAGCTTAGTGGCTCTTATACTTCCCTTAGTTGTTTCATCCTTTTTAGTGGTCTTAAAGGCCCCCTAGCTACGAGGTAAGTGAAGTGAAGAAACTATGCTGCAAGGTAATATGTTTGGTTCCCCACTATTAAAGTACCAAACATCTGAGTCTACTGCATATATACATTGTTCATGAGAAGATGGGTCATAATTGCAAACAGTGGTAAATGCCCATTCTTCATTCTGCACAAGATTAGCAGACTTTGTTTTGGGTGTAGAGGCCTCTACAACAACCATTCCAACCTCTTTCTTCCTTGCCTCTTTAGCAACCAACTTTGGACAACTCTATATGACATGATCATTTCCTTTACAATATTTGCAAAACAATTTTTGCTTTTTTGTTTTCTTCTCGTCTCTGTCATCCTTCTTTGATTGTGTAGAAGTAGCAAATTTCTGCTTATTAGTAGAAGAGCTCCATTTACCTTTTGCCCTTCTGACTATCCAGGAAAGCTTGATCTGCAACACTCATAATGGACCTGTTCTACACATACTAATCTTCCTACAACAGAATAGAGACCAACTCCTCGAATGTTAAGGCATTTGGATTGCCTTTCATCATCAAATGAAGAGTAGAAGCAAAACTCTGATATGAATCAGGAAGACCATTCAGAACAATCTGCACAAGTGAACTATCAAGCAAGACTCATTCAACAAAAATAATTTATTCCTCCAAATCTTTGATCTTCATCAGAAAACTATTCATGGAATCTCGTTCATTCATGTGCTCACTCTCCAACTGTTTTCAGAGGTAAGCAACACGAGCCTCATTCCTTTCCTGGCATAAAGTGGTAAGTGTATCCCAAGCATCCTTAGCTATTTTGCAAGAGCAAATATGAGGAATAATGGAACGTTTTATAGACAAAGCTATCAATGCATGTGCCTGAGCATCTATGCCATCCCAATGAATTTGCTCTACAGTAGGTGGAGTAGGAACCGCAATACAAAGGAATTTGAAGAATATCACCATCTTCAATGCCGTTTACATCACTTTTAGCAACTATGTTTGCAAGTGTAATAGGAATTTTTTCAACACCTTAGTCAATATTCGGCAATCCTTTCGCAACCAATACATGACGCATCATATAAGCCCATAATGGGTAATTGGTATGATCCAACTTATCCTCAATAGCCAACATACAAAATACATCACTACTTTCAGTCATGGCCACTAACTAAAATACCATGATCTAGAAAAATGATTGTATCTCAAAAAGTTGAATAGAACTACCTTGTTGAGTTCTGCTCAACTTGTCGCAGACTTTGAGATGCTTATATTGGCGAAACGAAACTTGTATATATCTTTGGCACAAAAAGAAAAAATTGGCTACACAAGCATTGCAATAGTGAATTTGGAGGCTGAAACGAGTTTAGATTGCGATTTCGACACCACAGAGCGAAGATGGTTTGATCCCCTAATCATCTTGAGTATGCTCACCAATTTTCATTGAATATTGAGACTGTGATCAGAGGGTATCAATGATGCCCTAGATGAAGTGGCGACCTACTCTAATACCAATTGTTGGAGTTTGAGGTCTTCAAAAGCATGTGAACAACAGAAGGAAGAAGAAGAAGCTTGGAGCACAACACACAACATTGAATGTATTATCACTAGAATGTACAAAGATAAGTGACCCGTTAGGGCTATCGGCGTATATACAAGCCAGGGGGAAAAACCTCCTAAGGAGGGAAAAAAGTGCCTCAGTAGTCCTAGAGTGTTCACACACATCATTACCTAAATATATCAACAAAAAGAGGGTATGCGGATAAACAACTTACCTCAGCATGCATTCCATGCCATAGACATGCATAAGAGCTCACCCAAAATGAGAAAGAAGTTCAGCAAAGAGGAGCTATGGGACTGTACTTCTTCGAGGTAGTTATCAATTCAAAATGGTAAGAACCTCCTCAAAATGAGAAGAGATTGATTTATATACATGTGCCTTAAAGTAAGTCGTTTCACAAAAATGGAGCACACACTTCTAAAATTTAGTCATAGAACTAAAATATTAGAAAAGTAATATACATGTTTGGGATAATGCAGCTAGAGGACTTTGTTGGAGTTCAAGGTCTATGAAAGCTCACAAACAACATATGGAAGAAGAAGAAGAAGGTTGGAGTACAACACAATATAGAATGTATTACCAAGTGAATGTACAAAGATAAGTGATCCCTCAGGGCTATAGGCATCTATACAAGCTGGGGGGAAAAACCACCTAAAGAGGGAAAAAGTGCATCAACGATCCTAAGTGAGTTATGTTAAATTGTTTTATTCTTACTTGTGGGTTCTTGGGATGGTCAGGGGTCTGATAATTCAGAGGCCCTATATGTATTTTCCCAACTCACTACTTAATTTCAAACTATCAATTTCATTGATTCATCCCGAACAATCACAGAAGATGCAATTACACTTTGGCGCATAACAATCTTAACGATTACTGCAATTTTATACGTAGCACTTTCACTTCTTCTTTACAATACCGCCACACTTCACTTCAACATAGTAACATTAACACAATACCTGATTTACTTCAACTTCGAATACAGATTCGTGCAGATAATTCAACAATTAATATAACTTCAAACTAGAATCGACTCCAATGCATCACCCAGACCGAACAGCCTGACGATTCTCTATCATCTCTTTCACACATATTCTATTGATTAGAAAGAGATGATACAACATTTTCACTACACCTTTTCGGTGCGCAACTTGGGATAATTACAAGGATTCAGCTAAAAATATTGTGGTGGCCTTACACTGGCGCGCATGGTGGACTCGAAGCTAGCATGGATAATTACAATGGTTATGCATCATCAATAATTCCTTGTATGTACATAGAGCGGTCTAATTTAAAAGTGCAGGATATCTTTTGTTTGAGTGACTCTAACATCTCTATCAAAATTTGAGGTTCAACCAGATGTGCATCAGTTCGCACAGGGCTGGCAGCGATCACTTGAGAAAGTAAGGCTTCAGCCTGGCTTTGCAAAAAGGCTTCTTGAAGATAGAAATTGTTGGCGAGCGCAGCATCCCGTCGTAACTTCATCTCTGCAATTTCTGCATCGATGCACGAGACTAGAACTGCATGGTTTTATAAAAGTCCTGCCTCTCTTTGTGAACGGCTTCGGTATCCTTCTTCAGCTGAATATTACGACCAATTTCTTCTTCTAGAGAGCGACTTTTCTGAAAGAGCTCTTTGGTTACTTTCTTTAACTTAGTGGTGGTGTTGGCAGTGGTCAGGGTGGTCAAGGACTTACAAGACAAGGGAGCCAACGAGAAGGGCCAAGCAGGCAAAGCAGTCAAAGAAGATCTAGCAAATAGGCCTATCAATTTTTCCTGAATTAATATTTCCCAAATAGTGATTCTAGTCACTCCACACCATTGTAAATACCATTCCACCTTTTTGTAACTCCATTTTGTGCAAGCCAAGGAGTCCTTGAGCTTGAGGACATGAGAAGTACCTACCTATCAATTTTCATATTTTTTAGACTCCGTTTGAGCCCTCAAACAGGCCTTAGAACCTAACTTTTAACTAGGCCGAACACTAGGTCTGGACAGGGCCAAAGTTAGTCAAAAACTATAAATAGAGCTAGAGAGCTCATTTTTGGGGTTAGCTTGTTGTGGAATTGAACTTGTAAGAGCACTTTTGAGAAATCTAAAGAACTCCATTGTCTCTCTCTTTGTTCTTGCATTGTGTGCGCGTGTGTGTATGTGTGTGCATGTTAGTGTGCTTCTCACTCACACACTTGTGCCATCACTTGTTCGAGGTCTTCATACCATCCTCACGTCTTCCCGGATTGACATTAAAGGAGGTGCTACTCATCACTGAGCTACACCAAATTTTGGCGTCGTTGCCAAGGACCGAGCTTTGAGGACGAGCGTGTGATGGTAAGATGTAGAGTTGTGATGTTGGCAAAGTAGGTAATTTCTTTACTTTCTTTTCTCTTTCTTACTTCACCATCATCATCACCATCATCATCCTCACCATATCCCACCTCCATCTCCATCATCACGAAAATTTTAGTTTTTGATCATATCTCCTTTCCCCTTCCATTTCCCTCATTTCACTTGTGAGAGAGAGCGAGAGAGCGAGAGAGCGAATTGTGTGCGCTACGTTTGCATGTTTTTTGAGCTTCCTTGCAGGTTTTTTGCTGTATCATCATCTTTAGCAGGCTACGCAAATACGGAAAAGCTCGACTCTATCTCTGTGTCGCAGACCTCTCTCGATCGCGATCGACAGAAAAATCGCTCCTTTGGTAAAACAAAGTACACCAAAAGAACACTTAGGATGAGCACATTGCAAAACACTAATCAAAATTAAAAAATTCCTTAATCCTCTGTCAATCACGATTGACACTGTCGATCGTGATCGACAGACTCTGTCAATCGCGATCGACAGACTCTGTCAATAGCGACCGACAGACCCTGTCAATCGCGAACAGATCCCAACGGACTGCCACATAGGACTCAGTCAATCGCGATCGACATCGTCGATCACGACCGACTGAAATTTCATGATTGACTCAAAGACTCGCATTGCCACATGTCCATCGCGACGGACACATCCTCGATTGACTGAAATTATGGCAAAAATTACAGAAAAAGTGTCAATTGCGATTGACACCGTCGATCGCGATTGACAGGACTCACGACTGACTCTGTTGATCGCGATTGACACCGTCGATCGCAATTGACGTGTCGATCGCGATCGACAGACTCTGTCAATCGCGATTGATATACCTGTCGAATGCGATTGACAGGCTTTTTCGGCTAAAATTTTAGGGTTTTATTGTTCCAAATTTTGGGGATAATTTTGGGCATATTTTTCTATCAATTAGCATTTTTGAGGTCCCTACACGCATGTTTCGAGAAAAATCCTGTGAACTGTTAGCTTGTTTGAACCCTGTTTTAACCCTAGAACCCTAGGTTGTCATAACTTCCTCATACGAAATCCGTTCGGGGTGATCTTATGCTCATTGGAAAGCTCGTGGGGAGTACTACCAAAACTTCCACAGGTTACGGTAAAATTAATATCAGGATTATTAGCTATAGTATTTTTAAGTGAACCATACCCAGGGGGAACAAAACTAAGGGATCTCTAGAATTGTTTTCCATAAAGACAAAAGGCTAATTGATATCTGAGTTACATGAATCAAAGTGATTGGTTTTGTCATTTGAATTTAAGTCTTGAGCTAACTTTGGGATTTTAGAAGTCCATTGGGAGCACTCAAGGGCATCCAAAGCAAGGGCAATCTGCAAGCTTGAGAACGGGGTTCTTGAGCACTAAAGAGCCAAGGATCAGCAAGTGAGGTTGGAATACTCTCAACTCCCTCTGTCAATTCCTAGCTTAGGCTAAGTGCGAGTAGTGCTAGAAGTAAGTCAGGGCGACGATAGGCATCTATCAAGTTGAAGAATACCTAAATACCCAAGTTCAAGCTAAAAACATAATCTTTGTACGATCGATAACTTTAAAGGAAAAGAATTTAACGTGGAACGATCAACTGAAAGTGCGGAAATAAACTCAAGTATTCCGGACGACGTGATACAAACAAGAGCTTAAAACACGATAATCAACTACAAAAGAACTAGGTGACTGATACAAATTGATCGGCAACAAGGTTGTACTTGGGAAAAGTGGGATTATTCGGTTAGGCGTATGAACCTTAGGTCAGGATGACACCTAGGGAGAGATAGACAGAGTCTCAGGTCTTTAGAGGCTAGTGTCAATCATACTGCTAGGTCTTGGGCCCAGCAGTTGAGCCATTATTCACACTACCCTAACTCTGAAACCAATGAGTCTGAGATGTCTCATGGTATGGAGAAACCTACAAGAAGTTCAGGTGTGCCATATTTACATAGGGTAGAAGGCCCTTACAAGACGCAACTCGAATACCTTAGGACCCAGATCAACCCATTGGACTCAAACATCCAGTAGTCAAGTTTGAAAATGGTGCATACTTGGACAAAGAAGGGACTATATATGTAGTCACCAATCACCCAGATAGAAGAGAAAAATTCTGGAATGTGATTCCAGAGACGGAAATAGGCGACCTAGAGCAAGGGAACATAAGTGGAGAGCCTAAAACCCCTCGAGGCAAATCAGTCCTCACTAGAATTATCACGTTGGAATGGGTTCCCCAGGATAATAAGAGCATAGATATGCTCTTGAGCCGAGAGATTGATGAAGCCTTTTGGAGGTACAATCCCGGTCAGCCTAACGAGGTTGGAGCGCTCACTATCTACGAGTTTAAAGATCCAGATAGTCCAGGCAGGGTGACATATTTAGACAATACTTCAGAGAGGATCTTTATAGTCACGGAGCACGGTAGGCGTGCCTACACTTGGAAGGGTGAATTTGTTTTCCCCCAACCAAGATCTAATGTCTCTTATGGCCACCCAAGAGCGGGAACATCCCAAGCTCATGGAGCTCAAAGGGACAGAAGTAGAGATATGCCAGAAGTGAGTTTCTCCAACCCATTGGGAAGAGAAAGAACGAGAACGAAAACAGATAGAGTGGAACCTGAGAGACTTAGAGCTCCAAGAAATCCAAGAAATGTAGATGAATTCCCTCTGCTAAGACCTAGAGAACACACTAGAACCTTGAGGCCAACTCAGCTGGATAATTCCATGAAGAATTACTTCGATGGCACTGGAGACCCATACGATCATGTGGCCAAGTTTAGGCAAGTCTTGAGAGCTGAACAAGTTGAGGACCTATTCAGGCAGTACAATGCTTTTGGTCTAACTCTTAGGAACACAGCCCTTACATGGTTTCAACCACTAAATGAGAGACAGTTCATGAACATAGACCAACTTCTAGAGGCATTCATTATCGAATTCTCTAAGAGTGGCATAAGGCAGAATACTTCTTCATTGATCCATAGCTTCAAGCAGACCCCTCAAGAGACCGTGAGACTTGCAGGAAGAAGGCTTAGCAAATACTTAGAGAGATGTCCTATTCCTGAGTTACCCACACCTGCCAAACAAGTGGCTTTATTCCTAGATGGACTGCTGAGTACAAAGTTGAGATCATATGTGTACTTGAAAGACCCTAGGACCATCAAAGAGTGTGTACGCATGTGCATCGACATCGAGGATAACCTAGGGGAGGAATTAGAACTTTCCAAAATCTACAAAGATTCTGTTAGTTCCACTAGCCTCTCTTCCTTGCAATCCACATCTATTGAGGAACTCGTTGAGAAAGTAGCTCAAAAACTAGGTGTCCCTAGCAAACAAATCCCAAGATTTGCCCCAGTTAAGCGGTGCTATACTTGTGGAGGTGACCATATGGCAAACGTATGTCCCATCATGGCTCAACCCCAAGTGAATCCCAGTAGCCAATACTTTTAGAAAGTGACCCCAGTGACCATAGCTTTGATTCTACACATATTGATAGCCCCCAGGCTTACTACATGCAGTCTCCTGAACATGGTGAGCCCTACTATAGTGAAGAACCGAGTGAACCTAGTTGGGAGCCAGATTACGCAAATGTCATGTACACAAACCCCAACTCTAGAACTCAACCCAAGCAAGTAAGACCCCCATTTCCTAGAGGACCATGCTATTGATGTCAGGGAGATCACCTCATTCGTGATTGCCCTATGCCTGCACCTACACAACCCTAATCGGTGACAATTCAAGGCTTTTGTCAAGATTGCGGAAAGGAGCATCTCTTACGAGATTGCCCAAAGAACCCCAATAATATACCAAAAATCACTCCTATTAACGTTATTGGGTTAGTCGTAGACTCTACAGGAAGTGTAACTTCCACTGCACTAGTGCAAGTGGTCACTAGAGCCCAAGCTTTGCAGCAAAACCAGGGCTTAGGCCAGGAAAAGAATTCCGAGATTAGTGAGACTGAGAGCACAACTAAGAAAAGGACTAGAGCTTGGAGAGATAGCCGCGAGAGAATGAAAGGACAATGACAAAGAAGATGAGTGAACTCGAGGAAAGCCTAAGAGAAATGAGAGCCTAAGTGAACTCAAGGTAATTGAACTTACATCTCAACCTCCCTCTCACACTACCCCGCCACCACCATTCCCATCTCCATCCAATCCACCACCTTTGAATCCACCTCACTCAATCCCACCACCCCCTAGAGTAGGGTCAGTCCTAGCAGATCCCACTCCTGAGGACTTAAACATGATGCTCAAGGCATATCAGGCCAGAATCCAAGAAGGGCCAAACGTAACGGATCATGAAAAATGTTACCCTAGAGCGGAACTAGAGCTTGAACGAACTAAAATTTGTGCTAAGATGGTGGAATTGGCTAAACCATGTTTGAATCCAGTTGCCTCTTTAACTTCTCTAGCTTTGCTAAGACGCAGTTGCACTTTGATGGACTACTAGAAAGATTGGAGAGGCTAATAGCACAATCAGAAAAGAAACCCACCTCTCAAAATAAGGACAAGGCAAGTGAGAGAATAAGAATTCCCCCCCACGAAGCTTATGCGCCTAATTCCACTGAATCAGACACCTCTTCTTCTATGAATAGGTATTCACCAGAGTTCCTGTGAGAGATTCAAGAAGAGAAATGGGCTAAAGAAAGTGAAGTCCCTCCTCCCATCGAACTTGTGGATGATGCGCATGATCAATTCCCACAAGATATTCCTTCCATTTATGAGGAGCAAGAGAGTACCCAATCTCATGAGAGATTAAAGTTCAAGTCTAACTCCTTACAGGAATTGCCCCATTTCACAAGCCCATGGAAAGCAAAGTCTACTTGCATGAGAGCACTCACGGTCATGGTAAGAAACGAAGACTAAGTCATACCTAGGAACACAGAGGTTGTGAAGAACACTAAGTGCAGTGCAATCTCACTTTAGAAGAGCTACTCATGCTGGGTGTTCCGTCGCGTATTCCGTCGCCTGCTGGGTGTACTGATGCTTATTCCGATGACATTACTGGGAGTACCGTCGCGTATATCGACGACCATACTTGCAAAATTTATTTTGGGTAGAGTGTGTTGTCTTTTGCTACAACAACATTACCATGATGTTGCTTAACAAAAGACAATACACTCTGCCCAAAAAAAACTGAGTACATGTGATGTGTACTCTAATGTCAACTGAAATATGATTTCATGAAATAGAGTATTATTGGACACAAAAGAGATAATCAGAATGAACCATGAACCATGTACAAAAGAAGTTATATATTTCAATAATGAAGCATGTACAAGAGTGTGGCAAACCACTGTCATATATGACGCTTTTACAAAATGTGGCAAAGCAATGCATTGCCATATGAAAATCAAATACAAAATTTTGGTGTTCCACTGCCATACATATGCAAAGAACGTTCCATATCAACAGTCCTGCAACAAAGAACATTAATGGAATGAGATAAATTCACATGAAAATTACAAACAACAAGTAAAAACCAAGTTTATAAATTAATTACCTCATCACAAATGCTCCCATGAAACAACCGCACCGCGTACCTCCAAGTCCTCCAATAGTGCAATCAATCCATGACGATATCCGTAAGACTCCTCCGTTCGTGTTGGAGGACGACCCATTGCCAACTCTTGAAACAAATACACAAAAGATTAGAGGAACATACATGAGAAATTTAACACAAATAAATTCAATAAATGAAATGGTACTTACAAACTCATGACGCATCGTGTCATATCCGCCGCTGCCCAAATGTGACAGTCCAACTGTATCTAAACGTGTGGCTGCATCATCTCGCTGCTGGCGATATCGGTCAGGAGTCTGCTGCTGCTCGTCATGAATCACGTCCCACTCCTCAGCATCTAACCATATAGGCTTTGGTAAGCCTGCTCTGAAAGCATCACGAGCCTCGGATCGTTGATGGGACATAACCTCACGTGTAGTGTGCAGAATCCACTCTGAACTGACAAGAGACTGTCCATCGGCTGGTTGGAACTCCTGATAAATCATCTGTGTGATATAATTCTTCCGATCTTTATCTTGTTTATTCCATTTAAGCATGATAGAGTGTCCAAACTGGATGGAGCAAAGCTGTCGTATTCGTGCACACATTGCTTTGCCAGACGCATCCATCACCGGAGCTCCATCTCGGATACTATACACCTTGGAGTCATCATGGTCGTGAGCACCCCAAGGTGTATGTGGTGTACTGCGTGGTGTACCTACATCTGAGATACTCGTCCTAGGAGTAGAAGCGGGCGACACAACGTACGTCGCATTGCCTCCACAACAGCCGCCTCCTCCACCTCCAGACCTACCTGTAGATCCACTCCTAGAATCTCCTGGTCCAGAGCGTGACCTTGATCTATGAGACGGGCCAGAACCTGTATCGCGCTGAGGTGTCGAATGCACATGTCTACTAGTAGACTCAGTAGGAGATGGCTGAAAAGATGGTCGTGGTGGAGTCACAAAGCTAGGAGACATACCTCTTACGGGAGTAGCACCACCCGCAGGAGTGACACAGGTAGGAGTGACACCGACGGGAGTGACACCGGCGGGAGTGAGGCCAGCAGGAGTGAGGCCAACAGGAGTGAGGCCGGCAGGAGTAAGGCCACCAGGAGTGAGGCCGGGAGGAGTGCTACCTCGAGCGATGCAATACTGTGATGCAGAAGCCATATACGCAGGAGGAACCTGAGAGATGAACTCCAAAAACTGCTCCTCTGTCATGGAATGTGGAGTGACTGGAGGACTGTCTCCCATCGTGCTCTGTAATAAAAGAACTCAAGAAATCAGCATGCGATAATAAAAGTAATATAGAGAATAAACAAAAAAAAAAAACAAAAATTAGTATGTACAAGTGTTTTATTCAAAAGTCCTCTAGTTTAGCATCCTCTTGAAGATCCGATGCACCGAGAATATCTATCTCTATATTGACGGCTTCTAAATCGCTTGCTATGGTGGTTTCTTCCTGATCATCGTCTATTGATTCGTCTTCTCGAACAATGACCTCTTCTTCAATGACCTCTTCTTCTCAAACAATGATCTCTTCCTCCTCGACTATCGAATGAATCTCTGAGTCCACTAGAGATGTACTTTCTTCTACATCTATGTTCTCAAAAATTTGTCTACTATGTGGAGCGACTTGTAAAACAAATAGCCACTCTGGTTCTTTTGAATCTGGTAAAAAAACAACTTGCTCACAGTGTTCGTGAAGTACAAACGTATCCCTTTCATCTGTCCATAATCTTATGGAGTCGACTTGAAGCAAACCGCTTTTATCTCGTCTCACTGTTGCGTTTCTTCCAGAGGTGACTACTTTGAACCATTTCACATAAAAAACAAAGTAATCAAACTTTCTGAAAGATAGTTTCAAGATGTCTTGAATCACACCACAATAATCTAGCTCGCCTTCTAGAGCATTATCATCTCTTGCACTCGCTCTACTTTTTTGTAGAAAATTCACCATCACTCCACTATCAAAAGTAGACCTATTTTGATCGATTCGTGCGACTCGAAAGTGTCATCCATGAGACCATAGTGCACCATATTTAATATACTCCCAATCACATCCTTTTACGAGTTCTTCCTCTTCTTCAGAGATATCTTCACCCGCTGCCTTTGCTTGTGAAACCGCTGTATCTAGCCATCTGCTTGTTGGAAAAGGTGGAAGAGGTCAAAGACTTTCTAGAAGAGGCAAAAATCGAGTGGAACGATTTCTTCAAAACTCAGCTCTTTCCTTTGCGTTAGTTTCCTTAACAAGCTCATACCTTTCTAACCACTTCTACATAGGCTCAGAGTTAACTATGCAAAACTTCATTGCCTTCTCTCTGAAAGCTGCATCCATTTTTCTCTGCAATCCTTTACCTTGTGGTTCATCGCCTACAAGACGAACATCTTCATCATCTCTCCATAAGCGAGGCATTTCGGGATCCGACATACGTAGAAACTCAGTTATGAATACAGGAGATTCTTGTACAAGCCATCCCTCTGCCATGCTACCCTCTGGACATGCTCTTTGTCGAACAAATCCTTTTAATGTCTTCATAAAGCGCTCTAAGAAGAACATCCATCGACTATGTATAGTTCCTGCTATTGCAACTTCATCTACCACATGAACCAGTAAATGAAGTTGAATAGTGAGAATACTTGTGGGAAAGTATTTCTCTACCATACAAACAGCCTCGATGGCATTGAGTTTCGCACTCTCTATGCTATCTCTATTTATCTCTTTAGAAGATATCCACCATACTAAAGAACTAATTTTATAAATGGTTCTTCATACATCCTCTGAAAGACAATCTTTTAGAGGTACAGAGAGCACAAACTATAAAAACTTGTGCCAATCATGAGACTTGAGTCCTTCAAGATCGTCGTTTCGTGTGAAAGCAGTCTTTAGACACCTCATGCATCCAGTAGGTGTTCGAAACTCTGAAATTGTTTTCTTCACTTGTTGCTCTTCCATTCTGCAAAGCACCCAAGGAGCTCTTGGTAACGATACTATTCCGTTGGGCTTAGTAATTGCCCACAACTCTCGCATACGACCTCGCTCTTCTAGGTCCTCCCTTTGTGCTTTGCTTTCTTTCTTTCCGATCAAAGTTTTCCAAAGAATCTCTTCCACATTCTTAAAAATATGCATCGGGTCCACCAAATGATTGATCAACAATTCACTCCAATAATGGAGTTCATGAAAGATGGACAACCGTTTTATGCCAGCAACTGGATTTTCTGAATCCCATAACTGTTTCCAATCGCTAGCTTTCATTTGGTATTGCGCTTGTCGACCAATTTGTCCTTCACGTAAAACATGTCGATCAGGAAAATATCTATGATGTCCTTCATAAACAGTTTTACGTAGTGCTTTGGAATAGCGTGCTTCGAATCGTGGTACGCATAAAGGACAAGCATGGTAACCCGAAATCCATAAACCTGAACATTCACCATAACCAGGCCAATCATGCATTGTCCACATAAGTATGCCTTGCACTCGCACGTCTCGTCTTCTTATAGGTTGAGACATGTCACGCACAGTAATCCCATCCCATAAACTGCGTGGTTCTTCCACAAGTGGTGCAAGATATACATCCATCTCTTTTACCTTATACTTACTTGGTACAATAAGAGCTAATAATAAATGACCATTCTTTGTGGCCAACCATGGTGGGATATTATAATTGACCAAACATACAAGCCATGTGCTCC
>CM035407.1:202793788-203028788 GCA_020310875.1 Ceratopteris richardii | reverse complement strand
GCAAGGAAGTATACAGCTTCCTTGATGGATTTTTTGGCTACAATCAGGTAGCCATTGCTCCCGAGGACCAGCATAAGACTGCATTTGCCACAAAGTGGGGCATATTTGCCTTTAGGGTAATGCCATTTGTGCTTACCAATGCTCCTGCAACCTTCCAGAGACTGATGTGCCATGTATTTAAAGAGTTCCTAAGGAAGAATTTGGAAGTCTATGTCGATGATCTTTGTGCTCATTCCAACATTAGACAGACACATATACCGGAACTCAGGCAAATCTTTGACAAATGTAGAGAATATCAAGTCTGCCTGAACCCAGAAAAGTGTGTTTTCATGGTCAGGCAAGGCAAGATTCTAGGACACATAGTGTCAAAGAATGGTATATCCACGGATGAGGAGAAAGTGAGAGCTATTGCAGAACTACCTAGGCCAAAGAATGTCAAGGAGGTACAAGCTTTCATGGGGCATTGTGGCTATTACCGACGTTTTATACACATGTATGCCATCATTGCAAAGCCTCTGTACAGACTTTTGACCAATTTTGAGTGGACTGATGAATGTGAGAATTCCTTCAATGAGCTTAAACGGCGATTATGTTCAGCACCAATCTTGACTACACCAGATTGGAACAAACCTTTTCATGTTCATGTGGATGCATCCAACTATGCTATTGGATGTGTACTCACATAACCTACTGGTGAAGGTAATATGGATCTTCCAATTGCCTATGCTAGTAGACAATTGAATGCAGTTGAACGAAACTATACCACCACTGAACAAGAAGGATTAGGCATGGTGTATGCAGTTAAAAAGTTTAGACATTATTTTCTTGCAAATAAGTTTAAATTTTTTACTGATCATCAAGCACTGTTGTACTTGGTAAACAAACCGTGCAATACAGGTAGATTGGTGAGATGGTTCCTCTTGCTAATGGAATATGACTTCGATGTAGTGGTGAGGAAAGGAAAGACTCATTTGAGAGCAGACCATCTCTTTAGGCTCACATCTGGAGAGGCCCTACAAGGAGTATCAGATGACCTTCCTGATGCTTACTTGTTTAATTTGGAAGTTGTGCCACAGTGGACCAAAACGTTAGTGCCAATATTGACATACGGGCCTAACCACCCAGTAATAAACACTCAAGATAGGGAGGTAGTAAAAGCCCAAAGGTACCATATGAGGGCAGGGAGTATGTACAAGCATACAGAAGAGGATGAGTACCCAAAATGGTTGCAATTAGCACATGTGGGTGCATTAGAGCAACATTACTCTAAGCAAAGAACTTTACAGACACTAAGGAGACTCGGAGTGCATTGGCCGACTATGGAGGCAGATGTCCATAAGTTGTGCAAGGAATGCTCGATATGCTGCACTAAACCACCCGTGGAACATGCCACTCTTTATCAAGTGTCCATAGTGCCAGATTGGAGTGATCCACTAGTAGCCTTCCTAAGGACGGAAACATTCCCACAAGACATGACTTTGGCCAGAAAAAGAAGTTTGGAACAAGAAGCCCTAGATTACTCACTCATTGGTGATAATCTATACAAGCGTGGTAAAGATGGTTACCTCAGATTATGTGTTCATGAGAGCGAATACCTCAAGATATTGGAAACTGCTCACCAAGGTGTAGCAGGAGGACATTTTGGACCTGATTGGGTGATCAAGGCAATACTATTTGCAGGACTTTGTTGGCCAACCCTTCACATGGATGCATATACCTACGTGAAGAGGTGTGATGTCTGTCAACGAACTTAGTATCCTATACGCAAAGATGAGATGCCTTTGAAACCTATGATGGGTGGACGTGCATTCTCTAAGTGGGGAATAGACTTTGTCGGTCCTATTAATCCCCCAGCTAAGGGTTCACATGCTGAATATATCATTGTGGCCACAAACTATCTAAACAAGTGGGTAGAAGTAAAAGCCACCACGAAGAACAATGCTCAAACGACAGCTAAGTTCTTATTTGAGAATGTGTGCACTAGATACGGGCTACCTATAGAGCTAGTAAGTGATAGAGGCACTCACTTCTTGAATGAGGTTATTGAACATCTTCTTCAAGAGTTCTTGGTGATACACAAGAAGTCTGCCCCCTATCATCCACAACCTAATGGGCAAACTGAAAGCACAAATAAGATTCTGTGCAATGTGTTGACCAAACTAGTGAATAATAAACGCTCTGATTGGGATAAACAACTAGACCATGTTGTTTGGGCATACAGAGTTGCCTATAAAACGATGCTCCAAGCCACACCTTTTTAGATGGTGTTTGGCCAAAATGTTGTGCTACCATTGGACTTCTTGATACCTACATTGAAAGTAGCACAAGAGCATGACTGGACAGGCCATGAACTCTCTTCAAGGATCTTTGATCTTGAACGATTAGGTGAAACACGATTGAGAGCTGCAGCAGGAATTTATGCAGCCAAGAAAAGACAAAAAGCATATTTTGAGACACATGTGAAGGATAAGGGCTTAAAAGCAGGAGATCTAGTTTTGGTCTACACTTTGAAGCAACATGCATGGAAACTAGAGAAGAGAGGCTATGGACCTATGATCATAGATAGGATCTCAACTAGTGGAGCAGTCCAATTAGCTACACTCGAAGGTGATGTTCTCCCTAGTTACATAAGTGGATGCAGAGTCAAACTATATTAAGAACCCCTCACGGAGGAGATGTTAAATTGACTCAATACTGCAAAGAAACATAAAGAAGAGGAAAAGCAAATTCGAGAAGAAGCACAAGTAGAAGCATTGGAGTGAATCCGAAGGATGAAGTTGAGAAGGCAAGGTAGAGATCAGCCTAGGACAGATGACTATGCGAACCTAGGATATCATATGGCTATGTGTGAAGTTTTAGGTATTAGCTCTCATAGAATAATTGACCGACGTCCTTTTGTAACCTTGAGATAGGACAAGGAAAGAGTGCAAGGACTATAAGAGCCTTGATTGACTCAGGTGCAACCACTAGTGCAGTTAAACTTTCTTACTGTCAAGAATTGAACTTAAATGTCAATCTTGTGGAAGCATATCTCATAGGGTTGGGAGGTGTGGAAACCCCTTGCACAGGCGAGGTGGAACTTCCCCTCTACATTCAAGGTGTTTTAATGATAGTTAAAGTACTAGTGTGTCAAGATGAGGATCTCATTGAGCCCTTTGTCTTGGGTCAAGACTGGATCTATGATCATGCAGTCAACCTAAACCTAAGAAGTGGACTTCTTCAGGTCTGGGTAAATCGGAACCGCATTACACTTGAATTAGAGAATGAAGCACTCAAGGAACTAGGAAAGGCACAAACTCTTGGTCCTTCCAGGAGTACACATGAAGATGACCATGCTATTCTTGCAAAACTATGTGATGCATAGGGATGATTATCTCAACAAAGAGGTCAAGGATACGATGGAACTCCCTTCTTTTCCAAAAGCCACAGGGATGCAACAACCAAAGGCAGATCAAACGTAGAAGAAGCAGACGACTTATGCTCAAAGCCAAAAGAAAATACAAAGCATGGTGTCTCAACCATCAAAACAAGTGTGGGTGCGAAAAGGCGAGCATCCTATTGTGGTCAAGCCACAACAACTGGCTCAACTTCCTAGTAGTGATCAACGGCACGACACTAATCAGAAGTCTTCCAAAAATTCTTCTATGAAAGTGAAGTCTATCTGGGTACCCAAGAAGTCGATGAAGGCTAGCCCACAATCAAGACAAATTTGGGTGCCTAAGGCTTGCTTGCATGCTCAAATAGATACACAGAGACCACACCCTGTACAACATGGTTCACTCACTCAAACAGCTGATACCCACTCTTATACATCACGCACAAACACATATTCACCCATGAGCACGAGTAGAATCACTTGTAAATTGGTCCCTAAAAAGCCTCATTTCCAAGCAGACACTCTCACAAAGCCCTTGAGAGTCTCCACAGAACCAAAACCGAAAGCCATCCACAATGTTTGGCTGCCCAAAGCTTGTAATACACCCCTCGACCCCACTTGTAAATTCACTTACACCTACTAACTGCATCATTCTCACACTGCATCTTTCCATTTAGCTTATAGGACAATTTATCCACTAACTACACCCACAATCACTGAGCACTCACTGACTAATTAACTTATCACTAAAAACTCATGTTAATGTTGTAATGGGGACACATGACCACTTGGTGTCCATTTGCAATGTTAACATTCATTTGTATATTCTCACAGAACTGGTGACCAGTTCCTTCAATATGGCCGAGGCTGTAGGAACAAGCTCCCAGGCAGGCACTAGTCCTGAGATCGTAGACATTGAAAGTATCCCGATTGAGGAGGAGTTGAAGGAAAGACCACTGGCATTGAGAGCATTACATGACATACCTGTTCAAAATCCTCCCCAGGGGCACACATCACCAATCAACAAAAACTCGCATTGGTTCAGTGACGTGGCATATTGGAGAAGGCTCTTATTTGTGGGAGGTAGAAATAGAGTTCAACGGACGCTGGGGCCGGTATCACTTCTTTACAAGAGAGTTTGAGAGGCTTCAAAACAATGAAGGGTTGAAACCAATATGCAAGAAGGCTGGACTATATGATTACTTCAAAGCTCAGTTACCCAAGCCGTACTTTCTAAGGTGTTCATACTTGATTAGCACCCTCACTCCCAGTAAAGAGAAAAAGGGGTATAGCACCTTTGTCCTACCATCTCTTACAAGAGGTAATGAACTAAAGCGCTTCAAATTGATGAACAATTTGGTAAGAGAAGCTCTCGATATGAAAGGTATGCATATCCCCACAGAAAAAGAGACAATGGTCCAGACAACATGAAGAATAGGAACCTGACTAAATTGAAGGACATGGTGGCAATGACACCAACTATTGCCATTCACCTTCGAATGTGCATGCAACATTTCGCGTTCCCTGCCCAAGAGAGATTCACGATGCCACCCAAGAAGATCTAGTTCAATTTATACTTAGCAGACGCCTTCAATTTGACAATCAACATGCCTCATTGGATTATTGACCAAATACACTTGGCACATCAACGATGGTATAAAAAGCAAAAGTCAGTACTTTATGGATGCTGTGTTCTTACAAGGATTGTTTACCGATGCTTGGCATATGATGTGCCAATTCAAAGGGCACTTGTTTGGTCTAGGGTGCAAGAATTTCAACGAAGACTATCAGTCGTAGGGCTTCCATCCAAGAAAATGAGGGGAGCAGTTCAGATGCTCTGTGCATAGGCCCGCGGTGCTACACTGACACCAGAGACAACTCCATGACTTCCAAGGCGAGTGCAACCTTTCAGTATCAGATTACCAAGGCATAGCACGGAAGGACTGAATCTAGTGTTCCCATCGATACCCACTGATTTGGAGTTCCCTCATGGCTTCACGCTATAGGATCTAACGGATGAGGAGGTAACAAGAATAATTAATGCTACTAATTTGGAAGTCGAGGCAGAGCAAGTAAGCGGACAACAAATTGTCACGGACCAACCCCATCCAAGTCAAACAGACGTAGTCAAAGTAGATGAAGATGAAGAGGAGACTGCAGAAGAGGAGCAAGAGGATGAACAACAAGGACCATCTGACTAAGGAGAGCATGAATATGAACAAGAAGTCCTACCAAAGCTTCAAGGCACTCCTGCCTATACGAAGCAATTAAAACAACTGTATGATACCATCAACCGGGTTCAAGAACACCACAAACTATCCTTGGTAGCAAGAAAGGCCCTAATGAACCAGATCTTGGAGGACGAAGTGTGGACGAGCAATACAGGGCAAACCTTGACATGATTGCTGATGCATTGGGGGTACCTGAGACAATGCATACCGCTCTCGCACACTCGCAAAGATCGGTGTGACGATACAACAGACATCCCCCTAGACCAAGGAAACAAATGAATGTCTTGGTATCAGAACCACAGGGCACCACATCCACCACCACGGGCACATCTCATACCATTCATCACACTGATGAAGCCCATACCTCAAGTGCACCCCCGTCACCCCCTTTACCACCCTCCCCTCCCACTCCAGCACCTTCACCTCCTACCACCACTGACACCACCACCGTCACAGCCACAGATTCCACTTCCCATACCGAAGCACAGACTATGAGTCAACCCTCACAATCCACCACCACTATTGTAAATGCTACCACTGACACTGCAATTCTAACTGTAGCCCCTGAAAACCCCATTCCCCCCATCACACTTCTTGGTGGTTCATTTTCACAACTGCACACACCACTTTATACCTTCGCAACCATCACCACACCGACAATTCCCATGTTCACAATCACTCTCACGACCGCATCCACATATGACTTCATGGACATATCACCCACTTCCGCACCTCTCCCTCCCCCCATATTCCCACAATCTCCCATTCCCCCATCACCCACTTCACCCTTCTCAAGCACAGCATACACACTCCCCTTCCCCTTCCCCTACCCTCCAGCATTCAACACCTTCCCAGCATCCACTCCTATTAATAATGTATTTAATATGTTGTACTAGTGTATGTCTCAATTACAACAGCATTACGAGCACCTAGATGCTCAGCATACGAGCCTATTCAGAAACCATGAAACGCTACAATAAAGATTCATTAATTTAGAGAAGGAGAAGAGGCTATTACAACAGCAGTTTAATACCTTACAGGCACAACATGATCAGTTAGTAGCCAATCCACCCCAGCAAGATACCGAAGAAAAACAACAACTCGATGATATGTTACACGCCCAGATAACGGACAATCCCAAGCTTCGACGTAACCTCGCCTTACTACGAAAGCACATGTCCGTAGCACTCGAAGAAAATAAATGACTACAGAAATAGAACGAAGAAAACCTGGAAGCAGCAATGGAGGGTTCACCACAAGAAATCGACCCAGAGCATTTCAAGGCCATCCCATTTGAAAATATGCAAATCGTGTTGGAAACACACTCCGATCTCCTGGAAGCACACGCAGCCTTAGAAAAAGAGAGGGATGACCTACTAAAGCAACTGGAAGCTCAACAAGAGTCACCAAAAGAAGTCACAACCGCTGCAGACACATCTGAAGAAGTCGCAGAACTCAGAGCACAACTGGAAGAACTACAAAATAAAGTTCTTCAATATGAGCATCAACCCTCTCCCCTTGTGGAGCCGGAACCTGAGGACTTAGTTCCATTTGAAGTTGCGGAGACTTTTGAAGACCCATACGTACCCATGCCTGCACCAGGGGGTAAGCAAACAGAGGAAGGAATGGACACAATTGAGATTGAAGCTCCTGAATGGATGCAAAAGTTAGAGAAGATTGGTGCAACCCATGATGAGAGTGGCAGTCCAGATATAGTCTATGTCCCGATTGGAAGAAGTCATCATCAAATCGGATTACTTCAGAAACCTCTCCCATCATCGGTGGATTGGCACGTCCGATGATTTCTATGTTCCATTCTGCGTATTAATGGCTGATTATAATGCTGAAATAAAGTAGCGCACAACAAAAGAACCAACCTCGACAACACAGTTTGCACTAGATGACATTCCTGCAAGCGCCACGCACGGGAACATATTTCAACCTACCTGGAGGATACGTCTGCTTGAAACATACCCTGAGATGGTGCACACTTGGAATAACATGCCTTTATACATCAAGTATAACCCATGCTACTGCCCTGTCTTTCGAAGAAGCTCTTGGCCAGAGTACACCAAAATAGTTTTGACAGTTAAAGGATGTGCAAAGTGGCTAAACTATGTGTACTTAGCACCCCCTCATGGCCAACCCGCGGTCGGCTACATGATTTCAACCATCCGACACTGGGCAGTCAGATTAAAAAATGTACCAGATATCATGGCACAAATGTGCCTCAAAATATTTGAGTTAATGTTGATCACATTCAGAACCTTTAGAAATGTCAAAGAACCTCACCTTTCGGCTCTCGGATTCAATGAAGGCAACTAGGATCTCGCCTACGATATGAGCATAACACCACCCATCAACTTTTTCTATGCATGGCATGCTCGTATCAAGTATCTACCAGCCTGCTTCAAGCAAACATTTGAGGAAATGTTTATCACGGGGTTCTGGGAATATCATTCAGAGATATTCATACCCAGACCATCTCATCTATTACAGTTATTTGTGGTAGAACATGCTCTCCACTCAGACAAGCTACGTATGTCACATCCGAAGGTTCTCGGGCCAGTGGACTGGGATGCCCTACTCACCGATTTGGCAAAAGGACTGAGATTATCATAGCACCACCTTGCCAGCGATGTCGTGAATTACTACATCCAACAGTCCACTCAACAAGGGTCTGTTAGAGACGACAGACGCGAGAGAGGGGGGAGTGTTGGCAGTGGTCAGGCCGGTCAAGGACTTACAAGACAAGGGAGCCAACGAGAAGGGCCAAGCAGGCAAAGCAATCAAAGAAGATCTGGCAAATAGGCCTATCAATTTTTCCTGAATTAATATTTCCCAAATAGTGATTCTAGTCACTCCACGACATTGTAAATACCATTCCACCTTTTTGTAACTCCATTTTGTGCAAGCCAAGGAGTCCTTGAGCTTGAGGAGCATGAGAAGTACCTACCTATCAATTTTCATATTTTTTAGACTCCGTTTGAGCCCTCAAATAGGCCTTAGAACCTAACTTTTAACTAGGCCGGACACTAGGTCTGGACAGGGCCAAAGCTAGTAAAAAACTATAAATAGAGCTAGAGAGCTCATTTTTGGGGTTAGCTTGTTGTGGAATTGAACTTGTAAGAGCACTTTTGAGAAATCTAAAGAACTCCATTGTCTCTCTCTTTGTTCTTGCCTTGTGTGCGCGTGTGTGTGTATGTGTGTGCATGTTAGTGTGCTTCTCACTCACACACTTGTGCCATCACTTGTTCGAGGTCTTCATACCATCCTCATGGCTTCCCTGATTGACATCAAAGGAGGTGCTACTCATCACTGAGCTACACCAGGTGGCTTGTAAAGCTAAATCCGCCATTTCTTGACCCTTTTGCTCCACCAAAGCCAGATCAGCGCGTGTGGTCTCTAAGAGATTGCCCAAGGCGGTCATGGCGTCCGCCTTATCAATGATTGTTTGATTAAGATGGTAGTCAGCGCAGGCTGCAACGATGGCATCCTTCTCTGTCAGTTGTCTTTGTAAAAGTTGAATCTGTTCCTGCAACAGACCAGCGTCGGCTTTGGCGACGAGAACTTTTTCTTGGAGAGGTGCGATATCTACCTCCAGGAGATCAACTTTGGACTGATACTCCGTACGCATGGATTGCTGAGCATCTTGGAGTTGGTAAGGGAGGTGCTCTGATAGGCGGAGAAGATAAGTTCCAATATTGGCTAATTGTGCCACAGAGTCGGAAATACTGGGGGTAGAAATGGACCGAGAGGGAATTGCCAAAACGATGGCGGAAGAAGAAGGCAGTGAATAATCGGGGGAGGATAGGAGGAGGTTGGCAATGCCGAGGGCTACCGACTATTTTGGTGAAGAAGGAGGGCTAAGTGGCAAAAGCACTTTGGACTGTGAGATGGGAGGGTTTTTGGGAGGTAAAGACGACAGGGCCAACATAGTTACCTTGAGAGATTGTAACTCCTGTGCAACGACTTCTTCCACGGTGTGCAAGTTGTCTGCACTCTGCACAACCTCGTTGACCTTGGTGAGCACGTCTTTCTAGGATTGAGGTTGTGGCGGAACCATCGAATCATTGGGGTCAGCAATTTCATTACGGTATCGGGAGCGGCGTGATTCTGAGGAGACGATGGAGCAGATATAATCTTGGCAGAAGAAGTAGTATCCTACACTTGGACAGAGGAAGAAGGTTGAACTTGAATGTGGGAGGGGCTCAATTTCTGGTGCTTCCCCTTAAGAAAACATAGCAGGTCCGCATCATTGTCATCCTCCAAAACCTACACGGATTCTTCATGGAAAAGGAGGGTGTTCATTGGAGGGGGATGGATGGGTTGCATCATGGGGAGCAAGAACGTGAGTAGTTGAGGGAGTCTGGCAAGAGGAATGTCACCCTTAGCCATTTTCCATGAAACCACTTGACATTCTTTGTGAATTCGTCGGAAGAAGAACGAAGAAAAATTAACGGCTTCCTTCACAACGACATCAATCATCGAATAGAATGGTCGTGAAATGCCATACATCCATTTTTGGAGGTTAAGAGCTGCTACTAAAAACTGGAGGGCGGAAACGCTCCCGTTTAGGGCGACAAAGGATGGTAAATTCGTTGGACGAGTGGCGTGGAAAAAGCTCTTTCATGGTGGAAATTGGTAAGAGAGGTCCATCGACAAGCTCCTGAGGGAGATGAAAGCATTCAGCGATGGTGTGTATGTTGACAACTAAACGTGGATTAAGATAAGCAATCGGCTAGTAGGCTTCGGAAGCAGGAGTAGCAGCAATGTTAGATATGATCTGTGCAAAGAAAGGATGGCATTCCACTCTATGCCAATGCAGTTCAGCAAAAGCCAAAAGCCCACGATTGTGCAGGAACTCACTCAATTTCGAAGCGAGGCAAGCACGGAAAGTCACAATGTTAGCCAGAGCTTTCATGGTGAATACGAGAGCAGGAAGACACTAGGGAACACAGAACACGCAAGCACACAAACACAGAACACCAATAGCAGAAAAAAGAGGGAAGAATGGAATTAAGTAAAGACACCGAATGGAAATGCAGGGAGAAACATAATCATCACCCAGTGTTTGAAATATACAGACATAATGGCGACATGTATGCATTAACAGAATCTTAGACACATAAGGCGGCTGCTAATCATGGGTAGGTAAGAAAATGGAAATCTTACGATCAATCAGTCAACCGGAACACGTAGACCGGAAAGGAACATCTAGTCGGAACAGTGGTAGAAATCGGGCGAAGAATAAAAATACCGATCAAGCATCACGAAGGCGTGGGATAATAGGGATGAAGCTTTGATCCATTGATCGCCTTAGGGAGAAGGGTTCTAGTTAGCATGGATAACCGAAATGTAGCAGGTCCAATCAGTGATGCAATATGACAAGGACCAAACCATGAGAGTTTGAACTTGCCCGCTGAACGATTAGATTTAGCATTATAGAACAGAACTAATTGTCCTTTACTAAAAACAGGAGTACGCAGAAACCGGTCATGTGTCTTGGCTTGTCGCAGTTGGACTTCTTGTAGCATTAGAAAAATTTCCCAGTGTTGTTCATCCAAGGACCGCAACACCTCCAACTGGAAATGAAAGGATTCCTTCGGTAAGAGCTTATCTTCGAGTGCCACCCTGAGGCTAGATACCACCAACTCCATGGGTGTAATGGCCTCCAGCCCATATGCCAGTTTGAAAGGTGTATTCTCTGTAGCCACTTTGTACGTAGTGAGATATGCCCACATAACTGAAGGAAGGAATTGATCCGAGTGCTCCGGACATTCCAGAACTAATTTCTTGAGCATGTTAAGTAAGGTTTTATTGGTACTTTCGGCAAGGCCATTGGCACGAGGGTAATAGGGAGAGCTAAATTTATGAACAATCTATAAGGTGCGGGTAAGTGCTTGCAGTAAGGAATTAACAAAATGTGTGCCCTGATAAAAAACAATCTCTAAGGGAAGACCGAACTGAGGAAACACATCAGTCATCAAACATTTAGCCACCATAGCCACAATGGCGGACCATAAAGCCCAAGCTTCTGCCCATCGAGTAGCATAATCCGTACAAGTAAGTATGGATAATTACAATGGTTAGGCATCATCAATAATTCCTTGTATGTACATAGAGCGATCTAATTTAAAAGTGCAGGATATCTTCTGTTTTAGTGACTCTAGCATCTCTATCAAAATTTGAGGTTCAACCAGATGTGCATCAGTTCTCACAGAGCTGGCAGCGATCACTTGAGAAAGTAAGGCTTCGACCTGGCTTTGCAAAAAGGCTTCTTGAAGATAGAAATCATTGGCGAGCGTAGCATCCCGTCGTAACTTCATCTCTGCAATTTCTGCATCAATGTGTGATAATCTCTTGTCCTGGACACCCAATTGTCTCTCTCTTCACTCTAGCTCTTGAGACTAGAACTACATGGTTTTATAAAAGTCCTGCCTCCCTTTGTGAACGGCTTCGATATCCTTCTTCAACTGAATATTACGGCCAATTTCTTCTTCTAGAGAGCGACTTTTCTGAAAGAGCTCTTTGGTTACTTTCTTTAAGTCAGTGGTGGTGTTGGCAGTGGTCAGGGTGGTCAAGGACTTACAAGACAAGGGAGCCAACGAGAAGGGCCAAGCAGGCAAAGGAGTCAAAGAAGATCTAGCAAATAGGCCTATCAATTTTTCCTGAATTAATATTTCCCAAATAGTGATTCTAGTCACTCCACACCATTGTAAATACCATTCCACCTTTTTGTAACTCCATTTTGTGCAAGCCAAGGAGTCCTTGAGCTTGAGGACATGAGAAGTACCTACCTATCAATTTTCATATTTTTTAGACTCCGTTTGAGCCCTCAAATAGGCCTTAGAACCTAACTTTTAACTAGGTCGAACACTAGGTCTGGAGAGGGCCAAAGCTAGTCAAAAACTATAAATAGAGCTAGAGAGCTCATTTTTGGGGTTAGCTTGTTGTTTGAATTGAACTTGTAAGAGCACTTTTGAGAAATCTAAAGAACTCCATTGTCCCTCTCTTTGTTCTTGCCTTGTGTGCACGTGTGTGTATGTGTGTGCATGTTAGTGTGCTTCTCACTCACACACTTGTGCCATCACTTGTTCGAGGTCTTCATACCATCCTCACGTCTTCCCGGATTGACATTAAAGGAGGTGCTACTCATCACTGAGCTACACCAAATTTTGGCGTCATTGCCAGGGACCGAGCTTTGAGGACGAGCGTGTGATGGTAAGACGTAGAGTTGTGATGTTGGCATAGTAGGTAATTTCTTTACTTTCTTTTCTCTTTCTTACTTCACCATCATCATCACCATCATCATCCTCACCATATCCCACCTCCATCTCCATCATCGCGAAAATTTCAGTTTTTGATCATATCTCCTTTCCCCTTCCATTTCCCTCATTTCACTTGTGAGAGAGAGCGAGAGAGCAAATTGGTTGCACTGCGTTTGCATGTTTTTTGAGCTTCCTTGCAGGTTTTTTGCTGTATCATCATCTCCAGCAGGCTACGCAGATACGGAAAAGCTCGACCCTGTCTCTGTGTCGCAGACCTTTGTCGATCGCGATCGACAGAAAAATCGCTCCTTTGGTAAAACAAAGTACACCACAAGATGACTTAGGATGAGCACATTGCAAAACACTAATCAAAATTAAAAAATTCCTTAATCCTCTATCAATCACGACCGACACTGTCGATCGTGATCGACAGACTCTGTCAATCGCGACCGACAGACCCTGTCAATCGCGAACAGACCCCAACGGACTACCACGTAGGACTCAGTCAATCACGATCGACTCGCGACCGACTGAAATTTCATGATTGAATCAAAGACTGGCGTTGCCACATGTCCATCGCAACGGACACATCCCCAATTGACTGAAATTATGGTGAAAATTGCAGAGGGAAAGTGTCGATTGCGATTGACGCCGTCGATCGCGAATCGACATCGTCGATCGCGATTGACGTGTCGATCGTGACCGATAGGCTCGACCGACAGACTCTGTCAATCGCGATTGATAGACTTGTCGAACGCGATTGACAGGCTTTTTTGGCTAAAATTTTAGGGTTTTATTGTTCCAAATTTTGGGGATAATTTTGGGCATATTTGTCTATCAATTAGCATTTTTTGAGGTCCTAAACGCATGTTTAAAGAAAAATCCTGTGAACTGTTAGCTTGTTTGAACCCTGTTTTAACCCTAGAACCCTAAACTATCATAACTTCCTCATACAAAATCCGTTCGGGGTGATCTTAGGCTCATTGGAAAGCTCGTGGGGAGTACTACCAAAATTTCCACAGGTTACGGTAAAATTAATATTGGATTATTAGCTCGTGCTTGCATCTATGAGGATGGCCTACGAAGATCCGTGGTTCAGATTAAGAACCCAGATCAACCCATTGGACTCGAACATCCAGCAGTCAAGTTTGAAAATGGTGCATACCTGGACAAAGAAGGGACTATATATGTAGTCACGAGTTACCCAGATAGGAGAGACAAATTCTGGAATGTGATTCCAAAGATGGAAATAGGTGACCTAGAGCAAGGGAACATAAGTGGAGAGCCTAAAACCCCTCGAGGCAAATCAGTCCTCACTAGAATTATCACGCTGGAATGGGTTCCCCAGGATAATAAGAGCATAGATCTTCTCTTGAACCGAGAGACTGATGAAGCCTTTTGGAGGTACAAGCCCGATCAGCCTAACAAGGTTGGAGCGCTCACTATCTACGAGTTTAAAGATCCAGATAGTCCAGGCAAGGTGGCATATTTAGACAATACTTCAGAGAGGATCTTTATAGTCACGGAGCACGGTAGGCATGCCTACACTTGGAAGGGTGAATTTGTTTTCCCCCAACCAAGATCTAATGTCTCTTATGGCCATCCAGGAGCAGGAACATCCCAAGCTCATGGAGCTCAAAGGGACAGAAGTAGAGATATGCCAGAAGTGAGTTTCTCCAACCCATTGGGAAGAGAAAGAACGAGAACGAAAACAGATAGAGTGGAACCTGAGAGACTTAGAGCTCCAAGAAATCCAAGAAATGTAGATGAATTCCCTCTACTAAGACGTAGAGAACACACTAGAACCTTGAGGCCAACTCAGCTGGTTAAGTCCATGAAGAATTACTTCGATGGCACTGGAGACCCATACGATCATGTGGCCAAGTTTAGGAAAGTCTTGAGAGCTGAACAAGTTGAGGACCTATTCACGCAGTACAATGCTTTTGGTCTAATTCTTAGGAACACAACCCTTACATGGTTTCAACCACTAAATGAGAGACAGTTCAGGAACATAGACCAACTTCTAGAGGCATTCATTATCGAATTCTCTAAGAGTGGCATAAGGCAGAATACTTCTTCATTGATCCATTGCTTCAAGCAGACCCCTCAAGAGACCGTGAGACTTGCAGGAAGAAGGCTTAGGAAATACTTAGAGAGACGTCCTATTCCTGAGTTACCCACACCAGCCAAACAAGTGGCTTTATTCCTAGATGGACTACTGAGTACAAAGTTGAGATCATATGTGTACTTGAAAGACCCTAGGACCATCGAAGAGTGTGTACGCATGTGCATCGACATCGAGGATAACCTAGGGGAGGAATTAGAACTTTTCAAAATCTATAAAGATTCAGATAGTTCCACTAGCCTTTCTTCCTTGCAATCCACATCTATTGAGGAACTCGCTGAGAAAGTAGCTCAAAAACTAGGTGTCTCAAGCAAACAAATCCCAAGATTTGCCCTAGTTAAGCGGGAGGTGACCATATGGCGAACGTATGTCCCATCGTGGCTCAACCCCAAGTGAATCCCAGTAGCCAATACTTTTAGAAAGTGACCCCAGTGACCATAGCTTTGATTCTACACATATTGATAGCCCCCAGGCTTACTACATGCAGTCTCCTGAACATGGTGAGCCCTACTATAGTGAAGAACCGAGTGAACCTAGTTGGGAGCCAGATTACGCAAATGTCATGTGCGCAAACCCCAACTCTAGACCTCAACCCAGGCAAGTAAGACCCCCATTTCCTAGAGGACCATGCTATCGATGTCAGGGAGATCACCTCATTCGTGATTGCCCTATGCCTGCACCTACACAACCCCAATCGGTGACAATTCAAGGCTTTTGTCAAGATTGCGGAAGGAGCATCTCTTACGAGATTGCCCAAAGAACCCCAATAATATACCAAAAATCACTCCTATTAATGTTATTGGGTTAGTCGTAGACTCTACAGGAAGTGTAACTTCCACTGCACCAGTGCAAGTGGTCACTAGAGCCCAAGCTTTGCAGCAAAACCAGGGCTTAAGCCAGAAAAAGAATTCTGAGATTAGTGAGACTGAGAGCAAAAATAAGAAAAGGACTATAGCTTGGAGAGATAGCCGCGAGAGAATGAAAGGACAATGGCAAAGAAGATGAGTGAACTCGAGGAAAGCCTAAGAGAAACGAGAGCCAAGGTAATTGAACTTACATCTCAACCTCCCTCTCACACTACCCCACCACCACCATTCCCATCTCCATCCAATCCACCACCTTCGAATCCACCTCACACAATCCCATCACCCCCTAGAGTAGGGTCAATCCTAGCAGATCCCACTCCTGAGGACTTAAACATGATGCTCAAGGCATATCAGGCCAGAATCCAAGAAGGGCCAAACGTAACGGATCATGAAAAATGTTACCCTAGAGCGGAACTAGAGCTTGAACGAACTGAAATTTGTGCTAAGATGGTGGAAGGAATGGACACAGTTGAGATCGAAGCTCCTGAATGGATGCAAAAGTTAGAGAAGATTGGTGCAACCCATGATGAGAGAGTGGCAGTGCAGATATAGTCTATGTCCGGATTGGAAGAAGTCATCATCAAATCGGATTACTTCAGAAACCTCTCCCATCATCGGTGGATTGGCACATCTGATGATTTGTATGTTCCATTCTGTGTATTAATGGCAGATTATAATGCTGAAATAAAGCAGCGCACAACAAAAGAACCAACCTCGGCAACACACTTTGCACTAGATGACATTCTTGCAAGCGCCACGCACGAGAATATATTTCAACCTACCTGGAGGATACGTCTGCTTGAAACATACCCTGCGATGGTGCACACTTGGAATAACATGCCTTTATACATAAAGTATAACCCATGCTACTGCGCTGTCTTTCGAAGAAGGTCTTGGCGAGAGTACACCAAAACAGTTTTGACAGTTAAAGGATGTGCAAAGTGGCTAAACTATGTGTACTTAGCACCCCCTCATCGCCAACCCGCGATCGGCTACATGATTTCAACCATCCGACATTGGGCAGTCAGATTAAAAAATGTACCAGATATCATGGCACATATGTGCCTCAAAATATTTGAGCTAATGTTGATCACATTTAGAACCTTTAGAAATGTCAAAGAACCTCACCTTTCGGCTCTCGGATTCAATGAAGGCAACTAGGATCTCGCCTACGATATGAGCATAACACCACCCATCAACGTTGTCTATGCATGGCATGCTCGTATCAAGTATCTACCAGCCTGCTTCAAGCAAACATTTGAGGAAATGTTTATCACGGGGTTCTGGGAATATCATTCAGAGATATTCATACCCATACCATCTCATCTATTACAGTTATTTGTGGTAGAACATGCTCTCCACTCAGACAAGCTACGTATGTCACATCCGAAGGTTCTCAGGCCAATGGACTGGGATGCCCTACTCACCGATTTGGCAAAAGGACTGAGATTATCATAGCACCACCTTGCCACCGATGTCGTGAATTACTACATCCAACGGTCCACTCAACAAGGGTCTGTCAGAGACGACAGACGCGAGAGAGGGCGGAGTGTTGGCAGTGGTCAGGGCGGTCAAGGACTTACAAGACAAGGGAGCCAACGAGAAGGGCCAAGCAGGCAAAGCATTCAAAGAAGATCTGGCAAATAGGCCTATCAATTTTTCCTGAATTAATATTTCCCAAATAGTGATTCTAGTCACTCCACACCATTGTAAATACCATTCCACCTTTTTGTAACTCCATTTTGTGCAAGCCAAGGAGTCCTTGAGCTTGAGGAGCATGAGAAGTACCTACCTATCAATTTTCATATTTTTTAGACTCCGTTTGAGCCCTCAAATAGGCCTTAAGACCTAACTTTTAACTAGGCCGGCCACTAGGTCTGGACAGGGCCAAAGCTAGTCAAAAACTATAAATAGAGCTAGAGAGCTCATTTTTGGGGTTAGCTTATTGTGGAATTGAACTTGTAAGAGCACTTTTGAGAAATCTAAAGAACTCCATTGTCTCTCTCTTTGTTCTTGACTTGTGTGCATGTGTGTGTATGTGGTGCATGTTAGTGTGCTTCTCACTCACAAACTTGTGCCATCAATTGTTCGAGGTCTTCATACCATCCTCATGTCTTCCCGGATTGACATTAAAGGAGGTGCTACTCATCACTGAGCTACACCAGGTGACTTGTAAAGTTAAATCCGCCATTTCTTGTCCCTTTTGCTCCACCAGAGCCAGATCAGTGCGTGTGGTCTCTAAGAGATTGCCCAAGGCGGTCATGGTGTCCGCCTTATCAATGATTGTTTGATTAAGATGGTAGTCATCGCAGGCTGCAACGATGGCATCCTTCTCCGTCAGTTGTCTTTGTAAAAGTTGAATCTGTTCCTGCAAGAGACCAGCCTCGGCTTTGGCGATGAGAACTTTTTCTTGGAGAGGTGCGATATCTACCTCCAGGAGATCAACTTTGGACTGATACTCCATACGCATGGATTGCTGAGCATCTTGGAGTTGGTAAGGGAGTTGCTTGGATAGGCGGAGAAGATAAGTTCCAATATTGGCTAATTGTGCCACGGAGTCAGAAATACTGGGTGTAGAAATGGACCGAGAGGGAATTGCCAAAACGGTGGCGGAAGAAGAAGGCGGTGAATAATCGGGGGAGGATAGGAGGATGTTGGCAATGTCGAGGGCTACCGACTGTTTTGGTGAAGAAGGAGGGCTAAGTGGCAAAAGCACTTTGGACGGTGAGATGGGAGTGTTTTTGGGAGGTAAAGACGACAGGGCCAACATAGTTACCTTGAGAGATTGTAACTCCTGTGCAACGACTTCTTCCGTGGTGTGCAAGTTGTTTGCACTCTGCACAACCTCGGTGACCTTGGTGAGCACGTCTTTATAGGACTGAGGTTGTGGCGGAACCATCAAATCATTGGGGTCAGCAATTTCATTACGGTATCGGGAGCGGTGTGATTCTGAGGAGACGATGGAGCAGATATAATCTTGGCAGAAGAAGCAGTATCCTACACTTGGACAGAGGAAGAAGGTTGAACTTGAATGTGGGAGGGGCTCAATTTCTGGTGCTTCCCCTTAAAAAAACGCAGCAGGTCGGCATCATCGTCATCCTCCAAAACCTACACGGATTCTTCATGGAAAAGGAGGGTGTTCATTGGAGGGGGCTGGATGGGTTGCATCACGGGGAGCAGGAACATGAGCAAATTAGGGAGTCTGGCAAAAGGAATGTCACCCTTAGCCATTTGCCGTGAAACCGCTTGACATTCTTTGTGAATTCGTCGGAAGAAGAACGAAGAAAAATTAACGGCTTCCTTCACAACGACATCAATCATCGAATAGAATGGTCGGGAAATGCCATACATCCATTTTTGGAGGTTAAGAGCTGCTACTAAAAACTAGAGGGCGGAGCGCTCCAATTTAGGGTGACAAAGGATGGCAAATTTGTTGGACGAGTGGCATGGAAATAGCTCTTTCATGGTGGAAATTGGTAAGAGAGGTCCATCAACAAGCCCCTCCTGAGGGAGATGAAAGCATTCAGCGATGGTGTGTATGTTGACAACTACAGGTGGATTAAGATAAGCAATCAACCAGTAGGCTTCGGAAGCAGGAGTAGCAGCAATGTCAGATATGATCTGTGCAAAGAAAGGATGGCATTCCACTGTATGCCAGGGCAGTTCAGCAAAAGCCAAAAGCCCATGATCGTGCAGGAACTCACTCAATTTCAGAGCGAGGCAAGCACGAAAAGTGACAATGTTAGCCAAAGCTTTCATGGCAAATATGAGAGCACGAAGGCACTAGGGAACACAGAACACGCAAGCACACAAACACAGAACACCAATAGCAGAAAAAGGAGGGAAGAATGGAATTAAGTAAAGACACCGAATGGAAATGCGGGGAGAAACATAATCATCACCCAGTGTTGGAAATATACAGACATAATGGCAACATGTATGCGTTAACAAAATCTTAGACACATAAGGCGGCTGCTAATCATGGGTAGGTAAGAAAATGGAAATCTTACGATCAGTCAGTCAATCGGAACACGTAGACAGGAAAGGAACATCTAGTCGGAACAGCGGTAGAAATCGGGCGGAGAATAAAAATACTGATCAAGCATCACGATGAAGAAGGAGTGGGATAATAGGGACGAAACTTTGATCCATTGATCACCTTAGGGAGAAGGGTACCAGTTCACGTGGATAACCGGAACGTAGTAGGTCCAATCAGTGATGCAATACGACAAGGACCAAATCACCAGAGTTGCCCGTTGAACGATTAGAATTAGCATTATAGAACAGAACTAATTGTCCTTTACTAAGAACAAGAGTACGCAAAAACCGGTCATGTGTCTTGGCTTGTCACAGTTGGACTTCTTGCAGCATTAGAAAACTTTCCCAGCGTTGTTCATCCAAGGACCGCAACACCTCCAATCGGAAAGGAAAGGATTCCTCCGGTAAGAGCTTATCTTTGAGTGCCACCCTGAGGCTAGGTACCACCAACTCCATGGGTGTAATGGCCTCCAACCCATATGCCAGTTTGAAAGGTGTATTCCCTGTAGCCACTTTGTACGTAGTGAGATATGCCCACAGAACTGAAGGAAGGAATTGATCCCGACGCTTCGGACATTCCAGAACTAATTTCTTGAGCATGTTAAGTAAGGTTTTATTGGTACTTTCAGCAAGGCCATTGGCACGAGGGTAATAGGGAGAGCTAAATTTATGAACAATCTACAAGGTGCGGGTAAGTGCTTGCAGTAAGGAATTAACAAAATGTGTGCCCTGATCCGAAACAATCTCTAAGGGAAGACCGAACTGAGGAAACACATTAGTCATCAAACATTTAGCCACCATAGCCACAGTGGCGGACCATAAGGCCCAAGCTTATGCCCATCTAGTAGCATAATCCGTACAAGTAAGTATATATCGATGATGAGTGATTGTCGCTGGAGGTGTAATGGGACCAATGAAATCCAAGCCCCACTTTTGAAAAGGTTCAAGGGGAGCAACAGGCTGCAATGGAAAGTGATGCCGTTGTAAAGGTTGTCCGGAGCATTGGCCAACATCACACGATTTAATAGAGGTAGCAATATCATGCTGCATAGTGGGCCACCATAAGCCACCATGCAGAATTTTTCGGTAAGTAAGATCGAGAGAAAAATGACCACCGGAAGGAGTAGAATGTGCCATGGCAATAACCGAAGGAACTTCATGGGGTGGAATACACCATAATAGTGCAGCAGAAGGATCCATATAATACAACTAGCCTACAACGATCTGAAACCGTCGACTATACATTGCCAATTTACGACGACCTGAAGTAAAAGTATTAGTAGGGGGGCCACCGCTGGTGAGGAAGGTCAGACGAGTATCATAATACAAAGGGGCCACTGGGAGCTCTTGTCCCTCATCTTGGACCGGATCAGTCGCATAAATAGCAAGAGTGGTATCATCAATTCCGTTGGGAGGTTCACTGGAATCAAGCCGAGATAAGAAATCAGCTAAGGCATGAGTGGACAATGTACGACCACGTAATCAAATTCCTGCAGTAACAACACCCACCTGACTAATCTTCCCCCTAAATGTTGATGACGAACAAGATAAACCAGGGTAGCATGATCCACATGGAACATAAACTGGCATCCCAGCAAGTAGTGCCGGAATTTCTTCACCAAATAAACTAAGCCGAGGCATTCGCGTTGAGTGACTGAGTAATTTCGTTCAGCAGCAACTAACCGTCGACTAGCATAATAGATTGGACAAAACCACTTATCCTGTTGTTGCATGAGCACACTACCGACGGCACTGTCTGAAGCATCCACGAAGACATGGAACGAGAGCTGCTAGTTTGGTGCTTGTAGTATAGGAGCTTGGGTTAATAGTGTTTTCAATCGATCAAAGGCAATTTGGGGCTCTTCAGTCCACACGAACCGTCGGGGATTACTCGTGATAAACTGATTCAAGGGTATGGCTAAGTGTGCTAGCCACCAAAGATGTCACCCATGCCAACATATTTGGCCAAGGAATCGCATAACCTCCTTGGGTGTCGTCGGGGCAGATGCATGTAATACGGCTTGCACTTTGTCGGGATCCACCTGAATACCTTGCTTTGAAATAATATGACCGAGCAACTTGCCACAGGAAACCAAAAAGATCGACTTGCTGGGATTTAAGCACAACCGAAACTCTTGACACTTAGAGAAGCAGCACCGTAGGTCGTAAAGGTGAGCCGATGTATCACCCGATAACGAAAAATCATCAAGATACACTCGCATAAAGGTGGTTAAATAGGGGGAAAAAATTTCTTACATACATCGTTGGAAGGTACTAGGAGCATTGGGAAGACCGAACCACATCACCGTACATGCATATACACCCCAATTTGTAATAAACAGAGTCTTTGGTATGCCCATTTCAGCCATGCGCACCTGATTGTAACCACTGTAGCCATCCAAAAAGGAATACATCTCTCGTCCAGCAACATCATCGAGCATTGTATCTAGAAATGGAAGTGGAAAGGGATCCGGTACGGTCGCCACATTTAGCTTCCAGTAATCCACACAGATACGTAACTGCTTATTTTTCTTTGGGACTATAACAATAGGTGAAATCCATTCTGCATGCTCAATGGGAACTATGAAACCGACTTTAAACAAGCGATCCAATTCAACTTTCACTTGAGAAGCATAATTTGGGTTCATGCGGTAACTGGGTTGCTTGATTGGGCGTGCATCCGACTTAAGCATCACATGGTGTTGATAGATGCGAGGGTCCAACCCTTTCATATCTCGATAGTCCCACACAAATACATTTTGGAACTCTGTTAGCAACTGTAGTAGACTATTTTGAAAAGTTTCCGATAATCCTGCCTTAATCTTGACCGGTCGTGGTGTTTCCTCATTTCCCAAATCGCAGGTGATAAGTTGATCTTTCGATACATAAAACTATCGTGGCATGGGCATATCCTCCAGTGACGGGAATGGATGCTGGAAACTCTGGGCATTCAAAGCTGGATCCATAGCTAGGTCCTCTTCTTCTAGAACCAGAACTACCAAACAGATGACCAGATTCCAATTCTCTGCAACCGCTTGTAAGTCAAATGTCCCCAAGGCGAGCAAATCCTGGTTAGCCTTGAGAAAAGCTTCTTCTTCATCATCTAAAAGTCCGTCCAACATATGCACAGGTTCGGCTACGTAGGGTCGAGCATGGAGATCGCATGGTTTTATCTCATCTAATGGAACGACATACTTCCGGTGGTTGCTTTTGAAAATAAGTTCGTGTGCTGACAAGTCCTACAATACTTTGGCTTGTTTCAACTAGGGCCTTTCGAACAGCAAGTTGTAGTCTAGAGTTGAATCAGGTAATTCTAGAACAACAATCATTTTGAACACCGCTCCCTGAAGAGTAATGGGTATATCACGTACCAAACCCACCGGATACACCCTGGACTGATCCGCCATCCTCACAAGAAAGTGAACAGGTTCAATTTGCATCCATCCTAACCGTTTACAAAGGGCGGCTATCGCAGTATTCACACTAGAGCTCCATCAATTAAAACTTGGTTGATTTTATGGTTTTTATACCATACCGTAATTAAGGGAACAACATGGTCCACCGCAGAATCAGTTTGTGGACTAATAGTAGCCGTAGTAGGTGTACAGGAAGATTCGAGACAAACTTGTTGCTGAAATTGTTGTCGTACACCCGAAACCAAGGCTAACAGTTGCCCCAACAGTATTGTAATGGAAGCCTGCGAAAGAATATTCCACACAGAGTCAAAATTTGACGTACTCCTTACCGTATTCAGTGGAATCTCCGGTGGTGCTTTCACCGGACCCGGTGCTTTCGGTACTGTTTGTTGAACCACCGGTACTGGATCGGGAAAAACTGTTGGTTCTTGACTGACCCACATGCTAGCTTTGGTAAAAACTCTCTGTTGTTCTCGAATGCCAGGCTCAAATATCTCAGTATTTCTTACCATAATGGGTTTGGATTACTGCCACTTGAGTATCTACTGCTGAAATATATACCATGTTGGCCATTGGATTCTGTTTCTCTTTTCTTTGTTTATCATACTCGGCCGCCTCTTTATAATATCTTCGGATATGCCCAATCTCACCGCAGAAATGGCATCTGGGTGGTGGGAGGGATGTTCCTTCACCTGATTGACCGGAATTCCACCGAGTCTAGCTGAAATTGTTTGCTCGTGTTCCCCGATAGGTTTTATAACTTTGGTAGGAAGTATTCCTCAACTATGGTGGTACATAGTGAGTAGCCCGTTTGTTGTAGATGAGTACAAAATAAAGTGGCATACTCCTGTACATTCTGGTGCGGTTTTTGTCTATTGTTTTGTAGATAATCAAAGATCTCAGCCACATTTTTCTTCAAGTGGAATCATTGTAAGAAGGCATCCTTAACATCATCGTACTGGCTGAAATGGTTAATGTCATATTCAGTTAGCCACCGAGCAACCTCATTAACCAGTGTGGACTGGAACACTATAGCCTTATATGCCAGATCTGCTGGGTATTTGAGTACTACATAATTAATTTCAAAAGCTCTTACATGTGCATCCAGATCATCAGGAAATCTGCCAAATTTCGTATATGTAACTCCAGCGGGTACTGGTCGTGGTGGTATGGCCTGCTGATTTGAACCAGTTAACCCTAATTGCTGTTGTATTGTCCCATCGTCTTGTACGCTCTCGGGTAATTGGATAGTGTTCAGTCGTTCCCTCACACCTTCAGCCAATTGCCCTTTGTTGTAATGGACTTCTGTAGTGAGCTTTTCACCAAAACTTTCATTCAACAATACACTAGTTCCCTCAAAATCAGAACCAAGAATGGAACTTTCACCAAAATTCAGCAACCTAGCCCTGAAATTATCCAACGTTCCACCGGAATTCCACAAACTCCTATCGGCAATTTCCACACTGTCACCGGAACCAGTACTTTCTTCACCAGTCTTACTTTCTGTAGATGGGGTTGGTTGCACTTCCAGTATACCCTGTAATCCTTGCACAAGGAAATGCTGAGGTGGTACTCCACTAGCCTGAATTTCACGCTTTCCTTCCAACGTTTGTCCATCACCACTACTACTCGGAGGTGCGTATAAGGTTCTCTCAATTGGACTGTTCTCAAAATCATGTGCTAGCAAGTAGGTATCATTTCATACCAAGCGTGTGGTGCTTGCTTCAGACCATATAATGACTTTTTCAACTTTCACACTTTGTTTTCATGCCTTTTCCGCACAAAACCATGGGGTTGTAATACATACACTTCTCATGTAAGTCAACATTCAAAAAATGTAGTTTCAATGTCCAAATGATGTACATTCCAACCATGATGAGCTACAAGTGCACAAATTCTATGAACAATGGTCATTCGACATGTGGGAGCAAAGGTCTCATCAAAATCAATGCCTCTCTCTTGTGCATAGCCTTTGGCAACAAACCTCACCTTATACTTGTCAAATGTTCCATCAAGCTTACATTTCAGCTTGTATACCATTTAGTGCCAATGAGCTTTTTTCCTAGAGGCAAACCACACAAGGACCATGTATCATTCTTCATAAAAGCATCATACTCTAATTGCATATCACCCATAAATTTGTTTGAATTTTGTGCTTCATCAAAATAAACAAGCTCATTCTCATCACAAAGACAAGAGACAACCATTGCATAGTAGTCTGATGCAAATGAAGCACTATGAGAGCATAACGGGTACGATAAAACAAAGGTGCATATAATTTGCTATCTCTCAAAGTATGTGCCAATTATTTAGGCATAATTTTATCCTCTTATATTTCAGCCCTCTCATCATTAGGTGCATCATGTAAATCTGCATAAGAAATGGAATGACATGCATCATCATGGGAAATCTATAAAGGTTGAGAAATTGCCTCATTTGGACCAACACTTGATTGTCCACATATGAAAAGAGGCAGCAAAGTGTCATACATATCCTTCGAGCTAATTGATGGCTCCTTGGTACATGAAAGTAATGGCTCAATTGTTTATTCCACAAAATCAATGCTGACTAGAATGCATTTAGTTTGTGGATAAATACAGATGATAGCCTTTGCTTTCTTAATTGTACCCAACAAAAATACATTTCACTATTTTATCATCCAATTTTGTGCATTGTTGTTCATGTACTAATGCATATGTCAGACAACCAAAGACATGTAGATGAGCAATAGATGGCTTGGGATCATGTCAAGCCTCATATGGAGTGATTGATTATAGTGCTTTGGTGGGACACCTATTAAGTACATCTAACTGTTAGTAAAGAAAGTGGTTGTAGAAGACTGACCAACACCCAAATTAGCTGAAAAGCATATGAGCCACACACACACAATAGTTGCTATGAAAGCTACCCTATACTCAGCCTCACAACTAGAACTGGCCACAATAGGCTTCTTCTTGTTCAACCAAGATATGCATGAGCTTCCAAGCATGAAGCAAGAACCACTAGTGGACACACGACTGGCATATAAACCAATACAATCTGAGTAAAAAAGGATCTAAATATGGCGATAATGATCCCCCTTGGGATAAAACAATCCAAGTAGCCCGGAACAAATCAAGTAGAGATAGATGTGCTTAACCATATTCCAATGTTTGATACATGGGAAATGCATAAACTTGCTCATCTAAGAGACAACAAACTGACTATCAAATTGAGTTATGCATAAGTATAGATGAGCAACAGATGACTTGTAACCATGCCAAACCTCATATGGAGTGATTGATTGTAGTGCTTTGTGGGACACATGTTAAGTACATTTGTTGCACACATAACAATCTCAACAAGAAGATATGTGGTAAATCCTAACTTTTGACCATACACCTAGACATTTCCATGAGACACGTTCTTTCTTTCAACAACTCCATTTTGTTGAGGTTTATACGAAATTGTACACTAATGCTTTATCCCACACTCAACCAAAAATGAATTAAACTCAGAAGACATGTATCCCCCCCCTCCGATTAGGATGGAGGATGCCTACACTTGTATTGGTAGCAAACGAGTTGTGTAATATTGTGTAAGGTGTTGAAAAATGTCCTAGTATCTCTGCAAATATAGTTATTGAAGGTGATGCAAATGGCTTTGAAGATGATGATCTTCAATCTCCTCGTCATGCTATGATTCCTGTTATACCTATGTAGAGCAACTTTGTCGGGATGGCAAAGATGCTTAGGCACATGCATTGATAGCTTTGTCTATTACTCATCCCATTATCCCTCACATTCGCTCGTGCAAGATAGCAAAGGATGCATGGGATATAGTTACAACTTTATACCAAGTAAGAAATGAAGTTTGTTTTGCTTACATTCAGAAAGAGTTGGAGAGCGAGCATATGAATGAAGGAGATCTTGGCACTTGCAAGGAACCCTTTGTTCCATGCTTGCACAAAGCACATTGATGTGAACTATCATTATACTAGGGAGAGGTTCTCTAATGGAGAGACCAATTCGGCCTATGTGCCCACATATTATAATGTTGTTGACATTTTCACAAAGGCTCTACCTAGGGAGAAATTTGAAGCTTTCTGCAAAGTTTTGGGCTTACTTCCTTTTGTGGATTGATTTCTTTCCATAGCTTGGCACTTCCTTATATGTGAGTGCCAATTCATTGTCCACCACATCACTCTTGGGTGGGATTTTTTGATATTTTGGTAGCAACGTGTTTGAACACTGTTGGCCTCTTACTTGCCTTAACACATGCATGGTGGTTACCACTAACACTGTGGCCAAGATGTTTCATCTTCCACAAGCCGGTTGCACTGAAGTTCCCCTCCTCCCATTGGCAATGCTGAAGCAATTTTTTCCCCGACATTCCTCCAACGAATTTTCCATTTTGTGCCGACCTGAGCTGGAGTGTTCAACATTGCAGTTTTTGTTGACTTCCCTTAACCTACAAAAACAAACTTACGGTATCTCTCGACCCATTTATTCTTTGATCGATGCTGCCGCCCGTGAACCTATCAATTGGGCATCATTATTTTTTTGGCATATCCATCATGAATGCCAGACCATTATGCGTCAATTATCCAAAGGTGAATGCCCTCACAACCATTTGCCTCACCTTCTTTCGTTCCTACTCCTGGGCGCGAACCCTATCTCGAGCCTCCTGATGAGTAATCTACTGTTGCACGAGGAGTCTGAGCAGGTGATGGGATGTGATGATGATAATGAAGATCTTTTCCAACTTTTGTGCGAGAAACGTAGGAAGGTTAGCCCTTCTCAGAGCACAGTTCATGCGTTCACTAGTAAGATCATCCTTAATGACACAGTTTCATCCCTGCGTGCATCTTTTGCCCCACCCTCGCCTAAGGAACAAACTGTTGAAGACACTATTATGGGAGATGTTCAATACACCATGACGGCAGACAAGCAATAGGAGGTCGTCACTGACATAGCACCAAAGGATACGGTTGCTGACACCACCCATCAAATTGCACAGGAAGCATTCACTGAAGCCCTCGTATACCATGAATCACAGTCGGACAAAGTTGATTCAGCTGTGCCTTCCTCTCCACTGAAGTCTATGCCTGATGGTAACACTACAACAAATCCAGTAACCCCTCCTCCTTCACCTTCTCGGGCACCCTAACCCCTGAGTTCCACGATATGCCCTTCTTCCCCTACTCACTTGGTTGCAATATCCCACTCTCGCCCTATACCCTCTTCACCCAATTATTCCCCCCCTTTCCTCTTCTGCTATGGTATCAGTGAAGCCTTCTCTCATATTGTCGGATTTTTTAGCACCGGATTCGTTTATGCAATTAGCCCATATCGACAATTTCCTTATTCATTTATCCAAGCAACTCCGCACCTAGTTGATTGATGCTCAACAGTCCCTACGAACTGAATATCAATCGAAGGTTGATGTGTTAGAGGCAGATATCGCTCCACTATAGGAAGAAATTTTGGCGGCTCGAGCAAATGAATGTTTATTACAAGAACATGTTAAAGCTCGGGATGATGTTATCGAAGCTAAAGATGCGGACATCGCTCTTCTCAAGTAGGTGCTGATTGACAAAGATGATGTTATGACTGCTCTCGGCCGTGAGTTGGCCAATACTCGCACCAAATTGGTAGAAATCAAACATTGCTATAAGGTACTTTCTGACAAAGCACTAGAAGGTGAAACAGAACTTATGCAGGTTAGAGAAGAATTGTTTCAAAAAGGACAAGTGCTTGATGAAGAAATTGGTTGCACTATTAAGTTAAAGAAAGAGATAGAAGCTATTCAGAAGGAGCACCAAGACTTCTTTAAGACAATGCAGTTTCAGCAACAGGAATTGGACCGCCGTGAAAAGCAACTTGGTATTCAATAGGAACAATTGTCGCGTATTGATGCAGAGATTGCTGATGCCAAGTTACGCTGGGATGCAACCATCTCCAATGATTTTTACCTCCAAGAAGCTTTCTTACAGAGCCACAGTGAAGTTCTATTATCTCAAGTTATTGCCTCAAGTTCGATATGCACGGATGCTCATCTGGTAGAACCACACGTTCTCTAGGAAATGCTAGAGTCTCTGAAGCAGAAAATTTGGCACACTTTCAAATTAGCTCACACTATTTATATTCAAGGCATTGTTGATGATTCCTAGCTATTTTTTTTGTAATTAACCAATTTTGGGGTCGAGTCCATCGTGCATGCTAGTGTTAGGTTGCCGAAATGTAATTGTAATTATCGGAAAAATGTAATTGGAAAGGATGCCCATCGAAAGGATGTAGCGTAACACTTGTATCTTTTTGGGATAATGAAAAAGTGTAGGAGCAGATGCGTGGGGAGCAAGACATCGGACTGTGGGTCTGTGCAGTGCGCATGTGGGTCGTTTCAATGCAACTTTTACTTAAACCTAGTGTCTTGACTTCTTACTGTTCTGAGTGTTTAAGTTATTTCGGTGATCTTGTATGTATGATATCTTGTTGATGAAGATATGAATATGACTGTGGTTGCGTGTAATTCACTGGTGGAGAATCAGTGTTATTCTGTGTTAATGAATATATAACTTTATTGCAGTTACGTACTCCGTATGTTGTTAGAAGGTCTGTTGGTGAAATTATTAATTGCAAGTTTTTTGGTGGAGAGTCAGAGTAAAGTGATGAGTAAACTCTATGTAGTGAATGTTTTCTTTGGGAAAATAAACATAGGGCCTCTGTAATACAGACCCCTGACCATCCCAAGAACCCTATAATTGATTTATTCCTGATAGCCATTAAGATATAGAAAAAATGAGCGTGAAATATGTTATTATTGTGTACATAATGATGAAAAGTGGGTTCTCATCTCTCAAGCCCACATGCCTAGTTTGGGATGGCATTTTCCCCAAACTAAACCTTTGCAAAACTTTAAGCAATTAGGTGTATATTGGCCACACATGGCCAAATGTGTGCATGAGTATTTTGTCAACTGCTAGTTGTGCATTGATAGACCCATCATAGAATATTCAATGTTTTATAAGTGATTGTAATACCAGATTGGAGTAAGCCAAAGTAGATTATCTCCATGATGAAATATTCCCATAAAGCATTACTCTTGCTCAAAAAAAGCTACTTAAATAGGAGTCTAAACTTATTCTCTTATTGGGAATCAGTTGTATAAAATAGGAAAGTACAACCTCTTGTGATTGTGCATACATGAGAGTGCCACTTCTTCCTTCTCGTTTAGGGCTACACCATCTAGAACCATTTCAAAACCTCGTATAGATATAGCCTAGACACCATTTGAAGGGTTATCTTTGCACATCCCACCATCCATAGCTAAACCACAACCAGATGCTTCTTCCACTGTCCCCACATTTAAAATTTTTGATATACCATCCCCATCAACATCCATTCTTATCCCCTTGATTCCTTTTGATACACCACCATCCATATTTCACATCATCACACCTCTAATCTCTTCAAAAAATCAAATCTTGGAAGACGCTAGGAGTACATGCAATAAACGTTCCTTAGCAGTGAGGCACTAGCATTTGTAGATACTCTACAAAAGACAAGCTATGGCAGAACATCAAAGGTTTCCATAGTGTGCTCACACTTTGAGGAGAAATTGCACTTGCAACACATAGAGTTTCAAAGTAAAGAATAGGAACTCAAGAGATTGTTAAAAGAAGCTAAGGCTACCCATGACCCACTTTTATATCAGGAAGCTCGAGGATGTGCACATAATATCTCATAGCTTTAGGTGATGCTAGAAGAATGAAGGAACACAATCACATTATATTGTGATGATATTGAGGGCATAAGGAACCAAATTGATGTTTTATAGAACGTAGAATCTTCATATATCCTTGCAAAAGAAATTGCTAGATCACCTCTCCCACAATCTCCATAGTTTGAGCAAGATTCACCAGCATTGTTAGACCTCGAATCAATTTTACAAGATGAGGAACCCTTATCCCTTCACAATTGGAATTTAGAAAGCAACCACCATTTGAGAACCCGCAAAGATGGATCAAGGAGATATTTATTGAATGTATGAGTGAAATGTTTGTTGAGTTTGAAAAGGAGACTATTACTATACCCAAAGTATTATAGCTAGAAAATTAGTACATCTCCTATGTACCACACCAACAACATTCATACTTATGACGGATCAAGAAAGGTAGTATCTCCCATAGCATGTCGGCAAGGAACCTAACCACAATTTTCTCTTGAACTTAGAAGATCTTAACCATCTTGTAGATGAAGTATATGGTGCATCTTTGAAGAAGGATTCTTTAGAAAATAATCCAAACTATCAAAATCATTCAGATTCGCTATTAAACTTCTTATCGAATCATCCAAGTTATTGCTCGATACCATGGTATATAACTCTTTATGAGTTCATTCAACTACAAAGGGGGAGACTCATTAATAAGGATTGACTCAACTATCCTCAATCCCTACCCCATAGAAGAAAAATTTGACATGTGATTACATGCTTAATAAGATCAGATATGAATACAAGATGCAACATGTACCAAAACTTGCACTCTGAATGACATACAAGATATTTAATATGATAGATGTGTGTTTTACAACATTCGAGAACTTGAAATCGGTAGGCATAAAAGCCATATGATTTCATACTAGCATAGATTGTTTATTATTTGATCTATGCATGGAACTGAGTTTAGATTTCTTATAGGCATACTATTTATATCTCATTTTTCTCCCATCCCACTACATGCAATTACTTGAAGATGCATTCAATACTGGGTTTTTTTAGCACAATGCTCATTTTTTCACACCACATCCTTTGGTGACCAGTGAGAGGCTCGCAAGATATAGATTAAAGATGGAGGAGCATAAGTAGGATAACATGAGAGAAGAAGGAATTAAGAGAGACTTATAGTAGCCTAGGAGAAGACCATTAAGAACATTTCAGAGACTTTGATGATACATGACAATGAGCACAAAATGAGGATACACAACATGCTCAAAAAAAGAATCAAGGAAGCTACCAGGGCACCTCATTCAAACACTTTATGAGATTGTGACATAGATGATATATACTAGGAGGAGGGGATAGCATATAGTTGAAGTTCATAGTTGGATAACACATATTTTTCATTTCGTAGCATATTTCTTTTCAATACATTTTTATAGCAATTTTATTCATCTTTGTAATTCTCTTGTAGCACTTGTGTTTCCTCATGTATTTTTTATAAAAAAAGAGGAGGAACATAAAGTGAAAAAAGAGAAGAGAGAAAGCAAAAGAGAAAAAAGTTTCATTTTTGTATCATTTTGTAGTCCTTGCAGTCACTTTTTGTAGGCAATGAAGATAAGAGAGATGTATATAAAACCATAGACTGCAAATTGGAAGACTGGAGAGACGACCTTTCCAAATTTCATGTTGGGGACAAGAAGAACAAGGAGCTGGGAGTGTTACACATTGGAAATAATGCACAATTTTTTATGTCAAATTTTGTAGATAAAAGGAGCTATATATAATTCTAGAGTAGTATTCTTGCAAGAGGAAAGAGTCTTACCTAAAAAAAACCCAAGAGGGAAGCTATTTTAGAGCAATACCTTTTATTTTTCACTTTTGAAAGAAAATGAGTGGTCTTGAGGAAACCACCCAAAAAAGACCAAGAGCCTCATTTGTAAGAAGTTCTTGTCAAGTGAGGTAGTGAGCTCTCTCTGCTTGCAAACTTGTGTTTTGTCTATTCCATGAATTTTGAGTGTGTATTCTGCTTGATAATGAGACTAAAATGTTTTGAAATATTATCTATCTTTCCCCCATCATTTTTAAGCACTCTTGCATGATTAAATGCTTGTTTAAGTTATTGAAGCAAGTGAAGGAGGATTTTTTTATAGGTTCGTGAGCTCTATATAGTGTTCTTAAGTCGCTTCTTTTGTATTTTCAACCATTGAAATTCGTAGGACTTATTGAGCTCTTCAAAATGGGCCATATCACGTGAAAAAAGGATCAATAATGAGGGATACATAAACATTTTTGTGATCCAACCCTATTATCCTATTGTACAAGGAGGTAGCAACCTATAGTCAAAGTGTGCTCTCAAACCTATGAGGGAAGCTTGTGCTTGACCCTATCAAGGAAGCCTTTGCTTGAATCTATTGTGGAAGGGAATGCTACCAATGGCTTGGATGAGTTGTCTTAAGTGATGGTGTTCAATTTCCACTTGTCCATTGACAATCATCTTGGTGAGTGACTTGGCTATCCCATCACTTGTTGGTAGAGTGAGCTTTTTCATTTCTTGGTGGCCTTCTTGATCAATTATCATGGAATGATTCCCAAGCCCTATCGTTAAAGGAGGGATCATGGAAACAAAGGACTTAGTGGATTGTGGAATGTGGTGAACTTGATCGTGAAAGGATCTCCTTTGGGGTTAATGTGAGATAGTACATCAATTACTTGACTTGATGCCCACCCCTCTTGTTTGCTTATTGCCTTTGACTACAACTAGCTTGAGGTCTAATCTCCATGGACTGATGAATTGAAAGTGTACGAGAAGCCCTATACCACAAAGTGAAATGGCCCCTAGAAGAGCAATCGGCATGTCCTTGATAATGCCATGAATTGAACCCTTTTCCATTCACATGAAAAAGGGAGTTAATTTTACATTCTTCCAACCAAACTTCTTGCAAATGTGCAAGGTGTTGGTGCTCATTCTCAAACAACCATCTATTATAACCTTATTAATATAATTGTTTTTGTACCATATCATAATAAAAAGAAATGATCCATAAAACTAGTTTCATGTGAGGACACATTCTTCTAGACTACGTACTTTCAATTCCTTGCCAAAATAGTGTGTGTATCTAAAAGAAAGAGTTGCACACAAGGTAGTGTGACATAGACTTTTCAACATTTTATATGATTTCAATCGTAATGAATTTTTCGTTCAAAGCTTTTTCATGAGGACATTGTGTTATTCGGATTGTTGTATGTTTTGATTGCATTGATCTTCAAAAGGAATAGAAATATTGAGCTTTCATGCCATGAATAGTAATGTATCCAAGTATTTCATTATGACCATCTCTGACATATCGGAGCAACTGTGTAGGGTTCAAGAAGCTAGGTTTTGATCAATATCTTTGACATATCTTTGCATTGGAAAATTTGGATAGATGCGCCTATCACACTAAAGATCAATATTTCAAAGATCATGTTCCCTCATGGTATTCATATCCATCATGATAATCTTATATTTTTTTAATCTGCTTTGGAATGATGCATAATCTTCATCAATATCAAAGTGGAAATGATGAAGTCTCCTCTCGTTGATTGTATCTCTAACACTCACCATCTTGACCTCAAAGATATTGAGGAATTGTGAGAAAAAGTGCAAACGATGTTCATGTCCTAAAGCCTATTTTTTCATGGAAGAAAGATGGAGGGATTTTCCAAAAACAAACAATTTCAAAAGCAAATGAATTTGGAGACAATTACATGAAGACATGGATAGGGCACGTGTGCCCTATTATTCTAATGTTTCTAGTTGTTCACCACGATGAGCAGAGAAAGAAAATAATACCGATCCATGAATAAAAATTGTATTCACTAGGTATGAGAAAATAATAAAATAATACACATGGGTGAATTAAAAAAATAATTTTAGAATCACATGAAATATTAAAATAATGTCTGGATAATGACTTTATCCCATAAGAGGCGCCCAAAAAATAGGAAAAATGAGCTAGTTTTTACATGATCCAAAGGAGAGATCTAAAATACCCTAATGGAAATTTATCATGCAATAGTGACTCTTGAACTAGATAGATCAAGACTAAATCTTCTTTGTAGCTTGAGGAGATAGCTTCTAACTGAACATGTTCTAGCTTGAGTAGTATGATTTCCTATTGATCAACGGATTCATCACCTTTCTTTAACAACTCCAATGATTGATTGAGTTCTACTCCAACCATGTCAAGGATTACAAAGTTTTGGAAGAACAATTCTCAAACAAATTCAGATGCACTAAGTCCATTTTCACAATGTGCGAGCTTTACGACAATGACCCAATTGATTGGTGTAGATGTGTGCCAAATTAATTCTAAAGTACCCATAGGCAATTTCCCATCGACAACCAACCCCCACCAGATGTCATAACATTTTGGTTCGTTAATGGAATCTCACCTAGATTAAGGGACATCATGTGCATCTAAGGGGTGGGAAAAGTAACCCTAGATGAAGTCATCTCAATGTCCATGAAATTAGAAATCAAGTTAGGCCTATCTAGAGAAAAGGGAGACTCTAGAAAGCTAACTAAGTATTTGGAACCCTTTGAAAGTTATCCAAAAAATGTGAGGTCAAACATTATAGAGGCTCTTTGGCAAGTATATTGTTCCATATGCAAGAACTTAGGACATACAAAGGTCTCTTGTGCATTGAAGGAGCTATATTGTGCTATATGTGATACATTTGATCATTTGACTACAAATTATGTGCACAATGCATACAACCATGCTAGATATGGTACAATTTGCTATAGGCCACAAAATTATGAACATTGGGCACCTTGGCCATAAGTAGTCAACTTGCCTAACCAATTCAATCAACCCCACAACTAGTACAACAAATCTTGTTCACCTAATTATTATCGTCCATTCTTTATATACCATCAACAAAACCAATACCATCCACTTGTTTAGTAGTGATTATCATCATGGACATAAAGGGAACCATCATGCATCCCAAATTTCATGCGGCTTTGCATATCTCATGATTGGTGAATAATTTCAAAGATCTAACATATCATCATTTCTAGAGCATGCCAAAACCCTAAGAACAACTATCTACTTACCTTATTTCAACATCTAGAGAACTTGTTTTGGTTTGATGCCATCACCAATTTGTAGCTACCCTTCACAAGCCACCCCTTGAACACCTATATAAGGAGGGCTTGGCCGTATATATCGTTAGTTTTGTCAATGTGAGTCTTAGGAGCTCAAAGAGCCACATTATCCAAGTAAGTACTTTCCAAGTTCCTATTCATGTTTTTTCTAGCTCCTTGTTCCAGTTTTGTCTATCATAGTTTCTAGACATCTAGTATTGTCCCCTTGTAGCCTTGTAGTATGAGATGTTGTCCAACTATTTCTTGTACCCAGTTCATCTCCCTCAAGGGAGTTGTTGAAATCCTATTATCATGTTTCATACTTATGATCCTGAGTTGTGGTATCTCTTTTATCCTACCTAGTCTAGCTATCCATACCTATCAATCTTGGGTTATGGGACTTTTTGTAACAATTGTACACTCATGTATTATTTCCCCCGCATGGTGATCTTGTAATCTGAAGTACATTCTAGAAATCTTGTCCAATCTATTGAGAGAGAACAATTTAGTGCTCCCTTGATATTTTGGCAAGACTACCTTTTATTCAAGACTAGGACCCATTGAGAACACAACTGAGAAAATTATGGCATTGGTTCAAAACCTTCTTCAACAAGTCAATGACCTACCATAATGACAATCTTAAGTTGAGATTGGACATCCTTTGCATCTAGGTGAAATCATCCATGGGTTAGAAGAAAAAAATGAAAATCTTCAAGTAAGTCAAGGTCACAAATGCCCTAATCCATCTTTCATGAAGGAGCCTAATATTTGCATGCCAAAAATTTTTGATGGTGATTATGCCAATTTTCAAGGATTTTTGCAACAAGTGAGATTGAATATCCACATGCAACCTGATAAATGCCCATATGACCCCCATCCAAGGTTGATTTTATTAGAACCTTGCTATTTGGACAAGTGTTATCATGGTTTGACCCAATCTTGGAAAAGAACATGTTGGTTCTTCATGACTATGAGGGGCTTCTTTGAGAGCTCACCACCCACATTTAGACATGCGGATACTAATCAAGTGGAAAAATTCGAACTTTGAAAACTACTTCAAGGTAATCATCCTACCTTGAAAATTGATATGTAGAAAATTGATATGTAGAAAATTGATATGTGATTTCACATGGCATGAAGATTATTTCATAAGAAAATTTAAATGGGGTCTAAGAAATGATGTGAAGGATCTTTTGCTCATAGTGCTAGAGATTAAGACATTGAATGCATACATCACCCGAGCCATTTAATGTGATAACTCTCTTTGAAAGGAAAAAAGAAATACAAATACAGGGAAGTTCCCACCAATTGAAATCCCTCAATCCCACTCCAAAAAAATAACCTATGCATGAAGCCATGAAAATAGATGTAATAAGTTTCAAAGCTCTAACCCCACAAGAGAAACAAAGAAGAAAAGATAACACATATGTTTCAATCTAACGTCAAGTCTAATAGATCTTATTATCATTGAAATGACCTAGTGCAAGAAAACTTATCTAGAAAATGATTGGAAAAAGAATAGGATTGCTCAATTACACATTAAAAAGAACCCATCAAATGTAGGATCCAAAGTCTTTATGCATGCAATAAAGAAGGAGCAGACGTATGTGATATATGCCATACCATCTCAAGAATTCAAGAGAGATAATCCTATAAAACTACCTAGCCAATACCGAAATTTTCAAGATGTTTTTGAAAAAGAGAATGTAGATATTGTACTTGAACATAGACCTTATGATTGTGTCATAGAACTTCAAGAGGTAGTATGAATACCCTTTGGAACAATCATAGAATATCCCTAGAGGAACTTATAGAATTGAATAAGAACATTAACGAGAATCTAACCAATATGTTTAAACACTCAAAGTTCCCTACAAGAGCCCCTATTATATAAGCAAATAATAAGGATGGAACCTCTAAATGTGTGTAGATTATCATGGATTAAATAAGAGCACTTTAAGAAATAGATATCCTCTATCACTTATAAAGAGACCTTGTAACATCTTGGAAAAGAAATGTTCTTCCCAAAGTTTGACCTTTTAGAAGCTTACAACCTTGTCAAGATCAAAGAAGGAGATGAGTGGAAGACTTCATTTCATACAAGGTATGGGCATTTTGAAAAATGTACTTATGTCATTCAGTCTCACAAATTCTCCAATGATCTTCAACATATGATGAATGATGTCTTTCAAGAATATCTATATGATTTTGTGGTCATATACCTAAACAATATCCTAATATTTTCCAAAGATATAAAGGAACACAAACATAATGTAAAAATAGTTCTAGAGAAACTTGAGGAAAAAGGATTTTATGCAAGAAGTCCTCTTTCCATCAAAGAGAAGTGGAATATTTCCTCTCAGAAAAAGGAATCTTAATGGAACCCTAAGAAGATCGACCAGTCTTTGAGTGGAAAACATCTTCATGTGTTCAAGGTATACAATGCTTCTTAGGCTCTGTAAACTTTTATTGGATATTCATCAAATATTAGTCCAAGAGAGTGACACCTCTCACCAGGCTTATAGGTAATGCAAGGTTCTTGAGGAGCAAAGAAGTGTTAATAGACTTTCAAACCCTAAAAAAATATTTACCATTGCACCAATTTTAGTTCATCATGGTCCTACCAAAACTTTCTTCTTGGAGACAAATGCATTGGACTTGGGCGCCATTATATCTCATTACAAGGATGATGGAGGTTTACGTTCAATCACATACCTTTCAAGGAAATTCTCCCCTCTAAAGATAAACTACAAAATCTATGGCAAAGAACTTCTTGCCATAGTAGATGCATTTGATACATGGCATCATCATCTAGAGGGATCAGCCCATAAAGTTAGTATGTACACAAGTTATAAGAATCTAGAGTACTTTATGATGACTCATATCCTCAATAGAAGACAATCTCAATGTAACTTTTTATACAGGTTCAACTTTGTTATTACATTCCATCTAGGATGTTAGCAATGTCAGTCAAATGTCATATCAAGAAGAGCACTACCTCCTAAAGCTTCCATGTGAATTTCAGAGAAGAATGGCTTTTATGGGGTTTAGTAGTCTTCAATGTATGTCTCTAAAATTTGCCAAAGAAAATGTTATTCCATATGTCCATATGTGAGAAATGTTGAGTAGAATAATGTTTAAAAGAATTCTTGATGAATCTCCCCAACAATATAAGGAAAAATTATCACTCAAGCTCGATTTTGATATGTTTTGATGTGACTTTGGTGAGAGACTCACTTTATCTTCTAGATGGAATATTGCATTTTCTACTCATTTTAGTTCTTTTGAGTCTTGCCTTGCTACACCGAATTCCACTTTGATGTCTTGGACTAGTTCACCATTCTATAGCTTTAGTCTACTACAACCTTCTTTGGTTTGGTGGGTGTGCACCAAGAGTCTAGTTTTTACTTACTTAGTACTTTGGTATGGGTTGATACACAATTGAGGACCACCTCCTCTTTTTTGAAACCTTGATTTTGTCTTATATTTTAAGAGATTGTAAAAGGTTTGACTTTTTAATCAAGTTGATTCTAGAGCATCCTGATACTTTGCTTTGTCCCTATCACAATAGACATAGGTCTAGCCTTCTATGTAGTGAATATGTCAAGCTAGAACATGTGGTTGATATGTCATAACCTCCATCTACCTCTCTCCTATTATCCAGCTTGGTTCTTGCTAGGTGTTGATTTCTCCCACATCCACCTTCTTATATCCCTCACACCCTGTTATCGGCCAAGGTGGACTAAGCCACCAAGGAAGTATGTGACAAGGAAGCCAGAGACAATAGAGCTAGAGAGAAGAACAAGAAGGATCAAGCAGACAAAGTAATCTATGCCAATCACGCAAGGAATAGGCCTAAAATTTTTTTCCAATCAGCTCATGCATTCAAACAATGATTTTTATCACTACCCCTCATTTAAAACAATTATTTTTGGTATTTTAGACTCCATTTTTTTCAAGCCAAGGAGTCCTGGAGCTTGATGAGTATTAGGAGAACTAGTGTATCAATTTTCATAATTTTTTTAGAGCTCATTTGAGCCTCCAAAGTAGCCTAGAAACCTAATTTTTTACAAGGCCAGATACTAGGTTTGAACTAGGCAAACACTAGTCTAGAAACTATAAAAAGAGCTAGAGACCTCATTCTAAATGTTAGCATTTTTGGGATTTGAGATTGTAAGAGCATAACTGTATCTTGGATTTAGTGTAATAGAAGATTCCATTGTTCCACTCTTTGTCTTACCTTGTGTGCACATGTGTGTATGTGTGTGCATACTTGTGTGCTTTTGACTCACTCACTTGTGCACTCCAGTAGCTCTTAGGCATCATACCATCCTCACATCTCTGTGGATTGACAATTATGAGGTTGATCTCCTCACGTTGGTTCTCACCATTGTGCTTGAGTGACACCAAAATTGGTGCCATTGCTGGTGAGCGAGCTTTTAGGATGAGCATGTGATGGTAAGATGTGGAGTTTGACATTGGAATCATAGGTAATATTTTCTTTACTTTTTTCCTTATTCATCATTATCCCTACCATCCCTACTCTCCCCTTACCTCCATCTCCCTCATCATGAAATTATCACCTCTTGGGTCATATCCCCATCTCCACTTCATTCCCCTCATTTCACTTGTGAGACACTATAAGGAATACGGGTGCATAGCGATGGTTAACGCGACACAATTTCATCGTTATAAAATTGCATAAAGCATCACAAGAAGTGTCGAGTGCAGAATTTTGATTAAACAATGACAAATACAACATTTTTATCGACGTGTGGCATGACAAGAAATGCGATGCTCACATTGAGCGTCACTAAAGTGACAGTTAAAAAAAGCATCGCTGCATGTTCACACATATACACATATACACATATACACATATACACATGCACATACACACACATACATGTGCACATACACTTAAACATACACTTACACACACACACATACACATGCATATGCACAAACATTTCTACAACCACATAAAAAGACTTGCATGCATGCACTATTGCATATATACATACACATGCACATACACATACACACATTAACATATGCTTAAATATATGTATATGCACATCCACATGCATGCACATGGATGCAAATGGAAATGCATCCACATGCACATGCATGTTTCATACATATACACATGCATATACATACACTTGTATATGTTTATACACATACACATACATATGCACATATGTATATATACCCACACATACACATATATATGCACATACGTACACACATATGCACATACACACACATGCACATACATACATATACACATATACATGCACATACACACATATACACATACACTTACACATATACATGCACATACATATACACACACATACACATGCACATGCACATACACATATACACTTACACATGCACATGCACATACATACATATACACACACATACACATGCACATGCACATGCACATACACATACATACACATATACACTTACACATGCACATGCACATACATGCATATACACATATACATATGTACATACGTTCATATACACACACATATTACACACATATACATGCAAATACATACACACACATATTACACATATATACATGCACATACATACATACATGCATATACACACATACACATGCACATGCACATACACATACATATGCATATACACGTACACATGCACATGTAGATACATGCATTTACACATATACATATGCACATACATACATGCACATGTTTACATAGATACATACGTATACATGCATATAGACACACTTACACATATAGATATATACCTACATGTGCATATATACATTTTATATACACACAAGCACACATAAATATGAATGAATTATATAATAAAGTAATAAAACACATGCTTAATATAAACAATAATAACAATCAATAGAACAAAACTTTTCATTTTTAATACCATACACACAATTCAAAACATAACTGAAATGAACAATATATAGATTATACACACACACACACACACACACACACACACACACACATATATATATATATATATATATATATATATATATATATATATATATATATATATATATATATATATATGTGTGTGTGTGTGTGTGTGTGTGTAAATATATATCCAATGTCATAATCAAGAATCTTAATCATCATCATCATCATCATCATCATTATCATCAGCATCATGATCATCCTCATCCTTATCATCACGATCATCCGCATGATCTGATGTATCTGTGTTGAGCACCCTATGACGATCGAGATTGTCCATCTTGTTTTTGTCTCTCCACCTCAGCCATATGTGCCTCTCCATAATGCTCCTGTATTACATATAACAAACATAAATAAGTAAAACAGTTAAAACATCCATAAAAATAAAATAATTATATAAAATTTAATAATACTCACAAATGCATCCGGATGATCTTGCATATACTCACTCAAACGCCGATATCCAAAATGTGTAGCATACTCGATCTCATGTTTCATAGGATATTGACCATAATCCTTTTGCTGCATTGAAACAAATAAAAAAGATTAGCTTCTTGTGTTTTAACTAAAATAAAAAATATACTTACAATAACACATATACTTACAAATGTAGCTACAAAACCATGATGGCCATTTGGCCTAGGTGCGATGTGTGGCCCGACTCAACTCTCTTCTTTGCAGCAGCCTGTTTATTTAAAGAAAAAAGAAATACATAAATTCAATGTAAAAAATTTATAAAATATATGATAATTATAAATATAATCTATTAATTTGTATACCTTCTATTGAGGAAATGACTCCTAAAGACGTATATGTCCATGAAAAAATTGCCACGTCTCAGGTGGTGTGTTAGGTCACCTCTTATTTTTTTGAGCATACAATACCTCCTGTTATTTTAATCTCAAACAGAAAAAAGAATCAGAATACATACACATATACACACACATACACATACACATACCCACATACACATATACATGCAAACATATACACATACATATATGCATACATATACACATATACATACATATAACATAAACATGTTGGAGTTAGACGTATGTGGAAGCACACGAACCGCACAAGGAAGAAGAAGATGCTTGGAGCACAACACATAGTGCTGAATGTACTACCACTAGAATGTACAAAGATAACTAGCCCGTTAGGGCAATAGGCGTATATACAAGCCAGGGGAAAAAAACCTCGTAAAGAGGGAAAAAAGTGCCCCGGTGGTCCTAGAGTGTTCACACACATCACTACCTAAATATATCAACAAATCCCCTATAGCTCAGTGATGAGTAGCACCTCCTTTAATGTCAATCCGGGAAGACATGAGGATGGTATGAAGACCTCGAGCAAGTGAAGGCACAAATGTGTGAGTGAGAAGCACACAAACATGCACACACACACGCGCACACACAACAAGAACAAAGAGACTAAGACAATGGAACCACTTCTATCACTTCTATTACAAAAAAGTTCTCATACAAGCTCAAAAATCCAAGAAGGTAGCCCCAAAAATGAGCTCTCTAGCTCTATTTATAGTTTTTTACTAGCTTTGACCCTGTCCAGACCTAGTGTCTGGCCTACTTAAAAATTAGGTTCCAGGGCTTATTTGAGGGCTCAAACGAGGTCTAAAAAATATGAAAATGGGTAGGCACTTACTTCTAAGTCTCCTCAAGCTCGAGGACTCCTCGGCTTGCACAAAATGGAGCTACAAAAAGGTGAAATGGTATTTACAAGGGTTTCTAGTGATGACAATCACTTTTAAATTGATGTAAGGTTTGGAAAAATTTTAATGGGTTGCCTCAGTGCTAGATCTGCATGTATGTCCGTACCTGCTTCTTCCCGTATGATGCCAACACTCTCCCCCCCTAGCGTCTGTCGCCTCTGACAGACCTCTGCTCCACGGTTTGCAATGTACTACTGTAGTATGTCGGTTGCCAATTCTTGTTCTTTAATCCGCAGTCCCTTGACCAGGTCTCTCTGCAGGGCCTCCCAATTAACTACGCCCGGTAGGTCAAGTTGTGGCGTGGTGTAGAGCTCTGAATGCATTGTTTGTTCGCAGGTGAATAATTGTAGGAGATGAGTTGGGCGTTGCGCGAACACTTCTGAGTGTGCTTCCCAGAACCCCATGGTGAACATGTCATCAAACGTTTGCTTGTAGCAAGCAGGGAGATATCTTATTCGTGCATGCCACGCATAAGACACTCTGATACTCGAGGTCGTGCTCATATCATAAAGTAAGTCATAGTTACCGTTGATGAAGCCCGGAATTGGCGGTTGAATATTACGTACATTTCGGAAAGTCTTTAACACCACTTGCATCATGTCCAGTATCTTGAGCATCATCTGTGCAGGGACGTCAGGCATGGGGTGGAGGCGTGGCATCCAATGTCTGATGGTAGCCATCATGTAAGCTACAGTAGGTGTGCCGATTGGGGGTGCAATGGCGGGGTAATTGAGCCATTCTTTGCAATTGGCATTGTTCTTAACTTTTATGGCAAATGCCTTCCATGATCTTCTTCGTTGCACTGGCCCGTAGCAATTGTTATACTTCAAGTGCATGGGCGCGTGATCCCATGTTCGTAGCATATCCGGATAGGTTTCCAGTAACTTTTGCCTCCAAGTGGGTTGCTATATGTTCCCTTTGTGGGCGTCCTCTGGAATGTCCTCAGGTTCAAATTGGGTAGCGAAAGTAGGGTACTTGTTGGTTTTACGTTTGATCTCAGCATTGTAGTCTGCCAACACTACAAAGTATGGCTTATATTGTAACTCGGAGCTGGTGATCAGTCTTCTAAGGGCAAGGTGTCTGAAATATTATGATTGAAGCATGGTTTCTTCGATAGTCCTCATGGCCAACATCTGGGTGGAGATACGTTCCTCATGAGTTGGCCCCATTTCTTCTACCTGTTTCATCCATGCCGACGGGGGCTCCTCATATGTGTCTTGTCCTTCCTCCGTGATTCTGCCTCCTGGAATGGGTTGAGGCTCATAGTTGTCTTCAAATGTTTCCTCCACTGGAATGATTATTGCTTCTTCTTCTATTGGTTGATTAGGTGGAGAGGGGGGTCTTTCATACTGTAACAACTTGATCTTTAACTCTGCCACTTGTTGTCGTAGCTCAAGTACCTCATTGGTCGTTGTTGATTCGGGCTCTGGTGAAGTGGCAACATGGACCATCTCTTTAGCTTCTGGTGGTTGTGGTGTAGGCACTTGGGATCTTTGTAGTTCCTTTACTTGGTTTGCCAGCTGATCATGTGCTTCTAAGAGGTTGGCATAGGTTTCCAAAATTTGTTGTATGCTTTTTGAAGGGACCGCCCGGAAGCTAGCGGGGTCGATGGGTGCCCCTGGAGTGTTTTCTATGGCGGCTGCGAGGTTGTCTTGATTTTGTTGCTGTAATCTCCTGTTTTCTTCTTGGGCAGCCGCTAGGTGGCGTTGGAGTAGAGCCATGTTTCGTTGTAGTCGAGCATTACGAGCTAGCTGGTCTCTGAGTTGTTCTTCCATAGCCTTACCCGTCTCTGTATAATTGGACTCAAGCTCTTCCTTCGAGTGTTGGAGGGTGGTCAATTCTTGTTGGAATGCTACATTACTCAATTCCAAGGCATTGACATGTGCCTGGAGGTGGGATGAGAGAGTACATAGTTCCTTATTGTTTTCTTCCAAGAGGCGGTATTCTTCCTTAAGTTGGGCAGCGGCTTCGAACATGGTGTCCAATGCATGACTGAATGAGGTGGGTGCAGAGGTGGAGGTGAAAGATGCAAGGGTTCGGGAAATGGGAAAGGGAAAAGTGGATGTTTTGCTGACATTGGTTGTGTGCGATGGCGTGCGTGAAGTTACAAGTGGTGATGTTGAGACAAAAGTGGTGGTGAGTGGTCCTGTGGAAGGTGAAATGTTCATAGGATCGGACATGATGGTGTGCGAATCATGAATACGGGAATGGTAGGTGGTGTGTTAGTGGTGGTAGTGAATGTGGGGGAGGTGGGTTGGGGAAGGGACTTTTTATTATAATTCTCAATTTGTTGAAGTATATTTACAAGGTTTGTCAAGAATGGAGGTCGGGTGTTTTGTGTTGATTCCGAGGGGGTTAAAAGGGGTAGAGTGGATAGGGGTTGGGGAGGAGGAAATGTATTAGGGAAGTGAAATGGTTGTGTTAATGTTTGTGAAGGGGCATGTGGCTGTCCAAGAGCTGGTATATAAGATGGTTGACCTAATATGGTTTGATGGGTGGCGGGGTGACCTATCTGAGGTTCAAAAAATTGGTTGGGACTGGTGGATGTAGGCAAAGGGAAGGATGGAGAAATGGTGGTGTGTAGTATGTGTTCACTATGGGTGGATACCGGTTGTTCACGAAGGCTAGTGGTGAGGGGTTCTGAGGGCTGGATGGGAGGTGATGGTGGAGATGGTATCTGTATATTTACATCTGGTTCCTCACTGTTGGTTGGGCTGGCCATGTGGACATCTTCTTGAGTGGTGGTAGGGAGGGTGGTAGAGACTTCCATTTGAATCATCTTCCCCCTTCGTGGTCGTGTATCGATCCTTCGTTGATCGTATTGAGGAGGGTTGCGATGTAACATGATCCGCATAGCTTCTATAATCCCATATGTCTCCGCCAAAAGGTTCAATGATTCCACAAAATGGGGGTCTGCGTTCTCTGCTTGAAGCATTTGATTCACCATTGCTCTATTTGCCTCCTCGGATAGCTTATGCCTCTTTTGTACCTGCTTAATCGTTTTGTAGAGCCGTTTGAGTTGTGCGGTGTAAGCAGGGGCTTCCTCCTCACTCTCCTCCGATTCATTCCTCTGCATCTCCACTTGTTCATGTGTGACTCCCACCTGAGTGTGTTGTGCCTCATCCTCCCAATGTACTCTTCATGCCGCACTATGTGGTCGTTCTCTCTGGGATGATGATCTGGGACCTTCATTGTCAGAAAAGAATTCACTGTCAGACAAGTGTGCTGTTTGCAAGAAGCTTTCAAAGTCAAAGGATGGATCTTCTGTCAATGTAACCATGGATGCAAACTCAGCATCTGTGGGTAGTGGGGGGGCTGATGGAGTGGGTTGTACCATGCCTCCTGATTGTGGTCCTTGGAGATGGATCGTGAAAGGGGCTACCTATTCTTCTTCTCTACAGGAGGCTTTTGTGGTGACTTCGCGAGGAATAAGGACCTCTGAAAGTGATCCACGCATTCTTTTAGTGGGTTGGACCCCTGATTTCCGCCCCTGGAAGAATTCCAGCTGTGAGTACTTAAGGGCCCTTGCGATCGACACATCATAGGCAAGGCATCTGTAGATAATTCTTGTAATGGCACAATAGCCATTCAAAGTGGGCTTCCGCATTCCTCGCTTGCCTGCTTCATATAACTGGTCAAGTATCCACACTGGCATTTTAATAGGTAAGCTCTCGGTCTCTGCTAGGTATAACCCATACCAAATCTTCTTATGGGGCTGGGTGAACCGGTCTTGTGCCAGAAATGCAAAGTGTTGAAGGCACATCCACAGTGGTATGGCGATGTTGGGGGTGAGAGCACACATTTCTTTCAACTTCTTGAGTTTATTGTTCTTCATAGACTCCGGTATCAAGGGATCTCGGTCAGAGGGTACATGGGTGCCATACATCTGAAGGGCCTCCCTGATTAAAGTAATATTCAACTCAAACTTCTTCATTTCCTCCTAGTTTGATAGAGAGGGTACCAGGAATGTGCCTGAATGATCTTTATCTCTTGTAGCCTTCAGAGTTGCAATCAAGTAATAGCACCTAAGGAAATCAGGTTTAGGCAAAGCTTCACTAAAATAATCTTGCAATCCCGCTTTTTGCCAGATATCTTGAAGAGGGGCTACATTTTGTAATGCTTCAAATTCTCATGAGAAGAACTGAAAGGTCCACCAAACTCCTCCGCATTCCAACTTGGATTCCCAAATATGATCAGCATCTCCCAAATCTCCTAGCATCTCATTGAACCAATGAGAATGCCCCTTTACTCTTTCTGTTAGGCCACTTGGTGGATCCGAGATAGGAATTCTTCTCACATTTAAAAGCTCTTCAAGCCTCGCTGTCAGAGGAGCCTCCACGGCCATGGTATCTCAGTTGCTTTGAGTACTAGTGCCTGCCTGGGAGCTTGTTCCTGCTGCTGCTGCCATGATACTTCTAATGCTTATCTGCTAGAAGAAGAAGGGCACGTTAGTGTTGCATAGGAAACAAGATGTAATGGTGTTCCCTTCACAATACTAACATGACATTCCAGGTGGTTAGTGGTTAGAGATGAAGTGTTTATCAGAGATGTGAGTGGTGATTAGTGGTTAGTGTCAGCCTAGATGCATGCTTTGGATATGCAATGTACTCAGAATGCACCTACATCAGAGTGGATGGATTTACAAAATTGGTCAGGGGGTTTAATGCAAGTTTAAGTTTCCACACTTTGATTGAGGATTCGTAGTTGTTAGAGCTGATGCCATGTAAAGGTTTATGAGCTAGATTATGCTGGGATTGGGACCTTTTGGGTACCCATTTCCAGACATTTCTAGGTTTGACCAAAGGTGTAATAGTGTGGGGTGTAGGTATCTCTCCTGAGTTGTTTACCAGGAGTACTAGTGAGGGTTGATTTATGCTAGTGACTGGAGGTGAAGCTACTTGGGCTCGTAAGCATGCCTTGGGCACCCATATCTATCTAGCATGGGGAATAGCCTTCATTGACCGCTTAGGAACCCAAATAGATAGGGTATGTCTATAGCGTTGGCTAAGAGACTCCTTCATTGTAATGCGTGACGGTGTGGCTTGTTGGCTTCTTTGAGAGTCTGTCTCAAACGCCGTGGGTTTTCTGTCCTTCCGCATCCAGATCTGCTTCATGCCTCGAGGTACTTCATAGTGCACACGTTGGTGCTCATGCTTCTTGATCCTCGGTCTCCTCAGTGTTGTGTGTTGCAGAGCCTTCCCTTTTAGAATCTTCTTTGGAACAGATGGGAACTCATCGTTGACTTCTGTGCCTTCTTCGAGAGTGACAATCCTCTGCACCATAGAACTTCGGACAAGAACAACATTGTTATCTTCACGTGGGCTCCTGGAGGAACCAGGAGTTGGTGCCTTCTCTAATGGTTTGAGTGCTTGATTTTCTAACTCAATCGTAAGGTGGCTTTGGCCTGTCCAAGCTTGAAGAAGTCCACTTCTTAGGTTGAGGTTGACTGCGTGATCATAGATCCAGTCTTGGCCCAAGACTAGAGGTTCGGTAAGATCCGCATCTTCACATACTAACACTTTTGCTGACATTAGGACCTCTTGAATGTAGAGGGGAAGTTCCACCTCTCCCATGCAAGGGGTTTCAACTCCTCCTAATTTTATCAGATATGCTTCTAAGGGTTTTACCTCGAATTGCAAATGTTGGCAGTAAGAAAGCCGAACTGCACTAGTGGCTGCTCCTAAATCAATTAAAGCTCTCACGGTCCTTACACTCTCTCCTTGTCCTACTTCCAGGGTCACAAAAGGTCGTCGATCAACTATCTTATGGGACCATACACCTGAAGCTTCGCACATGGCCATGTGATGACCCAGAGCTTCACGAGCATCATCCATGGGTTGATCTCTACCTTGCCTCCTCAATTTCATTCGTCGAATACGCTCTAGGGCTTCAGCATGTGCTTCTTCTCGAATTCGATTTTCCTCTTCCTTACGTTTCTTTGCAGTATTAAGTCGATTGAGCATTTCTTCAGTTAAGGGTTCTTGATATAGCTTGACTCTACATCCGCTTATGTAACTTGGTAGTACGTCACCCTCTAGAGTGGCTAGTTGTACTGCTCCGCTTGTGGAGATCCTATTGATAATCATTGGTCCATAACCTCTTTTCTCTAATTTTTGTGCATGTTGCTTCAATGTGTAGACTAGGACTAGGTCTCCTGCTTTCAAGCCTTTATCCTTCACATGTGTATCAAAATATGCCTTTTGCCTCTTCTTGGCTGCATAGATTCCTGCTGCAGCTCTCAATCGTGTCTCCCCTAAACGTTCAAGATCAAAGATTCTAGAGTAGAGTTCATGACCTGACCAGTCATGCTCTTGTGCTATCTTTAACGTAGGTATCAAAAAATCCAATGGTAGCACTGCATTCTGGCCAAACACCATCTGAAAGGGTGTGGCTTGGAGTATCGTTTTATAGGCAACTCGGTATGCCCAAACAGCGTGGTGTAGCTGTTTGTCCCAATCAGAGCGTTTGTTATTCACCAATTTAGTCAGCACATTGCATAAGATCTTATTTGTGCTCTCAGCCTGGCCATTAGCTTGTGGATGATAGGGGGCAGACTTCTTGTGTATCACCAAGAACTCTTGAAGAAGATTTTCAATGACTTCATTTAAGAAGTGAGTCCCTCTATCACTAACTAACTCTATAGGTAGTCCGTATCTAGTGAACACATTTTCAAATAGGAACTTTGCTGTTGTTTGAGCATCGTTCTTCATAGTGGCTTTCACTTCTACCCACTTGGTTAGATAGTCTGTGGCCACAATGATATACTCAGCATGTGAGCCCTTAGTTGGGGGATTAATAGGACCCACAAAGTCTATTCCCCACTTAGAGAATGCACGTCCACCCATCATAGGCTTCAATGGCATCTCATCCTTGGATATGGGATACTGGGTTCACTGACAAACCTCACACCTCTTCACGTAGGTATGGGCGTCCATGTGAAGGGTGGGCCACCAAAATCCTGCAAATAGTATTGCCTTGATCACCCTATCTGGACCAAAGTGTCCTCCTGCTACACCTTGGTGAGCAGTCTCTAATATCTTAAGGTATTCGCTCTCATGGACACACATTCTTAGGTAACCATCTTTACCACGTTTGTATAAATTATCACCAATGATTGTGTAATCTAAGGCTTCTTGTTCCAAACTCCTTTGTCTAGCCAAAGTCATATCTTGAGGGAATGCTTTTGTCCTCAAGAAGGCTACCAATGGTTCACTCCAATCTGGCACTAAAGACACTCGATAAAGAGTGGCATGTTCCACTGGTGGTTTAGTGCAGCAGATTGGGCATTCTTTGCACATTCTATGGACATCAACTTCCATGGTTGGCCAATGCACTCCTACTCTCCTCAGTGTCTGTAGGGTTCATTGTTTTGAGTAGTGTTGCTCTAATGCACCTACATGTGCTAATTGCAACCACTTAGCATACTCGTCCTCTTCCACACAACAGGCTAATACTCCTTGCTCCGTATGTTTGTACATACCTCCTGCCAAGATATGATACTTTTGAGCTTTTACTATCTCTCTATCTTCTGTGTGCATTAACGGTGATTAGGACCGTATGTCAATACTGGCACTAATGGCTTAGCCCACTGCGGTACAACTTCCAAATTAAACAAGTAAGCATCAAGTAGGTCATGTGACACTCCTTGTGGGGCCTCTCCTGATGTGAGCCTTGAGAGATGATCTGCTCTCAAATGAGTCTTGCCCTTTCTCACCACTTCCTCAAAGTCGTATTCCATTAGTAAGAGGAACCATCTTACTAATCTTCCTGTATTGCATGGCTTGTTTACTAGGTACAGTAGAGCTTGGTGATCCATAAAAAATTTAAACTTATTTGCAAGCAAATAGTGACTAAACTTTTTAACCGCATACACCATGCCTAATCCTTCTCGTTCAGTGGTGGTATAGTTTCGTTCAGCTGCATTCAACTGTCTACTGGCATAAGCAATTGGAAGATCCATATTACCTTCACTAGTAGGTTGTGCAAGTACACATCCAATAGCATAATTGGATGCATCTACGTGGACATGGAATGGCTTGTTCCAATCTGGTGTGGTCAAGAATGGTGCTGAACATAATCTTCGTTTGAGCTCCTTGAAAGAGTTCTCACATTCATCAGTCCACTCAAAGTTATTTAGAAGAGCATATAGAGGCTTTGCAATGACGACATACATGTGAATGAACCAACGGTAGTAACCACAATGCCCCATGAAGGCATGTACCTCCTTGACATTCCTTGGCCTAGGTAGTTCTGCAATGCCTCTCACTTTCTCCTCATCTGTTGATATGCCATTCTTTGACACTATGTGCCCTAGGATCTTGCCTTGCCTTACCATGAAAACACACTTTTCTGGGTTCAGGCAGACTTGATATTCTCTACTGGTATGACTTCTCTCTTCTTCCTTTGAAGTGCAACCTCACTTTAGAAGAGCTACTCAAAGTTAAGCAAGAAGTGTGGAAACACGTAGCCAAACAAGTACCAGAAATAGCGAAATCGCGTTCCCAGGTAGGATCACATAGAACAGTGCCAGAAATACCATTGGATAAGATAGGAGATATGAGTGAAGGAGAAGAAGGAAATACCTATCTCCTAGTTACCCATCAGGAATACACAACCAAAGCAATTTTGGACTCAGGTGCAGGAGTTGCAATTGCTACCACTTCCCTATGGAAGCGTTGGGGCAAGCCAGCACTCAGGTCGACGAGAATGAAATTACAAATGGCCGATGGTCATATTGAGAGACCTTTGGGATTGCTAGAAGGAATAACTCTCACTACATGTGGTGTAGAGTTTGAGCATACATTTGCTATATGTGACTTTAGCAAAAACCAGGCCTATGAGATGATTTTGGGGAGACCATTTATGCGGCCGTTGCAAGTGGTACAGGATTGGGGCACCAATTCTTTGTACTTGCAACACTTAGGTGTTACAACCAAAGTCAATCTCAAGGATTACTCTCATAGAGATGTACCCCCCATTCAATGGAATCCCATCCATAGAACCAAAGATGATATTGAGCCAGTGCATTCCATAGGATCAGGATCCTCATGGATGCATGAAGACACCCACTTATGGATGTGCAAGGTAGCAGTAGAAGAAGAAAAGAGAGAGAAAGCCAGAGAGGTAGGTGCAAAAGAAACCCATAGATCGATTCAAGAGCCAGCCTATGCACCTGTAGTTTTTCCTGACGAAGAATTTGAGCCTCACGACTGAGCTGAAATTTTAGCAACCATGGATGTAGCCATCAATGAAGAACAATGGATACCCCACGGTGACGAGGATGGCTATGACATTTCCGTCTTTTCAATAGAACCAGTCATGGGAGATGCAGTTTTAGAAGAATGCGAACCTAGACCTGATGCATTTGAGGATGCAAGTGACTCCGACTTAGAGTCAATCATTATGGACCCACCTTTTGCATCAGATGAAGAACACTTCTGTGAAGTAGACCTCAGTATTCCTAGGTATGATCGAATCTTCGTTTCTTATCATGACCGTGGGTGCTCTCATGCAAGTTGACTTGGTTTCCCATGGGCCTCTGAAATGGGGTAGTTCCTGTAAGGAATTAGACTCGAAGTCTAATCTCTCTTGAGATTGGACACTCTCCTGCTCTTCATAAATAGACGGGATGTCCTGTGCGAATTGATCATGTGCATCATCCACAAGTTCAATGGGAGGAGGGACTTCACTTTCATTTGCCCATTTCTCTTCTTGAATTTCTCTCAAGAACTCTAGTGAATACCTATTCATAGAAGAAGAGGTGTCAGGTTGAGTGGAGTTAGGCACATAAGTTTCCTGGGGAGGAATGCTTATTCTATCTCTTGCACTCTCCTTAATATGGGAGGTGACTCCTTTCCCAGACTTTGTAAGTAACCTCTCCAATCTATCCAACAGACCATCGAAATGCAAGGGTGTTCTTGTGGAGCTAGAGCCATTGAACAAGCGACTGGCTTCAAACATGGCTTGCGCCAATTCGACCATCTTAGCACAAAGGTTTGTTCGCTCTATCTCTAGATCCTCTCTAGGGTAACATTTCTCATGATCTATCACATTTGGCCCTTCCTGGATTCTAGCCTGATATGCTTTAAGCATCATGTCTAGATCCTCAGGAGTGGGATCCGCTAGGACTGATCCTACTCTGGGTGGTGGGGGGGCTACGTGTGGTGGATTAGAAAGTTGGGGAATGGAAGGTGATGGGTTGGAGGGCAATGGAAAGGGGTGTGGTGGTGTAGTGTGAGAGTGGGTTTGAGATGCGAGTTCACTTATCTTTGCTTTGGTTTCTCTCAAGCTTTCTTCAAGTTCGCTCATTTTCTGTGACCATTGTCTTTTCATTCTCTCCCGGCTATCTCTCCAAGCTCTTGTCCTCCTCTTGGTTAGGCTCTCTGTCTCACTAACCTCAGAACTCTTTTCCTGTCCTACTCCTTGGGTTTGCTGCAAGGCTTGAGCTCTAGTGACCACATGCACAGGGGCAGTTGAAGTTATACTTCCCGTAGAGTCTACCACTAACCCAATGACGTTGATAGGAGTGATTTTTGGTAGGTTATTGGGGTTCTTCGGGCAATCTCGTAAAAGATGCTCTTTCCCACAATCTTGACAAAAGCCCTAAATCGTCACTGGTTGGGGTTGTGTAGGGGCAGGCAATGGACAATCACGTATGAGGTGATCTCCCTGACATCTGAAGCAAGGTCCTCTAGGGAATGGCGGTCGTACCTGCCTAGGTTGAGTTCTAGAGTTGGGATTTGTGTACATGACATTAGCATACTCAGGCTCCCCACTATTTTCACTTGGGTCCTAATAATAGTATGACTTGTTATGCTCGGGTGACTGCATGTAGTAAGCCTTTGGGCTGTCAATATGTGTGGAGTCAAAACTATGGTCACTTGGATCACTGTCTAATAGCAACGGTGTGACTGGGACTATGGCTCTGTTCAGATTTTCTTCAGCAGATGCATATTTTACTGGGATTACATTGGTTGGAGCAAGGGGTTGCTAGGCAAGGACTGGTTGAGGTCTCTGTTGCCCTTGATAAGGTGGCTGATAAGGTTGTTGTGGTCTGCCATATTGCTGGGGTGGGTACTGATTCTGGTATCTACCCTGTTGTGGATATGGTTGAGGGTAATTTTGCCTGATAGTTTGTTTGTTATAAGGGCAGTCTTGTGCGGTGTGATTGGTGTACCTTCGCTCTATTGTGCAGTACTGGCTACTAGGATTCACTTGGGGTTGAGCCATAATGGGACATACACTTGCCATATGGTCACCCCCACAAGTATAGCACCTCTTTACTGGGGCAAATCTTGGGATTTGTTTGCTAGAGACTCCTAACTTCTGAGCTACTTTTTCTGCAAGCTCCTCAATAAATGTGGACTGCGAGGAAGAGAGGCTAGTAGAACTATCTGAGTCTTTGTAGATTTTGGAAAGTTCTAATTCCTCCCCTAGGTTATCCTCGATGTCGATGCACATGCGTACACACTCTTCGATGGTCCTAGGGTCTTTTAAGTACACATATGATCTCAACTTTGTACTCAGCAATCCATCTAGGAATAAAGCCACTTGCTTGGCTGGCGTGGGTAACTCATGCATTGGGCATCTCTCTAGGTATTGCCTAAATCGTCTTCCCGCTAGTCTGACCGTCTCTTGAGGTGTTTGCTTAAAGCTATGAATCAGGGAGGAGGTATTATGTCGTATGCCATTCTTAGAGAACTCTGTGACGAAAGCCTCTAACAGTTGGTCTATGCTCCTGAACTATCTCTCATTCAAGGGTTGAAACCATGTAAGGGCTGTGTTCCTAAGGGTTAGACCAAAGGCATTGTATTGCGTGAATAGGTCCTCCACTTGTTCAACTCTCAAGACTTGTCTAAATTTGGCCACATGATCGTATGGATCTCCAGTGCCATCAAAGTAATTCTTCATGGACTTGACTAGCTGTGTAGGTCTCAAAGTCTTGGTGTGTTCCCTAGGCCTTGGCGAAGGAAAATCATCAGCATTTCTTAGGTTCCTTGGAACCCTAGTTCTCTCTGTTTCTTCTCTATCCGTTTCTGCTCGCGTTCGTTCTCTCCCTATTGGGTTGGCAAAGCTTACCTCAGGTCTGTCTCTACTTCTATCCCTTTGAGCTCCATGAGCTTGGGAGGTCCCAGTTCCTTGGTGGCTATAGGACACATTGGACCGAGGTTGGGGAAAAACAAACTCACCCTTCCAAGTGTAGGCATGCCTGCCATGCTCAGTGACCACAAAGATCCTCTCTGATGTATTGTCTAGGTAGGTTACTTTGCCTGGGCTATCAGGTTCTTTAAACTCATAGATTGTGAGAGCACCTACTTCATGAGGCTGGGCAGGCTTATATCTCAGAAAAGCCTCATCGGTTTCTCGGTTTAAAAGCAAGTCTATGCTTTTATTATCCTGGGGAATCCACTCTGGAGTCATGATCCTGGTTAAGACTGATTTACCACGAGGAGTCCTAGGCTCTCTCTCCAAATTCCCTTGCTCTATATCACCCATGTCGGTTTCTGGGATCACATTCCCAAACTCGTCTGTTCTATCTGGAAGAGTGGAGACTACATAAATAGTCCCTTCTTTATCTAGGTATGCTCCATTCTCAAACTTGACTACCGGGTGTTCTAGTCCATGGGGTTGATCGGGGTTCTTAATCTGGACCACAGATCTTCTCAGACCATCTTCGTAGATGCGAGAACCTAGACGATTAGTCATGATGTATTCCAATTGAGTCTTGTAAGGTCCTTCTGGCTTTTCTAGGTACGCCACCCCTGAACTACCTACTGGTCTCTCCATGTTATAGGACATCTCAAAATCACTTGTTTCTGATTGGGGAATGTAGGGGTAATCACTCAATTGCTGGGCCCAAGACCTAGCAGTGTGATTGACACTAGCTTCAGAAGATCTGAGGCTTTGTCTGTCTCGGCCTAAGTGTCTGCCTGACCTAAGGTTCATATGCCTGGTTTATCTACCCCCTTGGTCCCAAGTACACTCTCGTTGCAGGTTAATTTGCACCAATCTCTTTGTTCTTTTTAGTTGAATATTATGTTTAGGATCTTGTCTGATATCACGTCGTCAGGAGTACTTAAGTGAATTTCACACTTGATAAATGAACGATTCAATTTTACTTTTGTCCCTTAGGGTTTTCGCACTTAAGACCTACTTAATGCTTGCACTTGGTTGATTAGTTCTCTTGGACTTGATTCGTGCCTGACGTTGCCCTAATTAATTACCACACCTAAGTCGAACTTAGCCTAAGCTAGGAATTGACAAAGCAGGGTTGAGAGAACTTCCAACCTCAATCCTCTTGGTTGCTCACACTGCTACCCCAGCCAAGGAAGCCTTCTCCCAAGCTTGATACTCACCCTTGCTAGCTTGCCTTGGAATGCCTTAAGTGCACGCAATGTTCCTGCAAAAGTTCACAAGTTAATATAGCTCCTTTACCACAATGGATTGAAAGACACACATCAACAGTTACAGGCCCCCCTTGGAGTAACTCACTGTACCCCCAAAATCTTATGACCACCTAGTCCCACCTAAAGGCCAACTTAAAAATACATGTTCTAAAACAAGCTTTCCAACGAGACCAAAATCTCCTCAATCGGAGTTCGTATGGTGAAGTTATGACCAATCAGGCAGTTAGGGGTCAAAACAGGCTCTCAGGGTTCAGGAAATTCCTCCCTGGTTTTTAGGTATTTTGCCCACTTCTAAAGCTCTAATATCATCCCAATGTGTCCAAAATTAAGCCCAAAAGTACCTCAATTCAATCAATCAATTCACCCTAAAATTCATGCGTTAACCCATGTATCACGATAGGTCGGGTCGGTGTGTCGCGATAGGTGGAAGTGTCGCGATAGGTCAAGGTGTCACGATAGGTCGAAGTGTCGTGATACTTGGGAGTGTCGCGATAGGTCGAGGTGTCGCGATACTTGGGAGTGTCGCGATAGTTCGGGGTGTCGCAATACTTGGGAGTGTCGCGATAGGTCGGGATGTCGCGATACTTGGGAGTGTTGCGATAGGTCGAAGTGTCACGATACTTGGGAGTGTCGCGATAGGTCGGGGTGTCGCGATACTTGGGAGTGTCGCGATAGGTCGAAGTGTCGTGATACTTGGGAGTGTCGCGATAGGTCGGGGTGTCACGATACTTGGGAGTGTCGCGATAGGTCGAAGTGTCGCGATACTTGGGAGTGTCGCGATAGGTCGAGCTGTCGCGATACCTGGGAGTGTCGCGATACTTGGGGGTGTCGCGATACTTGGGAGTGTCGCGATAGGTCGAGGTGTCGTGATACCTGGGAGTGTCGCGATACTTGGGGGTGTCGCGATACTTGGGAGTGTCACGATAGGTCGGGATATGGTGAATTTTTCTGATCTGTCTAGTGATTCTAGGAGCTCTAAGCCTGCGCAGTGTCGGGGTGCACTCAAAATAGTGATTGGGTCAACTTTTCGGTGTGTCGCGATAGCTCGAGCTCGCTGCCTCGGGGCTTGCGCAGAAGGATTCCGTACCTGCTGAGCTTGTTGGAGATGGTGATGAAGCTGAAACCTACAAGAAACATGCACAAACACACAAAAACAAGAACACACGCTCGCTCTCTCTCAAACTCACACAAAGCAAATGAGGAGAATGATTTGGAAGTGAGAATATGAGGGGGAGAAGGAGATGAAGATGGAGATGGAGATGGAGATGGAGATGAAGAAAAAACAAGAAATTTACCTAATACTTACCATTCCAATGTGTACTCTCTACGTCTTACCATCACACGCTCGTCCTCAAAGCTCGAATCCCCGGCAACGGCACCAAAATTTGGTGTAGCTCAGTGATGAGTAGCACCTCCTTTAATGTCAATCCGGGAAGACATGAGGATGGTATGAAGACCTCGAGCAAGTGAAGGCACAAATGTGTGAGTGAGAAGCACACAAACATGCACACACATACACACACACGCGCACACACAACAAGAACAAAGAGAGTAAGACAATGGAATCACTTCTATCACTTCTATTACAAACAAGTTCTCATACAAGCTCAAAACTCCAAGAAGCTAGCCCCAAAAATGAGCTCTCTAGCTCTATTTATAGTTTTTGACTAGCTTTGGTCCTGTCCAGACCTAGTGTCCGGCCTAGTTAAAAATTAGGTTCCAGGGCTTATTTGAGGGCTCAAACGAGGTCTAAAAAATATGAAAATTGGTAGGCACTTACTTCTAAGTCTCCTCAAGCTCGAGGACTCCTCAGCTTGCACAAAATGGAGCTACAAAAAGGTGAAACGGTATTTACAAGGGTTTCTAGTGATGAGAATCACTTTTAAATTGATGTAAGGTTTGGAAAAATTTTAATGGGTTTCCTCAGTGCTAGATCTGCATGTATGCCCGTACCTGCTTCTTCTCGTATGATGCCAACATCCCCCTTGGGAGTGATGTGGTGAACAAGGAGCTGACACTCATGTATAAAGAAGTGCCAAGCTATGTGAAATCAATCCACAAAAGGAAGTAAGCCCAAAGCTTTGCAAAAAGCTTCAAACTTCTCCCTAGGTAGACCCTTCGTGAAAAGGTCTGCAATGTTCTCTTGCATGGGTACATATGCCAAGCTGGTCTCCTAGCAGAGAACCTCTCCCTGACATAATGATAATGCACCTCAATGTGCTTAGTGCGAGCATGGAACACAGGGTTCCTCGCAACTGCGAATGCGCTTTGACTGTCAGTGAAGAAGGTGGTGGCAGAAGACTAACCAACACCCAAATCAGCCATAAGGCATCTGAGCCGCACACACTCAACAATCGCTATGAAAGCTGCCCTATGCTCTGTCTCACAACTAGAAGTGGCCACAATAGGCTGCTTCTTACTCAACCAAGATATACATGAGCTACCAAGCATGAAGCAAAAAAAGCCAATTGTGGACACACGAGTGTCATAACAACTAGGCCAATCACGGTCAGAAAAAGCATGCAAATCTGGTGGTAATGATCCCACCTTGGGATAAAACAATCCAAGTAGCCAGGTACCACTCAAGTAGCGAAAGATGCGCTTAACTGCTTGCCAATGTTTGACACCTAGGCAATGCATAAGCCTGCTCATCTGTGAGACATCAAACTAAATATCTCGCCGATTAATGCATAAATAAATCAAGCATCCAACAGCCTGATGATAGAGAATTGCATCAAATGCATCTCCAACATCATGAAGACTCAATTGTAAACCTGTCTCCATAGGAATGGCAATAGGCTTACAATCTTCAAGGCCAAATGCTACAATAATGTGTCAATATATTTTGTTTGACACAAAGCCATTCCACCGTCAACTTGCATAAATTGAATGCCCAAATAGTGATGCAAATGCCCCAATCAGACATCTCAAATGAGGCATGCAAATCAGCCTTAAAATCAGCAATATGCGTGTCATGAGGACCAGTGAGCAGCATGTCATCAACATATACCACAATGATTAGAAGCACATCATTAGCACGCTTAACATATAAGGTGCTTTCAGTTGGATTGTTCTCAAAACCATGTGCAATCAGATAGGCATGTATCTTTTCATACCAAGCATGTGCTGCTTGCTTTAAACCATATAATGCCTTCTTTAACCTGCACACCTAGTTTTCATGCCCTTTTTGCACAAAGCCACGGGGTTGAAAAACATACACTTCTTCATGCAAATCACCATTCAGAAATGTTGTTTTAATGTCCAACTGATGTACATTCCAACCATGATGAGCTGCAAGTGCACAGATGCTATGAACAGTAGTCATTTGACAAGTAGGATCAAAGGTTTCATCAAAATCAATGCCTCTTTCCTGTGCATAACCCTTTGCAACAAGACTAGATTTATACTTGTCAACGATGCCATCAGGTTTATGCTTTAGCTTGTATACCCACTTAGTGCCAATGGCCTTCTTGCCAGGAGGTAGGTCACATAAAGACAAGGTACCATTCTTCATGATAGCATCATATTCATATTGCATTGCAAACCATCCAATGTTCAGAATTTTGTGCTTCATCAAACGAAACAGGTTCAGTCTCATCATAGAGACTAGAGGCAACCATAGCATAGAAATCTGATGTAAAAGAGGCACTATGAGAGCTTGACTGAGTATGATATGATAGAGGTCCATCTAGTTTGCTATCACACAAGGTCTGCACTAGCAATTTTGGCATAGTTTTTGCCTACTCAATATCAGCTCTCTCATGAACAAGTGCATCATGTAAATCTATATCAGAAATGGAATGATCTGCATCATCACATGACACCTGTAAAGGCTAAGAAGTTGCCTCATTAGGACAAGCACTAGACTGTCCACCTGTAAAAAGAGGTAGCAAAGTATCATACATGACTTTGGAACTAACAGATGTCTCCTTAGTACATGAAAGCAATGGTTGAATAGCATCTTCCACAAAAACAACATCACGGCTAACTAGAATGTGTTTAGTGTGTGGATAATACAGATGATAGCCTTTACTTTCAGAACTGTACCGAACAAAAATAAATTTTATTGCTTTGTCATCCAATTTTTTGCGATGTTGTTCAGGCACCAATGCATATGCCAGAAAACCAAAAACATGCAGATGAGCAACAGATGGCTTGCAGCCATGCCAAGGAGCCTCATATGGAGTGATAGACTACAACGCTTTAGTGGGACACCTGTTAAGTACATATGCTGCACACTTGACAGTGTCAAGCCAGAAACTATGTGGTAAAGTCTGACTCTTGACCATACACCTCGCCATCTCCATGAGTGAACTGTTCTTTCATTCAACAACTCCATTCTGTTGAGGTGTATATGGCACCATACACTGATGTTTTATCCCATGTTTAGCTAGAAATGCACTAAAGTCAAAAGACATATATTCCCACCCTCGATCAGAACGGAGGGTGCCCATTTTACATGCTGACAGATTTTTAGCCAAAACCAAAAACCACAGACATCACTACGTACAAGCTTCAATTTTTGAGTAGCCCAAACTGAATCATATTTTGGAAACGAAGAATGCTGCATTTTTCCTAAAATACAACCTTCCCATACATGTTTACTGGGTGCCTCAAGTTTGGGCAAAGAGGACACCATTTCAGATTTCTGTAGGTGTAGCAAACTAGCAAAACTCATATGACCAAAGTGTGCATGCCAAAGCTTTGCATCTAACATAGCCTGAGAATCATGTACTGCACATGCCAAATCATTTTCAGATCTTTCATAGTCTATGAGATTATACAACCCTCGACATAAAATGCTAGAAGTAATAATGACGTTGCCATTTGATAGATCATGAACTGTACATTTGTCATCAACAAATTTCACAACCAAGCCAATCTTGGATAATGCAAAAACTGATATTAGATTTTTCTTGATCCCCGACACAAACAAAGCATTTGACAAAGTGAAAGAACTACCATTAGTAGTAGTCAAAATGATCTTACCAACTCCCATAACAGGATAGGAGGAGTTGTTGGTGCATGTAATAATATTTCCTGTAGGGGCAGGCTTGAGTGAAGAGAAGAAATTGCACTTCGAGGTAATATGTTTGGTCGCCCCACTATCAAAGTACCAAACATATGAGTCTTCTTGAGACATGCACTGCTCATGAGAAGATGGGTCAAAAGTGCAAACAGTAGTAAACGCCCATTGTTCTTCCTGCACAAGATTAGCAGACTTTGTTTTTGGTGTAGAGGCCTCTGCAACAACCATTCCGGTCTCTTTCTTCTTTGCCTCTTTAAGAGCCAGTTTTGAACAGGTCTTAATGACATGATCATTTGCTTTACAGTATTTGCGAAACAATTTTTGCTTTTCTGATTTCTTCTCATCTTTGTCTTTCTTCTTCGAGTGTGCTGCAATTGCAGATTTTTGCTTACTAGAAGAAGAGCTCCATTTAACTTTGCCCTTCTCACTAGCCAGGAAAGCTTGATCTGCAACATGCATAATAGACCTATTCTGCCTAGACTGGTCTTCTTGCAACAAAACAGACACTAACTCCTCAAATGACAAGGCATTTGGATTGCCTTTCATCATCAAATGAAGAGTAGAAGCAAAACTCTGATATAAGTTAGGAAGACCATTCAGAACGGTCTGCACAAGTGACCTATGTGGTATAACTTCATCAGTAGAAATCAAATGTTCTTTCAAATCCTTGATCTTTGTGAGAAAATTGTCCATAGAATCACCTTCATTCATGTGCTCACTCTCCAATTGTTTTTGGAGATAAGCATTCATTAGGGAAAAAAATGAACCCTGCATGGGCCTTTTGGATTAAGGAGTGATTAGTGATGGACCAATGAGAGGAGGGTGGTGGACACAGTCTATAGCCTATAGATCACTAGGCTGAAGGGGGATGAGGGGACAGGATTCCCCTATGTTCAGGTTTTGCCTCTAGAGAGAGAAAGGAATCTCGTAACTTACTTGGGCCCAAAAATTCAAAATTTTCAAAAAGTTATAAAACTCATCATAACACCATTTAATGGTCCCCCAACCACTTTTTAGGATCAAAAGTGCTATTTTTGGGTTCTAAATCAAAATCCGTGCATGAATTGAAGTGAAAAAAGTGACTTTTTCAAAAATAACTCAAAATGCAACTTTCTCCCTCCAAAACCTCCCATTTTCATACCCAAGTCCCAAAAAGTCATCTCTTTCCACTACTTTCTCTCCCTAGCACACCATTGCAGCTCCTGCATCTCCATTTCTTTCTCTATGCATCATCTTCTTTGAATTCCTACTGTCATTTCCATAGCCTGATCTCCAATGGAGAAACCTAAATCTCATAGACGTCCAAAAGATGAGGTTATCGCGATAAAATGTCACAATATCAAGGCTCCAGAAGGATTTTGGTTAGGACAGGAGTTCTGCAAAGGTGCATGGGTGTACATTCAACCCTCTGGTGTTGGTCCTCACCGTGTGAGAGATCATGGAAACTTGGATCTTCATTGGAAAGGGAAGTTACTAGGCTTCAAAAAGCTCAAAAATGGTGAAACTGTTGCCATTGTACAACATGTGTTCACAATGTCAACCATGAAATTGGAAAACTCAAACAAAATGAGATATCCTATCAACTGTAAGTATTACTCATTGACTTTTGTCCAAATTTCAGAATATACCTAGCTAAGTTGTGTATTTTTTTGTTGTAGACATATTTCCTTCTACCTTGGTGGAAGAACAACCACTTCATAGTCTTACAGGTACTTTCCAAGCATTGCATGCAGATGTTGGGTCGATAGTCTTTCCACAAGCCCGTCCTGCTCAGCTATTATGTGAGAGAGTTTTCTTTTACACACATACATATGTTGTACCCTCTTCATCAAATGATTTTGGCAAGTTAGAGATGATTAAGGTAGATTCTCTCTTAAAGCTTGAGTGGCCGCAACCTAATGTATGGACATTAACATCTTTGAAGCATAAGATGGTGATGGACATACACAACTCTTTGAAATTTACAAGATGTAGCTCAATGATGAGTAGCACCTCCTTTAATGTCAATCCGGGAAGACGTGAGGATGGTATGAAGACCTCGAGCAAGTGGCGGCACAAGTGCGTGAGTGAGAAGCACACTAGCATGCACACACATACACACACAAGCGCACACACGGCAAGACAAAGAGCGAGAATCAATGGAGCTTTTAGATTACTTTCAAAATGCTCTTACAAGTTCGTTTCAATTACAATCCAACCTCAAAAATGAGCTCTCTAGCCCTTTTTATAGTTTTTGACTAGCTTCTGGTCCTGTCCAGACCTAGTGTCCGGCCTAGTTAAAAATTAGGTTCCAGGGCTTATTTGGGGGTTCAAACGAGATCTAAAAAATACGAAAATTGGTACGCAACTACTTCTAAGGCTCCTCAAGCTCAAGGACTCCTTGGCTTGCACAAAATGGAGCTACAAAAAGGTGAAATGATATTTACAATGATTGTTAGTGATAAAAATCACTGTTGTTGTAGGGATTTCTTCTAGTGCTCTGCCATACATATCTTCGAGCTCCCTACTTGCTCTTCCTTCCTGCATGTCCATCTCTTTGATTTGCATTAATGTCTTGAAAAAATATTGGCCTACTTGCCAGATCTTCTTTGACTGCCCTGTTTGCTTGTGCTGTCCCTTCGCTCTGACTCCCTTCTTTGACTTTCATGTCTTGTACGTCCTGGTGTACCAAGGCTACTGCCAACACCCCCCCCCCCCACTCTCGCGTCTGTCGCCCCTGACAGACCCTTGTCTAGCTGCTTTTTGGACGTAGTATTGTACAACATCGGCGGCGAGGTGGTGTTCTTCTAACCTGAGTCCCCTTGCTAGATCTGTCAGCAATGCATCCCAATTGACTGGCCCTGGGACATCTGGATGTGGCACCCGTAACTGCTCTGAGTGAATGGTTCGCTCCACAACAAATAAATGGAGGAGATGTGAGGGTCTGGGTACAAATATTTCTGAGTGGTATTCCCAGAACCCTGTTATGAACATCTCTTCGAATGTTTGTTTGAAGCAGGCCGGGAGGTATTTTATTCTGGCGTGCCAAGCGTATATCACCTCTATGGAAGGAGTGGTGCTCATGTCATAAACTAAATCTTGGTTTCCTGTAAGGAATCCGACGCCTGAGAAGTGTGGGTCCTTGATATTCTTGAATGTCCTGAATGTAATAAGAATTAACTCAAAAATTTTCATACACATCTGGGCCATTACATCAGGGGTATTCTTTAATCGGATGCTCCAGTGCCGTATAGTGGAAATCATGTAATTGACGGTGGGAGGCCCTTGAGGGGGTGCTAGATAGACGTAGTTTAACCATTTGGCGCATCCCTTGATATTCTTGACTGCAATGGTAAACTCTGGCCACGTGCGTCTGCGGAGTACAGGAACATAACAAGGGTTATATTTAATAAAAAGAGGCATATTCGTCCAGGTGCGAACCATCTCCGGATAGGTTTCGAGGAGTCGGATCCTCCAAGTGGGTTGATGAATGGATCCTTTTTTAGCGCTCTCTGGGATGTCATCTGGCCCAAATTGTGTAGCAAACGTTGGAGGTTTGCCACATCTGTGTTGGATTTCTGCATTGTAGTCCGCCAGAAGTATACAATATGGCACGTATTGATCATCATTGGTTCCGATCCATCTATGGTGGGACATGCTGCGGAAGTATTCTGATTTAATAATAGTGTCCTCTATCTTTGCCATGGATTGGATCTGAACTGCCACTCGATCTTCATGAGTTGATGCCGTTTTCTCTAGTGTTTGGAGCCACTCAGGTACTTCGATTTCTAACGTATCCATTCCTTCTGCGGTTTGCTCACCACCTGGCATTGGCATAGGAACGTAAGGTTCCTCATACGTCTCATCTACCTCGATGGGTACCAAATCCTCGGGTTCAGGTTCGACAACTGGAGAGGGTTGCCTTTCATGTGTGAGTAATCTTGCCTGTAATTCGGCCACCTGCTCTTTCAATGCCTTGACTTCCTCTGAAGTCGTGGTCGTTTCTGTGACTTTGGGTGCTGTCTGTTGCTCTTGGAGTTGATTGCGTAGCGCATCACGTTCCCTTTCCAAGTCATCATGAGCTTCTAATAGATCTGCATAGCTATCCAGGATGGTCTTCATTGTCTCTGAGGGCACAGCTTTAAACTGCTCTGGATCAATTTCGTGTGGAGAGCCTTCCATTGCTGCTTCTAGATTTGCTTCATTTTGCTGCTGCAGCCTCTTGTTTTCTTCTAGGGCGGCCGCCATGTGTTTTCTGAGAAGTGCCAGGTTACGCCGGACTTTGAGATTATCGGCTTGGTATACCTCGAGCAAAGCTTCTAGTTGTTTGGCACCTGATTCTGTCGATGGTTGGGGTGTCGCCAATAAGGTTTGGTGAGCCTGCTCAAGCGTCGTGTAGCGTTGATTCAGTTCTGCATTTTCTGTTTGTAGAATGAGAAATTGTCTTTGTAAGTTTTGATGGTGCGTTTCCAGATTCTGATACCGGTTGTCCAGAGCTTTGTACTCATGCTGGAGCTGGTATACACATTGGTTTAATGCTAAGAATATGTTATTTACATTAAATAATGCTGGGAAGGGTGAAGATGCAGGGGGAATGGGGGCGGGAATGGGAGAGGTGAATGATGTGGATGTACGTGGAGATGTGGGTGGAGGGGGTATGGGTGATGAAGGTGGCATGGGGGGAGGGAGCGGTGCTGTGGCAGGTGATGTTTCCATCGTGTCAACTGTTTGAGTGACGGTGTAGATGGGAATCGTTGGTGGAGTGGATGTGACATCGGTGAACAGGGTGGTGAAGGTGGGCATGGTGACTCCCCCGTATTGGATTCCCGGAGAGAGTGGGATGCCCATGACAACGGTAGTGGTAGTGGATGTGGTAGTGTTAGTGTCCTGTGGTGGAGTGAATTGTGTAGTGTGAGGTGGGGATGGTGGTGACAACGGTGCTTTCTGATATTCTTCTGCTTGCGCTGCCCCGCCTGGTGCTGATGTATTGATGTGAATTTGCTTCCCGGACCTCCTGAGACGAACGGGAACTCTTTTTTCAAACCTGTGGATGTAGGCCATTGCCTCATGAATGGCCTCGTCCAGTCCTACAGCGTCGGCATGAAGGTTCATGGACTCAATGAACAACTCGTCCACACCTTCCTCAGCTAGCAAGTCGTTCATGAGTCTTTTGCCCTGTTCTAGAGACATCTGATGCTGTTCCTGAACCAATCGCATGGTTCGATATAGTCTCTTGATTTGTGTCGAATATGCTGGGGCACTTGCTAACTCGGAGAGTTCGTCATATTCTTGATGTTGTTCTTCGTCGGCCTCTTCTTCATCTCCTCCTGCCTCTTGTTCATCTACATCGACTTCTACAGTTTGTGGTTGGGTGGGGGCCGATGTTGTTTGGGGTCGCGGTTCCTGAGCTCGCGCTGCTTCGGCTTCGAGGTTAGAGTCATAGATTAATCTGGCAATTTCTTCATCCGTGAGGTCCTCAAGAGTAAATCCCTGCGGAAATTCCAAATCGGATGGAATGGGTGGAAACACCAGATTAGGCCCCTCTGTGCTTGGTCTTGGTAACCGGATTGTGAATGGCCTAACTCGTCGTGTCTGGGGAGGAGTGATTTCTGGTGTAGCGGTAGCTCCCCTTGGTTGAGCACAGGGTAGTTGGACTCCCCCCCTCATCTTCTTTGATGGGGGACCTGCTGCTGATAGTCTTCTCTGGAATTCTTGGACTCGGGACCATACGAGTGCCCGCTGAACAGGCACGTCATAAGCCAAGCATCTATAGATTATTCTGGTCAAAGCACAACACCCGTGGAGCACATTCTTCTGTTTTTTGTTCCACCTTTGATGCGCTAGGTGGATCTGATCTATGATCCAGTGTGGTACATTGATGGGCAGGCTTTCGGTTTCTGCTAGATATAAACTGAACCATATTTTTTTCGGGGGCATTGTGAAGCGTTCTTGGGCGGGAAAAGCAAAATGTTGCATGATGGTTCGCAGGTGAAGCGCAATGGTAGGTGTCATCGCAACCATGTCCTTCAGCTTATTAAGATCTTTGTGCTTCATTCGACCTGGAACCATGGTTTCCTTTTCTGTTGGGATGTGCATGCCATACATACCCAATGCTTCTCTTACCAGATTGAGGGTCAACTTGAATCTTTTAAGCTCATTACCCGGCAGCAGTGATGGCAGCACAAAGGTGCTGTCGCCGCCCTTGGCTCTGCTTGGTGTGATGGTACTGATCAGATAAGAACATCGTAAAAAATCCGACTTTGGTAAGTGAGTCTTGAAATAACTTTCCACACCTGCTTTGACCCAAACTGATCTCATGAGTTCGGCATTTTGGTAGCTTTCAAACTCGCGTGCGAAAAAGTGGTATCGACCCCATTTGCCATTGAACTCCAATTCTGCTTCCCAGAAATAGGTCCCATCGCCCAGTGGTCCAGCAACATCACTGAACCAATGCGCATGCTTACCTACTTGAGAAGTGTGCCCTTGAGGAGGATCCTGAATGGGGAGCACATGCACTGCTTGAAGCTCTTGCGGTCTTGCTGTGAGACGTGGCTCAAGGAGAAGTGTTTCTATGTCCACAATCTGGGCACCAGATCCGGCTTGAGAACTAGTACCTGCTTCTGCCATGGCCCTGTTCGCTGGTTGGTTCTGTGAGAATATAGAACCAAGTGTTAACATCGTAATGGACAGAATAAATCCGTTGTTGTCCCCGTTACAACATTAACATGAGGTGGATGATGAGTTAGTGGTTAGTAAGTGCATGAAGACAGTGTGTGTATTTAGTGCTTGTGTTGTCCTAGGAGACTACTGCAGTTAGTAAGTAGGTATGGATTTACAAATTGGGGTCGGGGGGTTTATTACAGGCCCTAGGCTGCCAAATGCAGTGAGTGGGCTTTGCCTTCGGTTTCGGAGAGTCTCTACAGAGCCTTCTCGGTGTCGTGGTTTGAAGATGAGGCCTTTTTGGGACCCATTTACAATTGATTACATGTACGCTCTTGGGTTTGGGTGTGTACATGAGTGTCGAGAACGAGTGAAATCTGGCAGTATGCGTCGCTGCGTTATGCTGTTTAAGTTGTGGCCTCAGCGTAGCTACTTGTGCCATCAAGCAAGCCTTAGGCACCCAAATTTGTCTTGATTGTGGGCTTGCCTTCCTCGACTTCTTGGGCACCCAAATAGATTTTACTTTAGCAGAAGAATTTCTGAAAGACTTCTTATTAGCGTTGCGTTGTTGGTCACTAATAAGAGGCTTTGCCCCTGTAGTTGACGGTGGTGCAACCGGTCGTTCGCCTTTCCGCACCCATACCTGGTCTATTTTCTGGGCTGTTCTGCTGCGCAGGTACTTTTGATCTCTGACGTAGGTAGTACCCTGCTTCTTCTGCCTTTGATCCACCTTGGGTTGCTGCCTCCTTCTAGCCTTTGGAAAAGAAGGGAGTTCCGTTGCATTCCTGACTCCTTTTTTGCAAATATCATTCCTCTGCAACACATAGTTTTGGACAAGAACAGCATGGTCATCTTCATGTGTACCCCTGGAAGGACCAGGAGTCTGTGCCTTTCCTAGTTCCTTGAGTGCTCCATTGTCTAATTCTACTGTAACTCGACTATGATTGACCCAAACCTGGAGAAGTCCACTTCTTAGGTTTAGATTGACTGCTTGGTCATAGATCCAATCCTGACCCAAGACGAGAGGTTCAGTGAGATCCTCATCTTGACACACTAGTACTTTAACGGTCATTGCCTCCTCGTGAATGTAGAGGGGAAGTTCCACCTCACCCATGCAAGGGGTTTCCACGCCTCCCAATCCTATGAGGTATGCTTCCACAGGATGGACAGTTAACTGTAACTCTTGACAGTAAGACAACTTAACAGCGCTAGTGGCAGCACCTGAGTCAATCAAGGCTCTTACGGTCCTTGTACTCTTTCCTTGTCCTATGTCTATGGTTATGAAAGGACGTCTATCAATTATTCTATTCGAGCTTGTTCCTGCAACTTCACACATGGCTATGGGAAATCCTTGGTCTGCAGAGTCATTCGCTCCAGGCTGATCTCTACCTTGCCTTCGTAATTTCATCCTTCTGATGCGTTCTAAAGCCTCTGCTTGAGCTTCTTCTCTAATTCTCTTTTCTTCCTCTTTGCGTTTCTTAGCAGTGTTGAGTCGGCTAAGCATTTCCTCCGTGAGGGGTTCCTGATACAACTTGACTCTGCAACCGCTAATATAATTTGGGAGAACATCACCCTCTAATGTGGCCAATTGCACTGCTCCGCTTGTGGAGATCCTATTGATGATCATAGGTCCGTAGCCTCTCTTTTCTAGCTTCCTCGCGTGTTGTTTGAGTGTATAGACCAAGACTAGATCTCCTGCTTTCAAGCCTTTATCCTTCACATGGGCATCGAAATATGCTTTCTGTCTCTTCTTGGCGGCATATATTCCTGCAGCGGCTCTTAGTCTTGTTTCCCCTAATCGTTCAAGGTCAAAGATCCTAGAGGAGAGTTCGTGACCTGTCCATTCGTGTTCTTGTGCTACTCTCAATGTAGGGATTAGGAAGTCCAAGGGTAGCACAGCGTTTTGGCCGAATACCATCTGAAAGGGGGTGGCTTGGAGTACCGTTTTGTAGGCAACTCGGTATGCCCAAACAGCATGGTGTAGCTGTTTGTCCCAATCAGAGCGTTTAGTGTTCACTAATTTCGTCAGTACATTGCATAGAATCTTATTAGTGCTCTCAGCTTGTCCATTAGCTTGAGGGTGATAAGGGGCAGACTTCTTGTGTATTACCAAGAATTCTTGGAGTAGATTTTCAATCACTTCGTTCAAGAAATGAGTGCCTCTATCACTTACAAGCTCTATGGGTAGTCCATATCTCGTGAATACATTCTCAAACAAGAATTTGGCAGTTGTTTGAGCATCGTTCTTGGTTGTAGCTTTTACCTCTACCCACTTGGTGAGATAATCTGTTGCCACAATGATGTATTCCGCATGAGAACCTTTCGCTGGGGGATTAATAGGACCTACGAAGTCTATTCCCCACTTAGAGAATGCACGTCCACCCATCATAGGTTTCAGTGGCATCTCATCTTTGCGTATAGGATACTGAGTCCTTTGACAGATATCACACCGTTTCACATAGGTATGTGCATCCATGTGAAGGGTGGGCCACCAGAAGCCCGCAAACAATATTGCCTTGATCACCCGATCTGATCCAAAGTGTCCTCCTGCTACACCTTGGTGAGCAGTTTCTAAGATCTTAAGATATTCACTCTCATGGACACATAATCTCAGGTAACCATCTTTACCGCGCTTATATAGATTATCACCTATGAGTGAATAATCCTGGGCTTCTTGTTCCACACTCCTTTTTCTAGCTAGAGTCATGTCTGGAGGGAATGTGTTTGTCCTCAGGAATGATACTAGTGGTTCGCTCCAATCTGGCACAATGGATACTTGATAGAGAGTGGCATGTTCCACAGGTGGTTTAGTGCAACAGATTGGGCATTCCTTGCACAACTTTTGGACATCCGCTTCCATGGTTGGCCAGTGCACTCCGAATCTCTTTAGAGTCTGTAAAGTTCGTTGTTTTGAATGGTGTTGCTCTAGTGCACCTACATGTGCTAATTGCAACCATTTAGCGTACTCATCCTCTTCTACGCAACAAGCCAAGATCCCTTGATCTGTGTGCTTGTACATGCTTCCTGCCATGATGTGGTATTTTTGGGCTTTTACAACCTCTCCGTTCCGTGTGTTTACCACAGGATGGTTAGGCCCGTATGTCAATACTGGTACCAATGGCTTGGCCCACTGCGGCACCACTTCCAAATTAAACAAGTAAGCATCAGGAAGGTCATCTGACACTCCTTGTGGGGCTTCTCCCGATGTGAGCCTAGAGAGATGATCTGCTCTCACGTGAGTCCTACCTTTTCTTACCACAACCTCAAAGTCATATTCCATTAGTAAGAGAAACCATCTTACTAATCTACCTGTATTGCATGGCTTGTTTACTAAGTACAACAATGCCTGATGGTCCGTAAAAAATTTAAACTTATTTGCAAGCAAATAATGTCTAAACTTTTTAACTGCATATACCATGCCTAATCCTTCTCGTTCAGTAGTGGTATAATTTCGTTCAGCCGCATTCAATTGTCTACTGGCATAGGCAATTGGAAGGTCCATATTACCTTCACCAGTAGGTTGTGCAAGTACACATCCAATAGCATAATTGGATGCATCCACGTGAACATGGAATGGCTTATTCCAATCTGGTGTGGTCAAGATTGGTGCTGAACATAATCTTCGTTTAAGCTCCTGGAAGGAATCCTCACATTCATCCGTCCACTCAAAGTTTGTCAGAAGTCCGTACATGGGCTTTGCAATGACAGCATACATGTGTATAAATCGTCGATAATAACCACAATGCCCCATGAAAGCTTGTACTTCCTTGACATTCTTTGGCCTAGGTAGCTCTGCTATGGCTCTCACTTTTTCTTCGTCGGTAGATATGCCATTCTTTGACACTATGTGTCCGAGAATCTTACCTTGCCTGACCATAAAAACGCACTTTTCTGGGTTCAGGCAGACTTGATATTCTCTACATTTGTCAAAGATTTGTCTGAGTTCAGGAATATGAGTTTGTCTAACATTGGAATGAGCACAAAGATCATCAACATAGACTTCTAAACTCTTCCTCAGGAACTCCTTAAACACATGGCACATCAGCCTCTGGAAGGTGGCTGGTGCATTGGTAAGCCCAAATGGCATTACTCTAAAAGCAAAAATGCCCCATTCCGTGGCAAAGGCTGTCTTATGCTGATCCTCTGGAGCTATGGCTACTTGATTGTAGCCCGAAAATCCATCAAGGAAACTGTACACTTCCTTGCCTGCCACTCTTTCTAAGAGATGTTCTGTGATGGGAAGCGGATAGTTATCTCGGATTGTGGCTGCATTAACCTTCTTCAAGTTAATGCACACACGCAGCTTGCCATTCTTCTTGGGCACCACTACGATGGGGGATACCCATTCAGTGTGCTCAATTTCATAGATAAATCCGGCTTCGACCAGTCTATCTATCTCTTCCTTGATCTTAGCAGCATAGTTATCGTTATATGTATAAGGCTTTTGCTTAGAGGGTTTAGCATCTGAGGTCATGGGAATGGTGTGTGAGCATATATCAGGGTCAACACCTTTCAAATCCTTGTAACTCCAAGCGAATACATCTCTGTATTCTCTTAGCAAGGCTATCAATTCGTACTCCTCTTCTTCTGTTAGGTCATGGCCTATATACGTACATCTCTCCTCTCCTTCTTCTAGGGCCACTACGATTTTCTTGGTGGTTTCTTTGTTATCATAGGCCTCTCCTGATTGTGCCTCTCGTTTAGGCATTCTTATCATGACTCTTCTGTCATCTATCTCATACTTCTTAAAATTTTCTGGGACCTCAAACAAAGATTCTTCCTCTTCTGGTAAGGCTTCTCTCTTCTTTCGTTTCTTTCCTTCTTCCTTAGGGGTCATATGCGTTGCTAATCTTACACCATTTGTAACTTCTCCATGCCTCTGGGGTTGAAATTCTACTTCATGGAAGTATTCCTCATCTGATGCAAATGGTGGGTCCATAATGATTGACTCTAGATCGGAGTCACTTGCATCCTCAATTGCATCAGGGCTAGGTTCGCATTCTTCTAGAACTGCCTCTCCCATGATTGGCTCTATGGAGAAGACTGAAATATCATAGCCATCCTCATCACAGTGAGGTGTCCATTGTTCTTCATTGATGGCTACGTCCATTGTTGCTAAAATTTCTGCCCAGCCATGGGGTTCAAATTCCTCGTCTGGAAAAACTACAGGTGCATAGGCTGGGTCTTGAATGGGTCTATGGGTTTCTTTTGCACCTACCTCTCTGGCTTTCTCTCTCTTCTCTTCTTCTACTGCTACTTTGCACATCCATAAGTGGGTGTCTTCATGCATCCAGGAGGATCCTGATCCTATGGAATGCACAGATTCTGTATCATCTTTGGCTCTATGGATGGGATTCCATTGGATAGGAGGGACATCTCTATGAGAATAATCCTTGAGATTGACTTTGGTTGTAACACCTAAGTGCTGCAGGTACAAAGAATTGGTCCCCCAATCCTGTACCACTTGCAACTGTCGCATGAATGGTCTTCCCAAAATCATCTCATAGGCATGATTTTTGCTGAAGTCACATATGGCAAAGGTATGTTCAAACTCGACACCACAAGTGGTGAGAGTTATTCCTTCTAGCAATCCTAGGGGTCTCTCTATGTGACCATCGGCCATCTGCAATTTCATTCTCGTCGGCCTGAGTGCCGGCTTGCCCCAACGCTTCCATAAGGAGGTGGTGGCAATTGCAACTCCTGCACCTGAGTCCAAAATTGCCTTGGTGGTGTACTCCTGGTAGGTAATGGGAAGATAGGTGTTCCCTTCTTCACCTTCGCACATATCTCCTATCTTATCCAAGGGAATTTCTGGCACTGTCCTATGGGATCCTACCCGGGAATGAGGTTTTGCAACTTCAGTTACTCGACTGGCTGCATATTTCCCCGCGTTTGGTCTATCCTCAGGCAGTTCTTTCAAAGTGAGATTGCGCTGCACCTTGGTGTTCGTTACTACCTCCGTGTTCCTTGGTATGACTGAGTCGTCGTTCCTTACCATGACTGTGGGTGCTCTCATACACGTGGATTTTGCTTCCCATGGGCCTGTGAAGTGGGGTAACTCTTGTATGGAATTAGATTCAAAGTCCAATCTCTCGTGAGATTGAGTACTCTCATGTTCCCCGTAGATGGATGGGATGTCTTGTGGGAATTGGTCGTGTGCATCGTCCACAAGTTCAAAAGGAGGGGCGACCTCGCTTTCGTTTTCCCATTTGTCTTCTTGAATCTCCCGTAGGAAGTCTGGTGCAAACCGATTCATAGAAGAAGAAGTGTCCGGCTCCGTAGAATTGGGCACATAAGCAACCTGGGAAGGAGGGCTTATTCTTCCGTTGGCTCTCTCCTTGCTCTCATAAATGGCTGGAGCACAAGCTTCTTGGGGAGGATTGCTTATTCTATTACTCTTCCGAGCAGGCTCATACACTCTCTGGGAAGGAATGTGGGTTACCTGTGGAGGTACGTAAGCTTTCGAGGGAGGCTCCTGTGACTTTTGGGGGGGGGGGAGATAAGCTTCTTGAGGAGGCTTGCTTATCTGTTCTCTCGCCCTTTCTTTTCTTTGAGGGACAGGTTCCTTTTCTGATTGTGCAATTAGCCTTTCTATTCTTTCTAAGGAGGGGAAGTTGTCTGGTTTAGTGGAATTGGCTGCATAAACTTCCGATGGGGAATGGCTCAGGTTTTTGCTTGCTTTTCCTTTCTCCTGATTTTTTTCTTCCTTGTCAGATCTTGCAATTATCCTCTCTAACTTTTCTAGGAATCCATCCAAGTGTAATTGCGTCTTGGCTGAGCCCGAGTAATTGAAAAGGCGACTAGCTTCAAACATAGTCTGAGCCAATGCGACCATTTTCGCGCACAGTTTGGTTCTTTCTATCTCTAGGTCAGCTCTAGGATAGCACTTGTCATGATCCGTGACGTTTGGCCCTTCTTGGATTCTGGCCTGATATGCTTTAAGCATCATGTTTAGGTCTTCAGGAGTGGGATCAGCTAACACTGATCCTACCCTAGGAGGTGGTGGAATCGTATGACACGGTGGGGAAGGTGGTGGGTCAGATGGAGATGGTACGGGTGGCGGCGGGGTATTGTGAGAGGGGATTTGAGAGGTGATTTCAGTTATCCTAGCTTTGGTTTCTCTTATGCTTTCCTCAAGTTCACTCATCTTTTTAGCCCATTGTCTTTTCATTCTTTCCCGACTATCTTTCCATGCTCTAGTCCTTTTCTTTGTTATGCACTCGGTTTCACTAGCCACTGAGTTCTTATCCTGGTTTGTCTCTTGGTTTTGCTGCAATGCCTGAGCTCTAGTGACTACCTGCACTGGTGCAGTGGAAGTGACGCTTCCAGAGGAATCTACAACCAAACCAATCACATTGATCGGAGTGATTTTTGGCATATTATTGGGGTTCTTTGGGCAATCTCGTAAAAGATGCTCTTTTCCACAATCTTGGCAAAAACCTTGGATAGTCACTGACTGGGGTTGTGTAGGTGGGGGTAAGGGACAATCACGGATGAGATGATCTCCTTGGCATCTGTAGCACGGTCCTCTTGGGAATGGAGGTCTTACTTGCCTAGGTTGAGGCCTGGGGTTGGGGTTTGCATACATGACGTTCGTGTAATCTGATTCCCAACTAGGTTCACTTGGTTCCTCACTATAGTAAGACTCACCATGTTCTGGAGACTGCATGTAGTAAGCCTGGGGACTATCGACATGTGTAGAATCAAAGCTATGGTCACTTGGGTCATTTTCCGAGATCAATGGGGTTACTGGTACTATGGCCCTATTCAGGTTTTCTTCTGCAACAGCATACTTTACTGGAATCACGTTAGCGGGGTTTGGGGGCTGTTGAGCTAGTACCGGTTGGGGTCTCTGTTGGGCCTGGTATTGTGGTTGGTAGGTTTGTTGGGGTCTAGCATATTGTGGTGGTGGATTTTGGTTTTGGTATCGGCCTTGTTGGTAGGGCTGCGGATAGGGTTGCCTAACTGCCTGCTTGTTGTATGGGCAACCTTGTGCGGTGTGATTGGTGTATCTCCGTTCTATGGTGCAGTACTGGCTACTAGGGTTTACTTGGGGCTGAGCCATAATAGGGCAGACATTCGCCATATGGTCACCACCGCATGTATAGCATCTTTTCACAGGGGCAAACCTTGGGATTTGTTTGCTAGTTACACCTAATTTCTGAGCTACTTTTTCGGCCAGTTCCTCAATTGATGTGGACTGCGTGGAAGAGTGACTACATGCACTATCTGAATCTTTGTAGATTTTGGAAAGCTCTAGTTCTTCCCCTAGGTTATCTTCAATGTCAATGCACATGCGTACACACTCTTCTATAGTCCTAGGGTCTTTCAGATACACATAAGATCTCAATTTCGTACTCAACAATCCATCCAGGAATAAGGCTACCTGTTTAGCAGATGTGGGTAGCTCAGAAATAGGGCACCTTTCCAGATATTGTCTAAATCTTCTTCCGGCCAATCTGACAGTCTCCTGGGGGGTCTGTTTGAAGCTGTGGATCAATGAGGAGGTATTGTGTCTTATGCCGCTCTTAGAGAACTCTACAATGAATGCCTCTAGGAGTTGGTCTATGCTCCTGAACTGACGCTCATCTAATGGCTGAAACCATGTAAGTGCCGTGTTCCTAAGGGTTAGACCGAAGGCATTGTACTGCGTGAACAGATCTTCCACTTGTTCAGCTCTCAAGACTTGCTTGAACTCTGCCACATGATCATAGGGATCTCCTGTGCCGTCAAAGTAATTCTTCATGGACTTAACTAGCTGGGTGGGTCTCAAAGTTCTTGTGTGCTCCCTAGGCCTCGGCAGAGGGAATCCGTCTACATTTCTTTGGTTCCTGTGGGCTCTATGCATCTCAGGTTCTACCCTATTTGTCTCCGTTCTCGTTCTTTCTCTGCCCATTGAATTGGCAAAACTTACTTCCGGTCTATCTCTACTTCTGTCTCTTTGCGTACCATGAGCTTGGGAAGTTCCAGCCCCAGGGTGACCATAGGATACATTTGATCTTGGTTGGGGGAAAATAAATTCACCCTTCCAAGTGTAGGCATGCCTATCATTTTCTGTCACCACAAAGATCCGTTCTGAAGCATGATCTAAGTAGGTCACTCTGCCTGGGCTATCCGGATCCTTAAGCTCATAGATCATGATATTTCCTATGTCTGTTGGCTGATTAGATTTATACCTCCAAAAGGCTTCATCAGTTTCTCGATGGATAAGCAACTCTATGCTCTTGTTGTCTTGGGGTACCCATTCAGGTGTGATAATCCTAGTGAGAACTGATTTACCTCGAGGGGTTCTAGGTTCCGCACCCATGTTCCCTTGTTCCAGGTCACCTAAGTCTGCTTCTGAGATTACATTCCCAAAGTCATCTGTCCTATCCGGGTGACTAGTGACTACATATATAGTTCCTTCCTTGTCCAGGTATGCACCGTTTTCAAACTTGACAGCTGGGTGCTCTAGTCCTATGGATTGGTCAGGGTTTTTAATCTGGACCACGGATCTTCCTAGGCCGTCCTCATAGATGCTAGCACCTAGTCGGTTGGTCCTAAGATATTCCAGCTGTGTTTTGTAAGGGCCTTCTACCCTGTACAAATAAGGCACTCCTGAACTTCCCGTAGGTCTGTCCATGCCTTGAGACATTTCTGACTCACTGGTCTCAGAGCTAGGGTAGTATGAGTAGTGGCTCAACTGCTGGGCCCAAGACCTTGCAGTGTGATTGACACTAGCCTCTGAAGACCTAAGGCTTGGTCTCTCTCTTGCTAGGTGTCGTCCTGATCGAAGGTTCATATGCCTAACTGATTATCCCAATTTCTTCCAGAGTACAACCTCGTTGCCGATCAATTGGTACCAGTCACTTGATTCTTTTTAGTTAATTATTGTGTTTATGGTCTTGTCTGATATCACGTCGTCAGGAACACTTGAATGTTCTTCGTACTTTAGGTTGATCGTTCCACGTTAGGTTCTTTTCCTTTAGGTTATCGATAGTACAGAGATTATGTTTTTAACTTGAACTTGAGTTTTTAGGTAGTCTTCACTTGATAACTGCCTACCGTCGCCCTGGCTTACTCCTATCACTAGTCGTTCTTAGCTTGAGCTAGGAAATGACAGAGGGAGTTGAAAATAATCCAACCTTACTTGTTGATCCCTTGCTTTATGGTGCTCAAGAACCCGGTTCTCAAGCTTGCAAAGAAATCTTGCTTTGTATGCTCCAAGTTGCTCTCAATGGACCTATAAAAGTCCCACGGTTAGCTCAATGCTTAGATTCAAGGGCACAACCAACAACTTCATTCATGTAACATATACACATATTTGCATTGTGACTTTTTAGGAAAATAATTCTAAAGACCCCTGACTTTGAGCCCCCCGGGTATGGTCAACTTCAAAATACCCTCTCTGAAAATCAACGCATTATCTTTATAAAAAACAGTTGAGGGCGTGTAGTATATGCCACGAGCTTTCCAACAAGCCCAAGAGCTCAAAAATTGGATTTCGTATGAAAAAGTTAGGACAGTTCAGGGTTTAGGGAGTTAAATCAGGATTCAATACAAGCTAACAGTCAAACAGGAATACTCGAGTAGCTTGTGGCACGGCCTAACGATGCAATACTACACCCTAGAGTTTGTCCCACACTTAATCGCAATTTAGACCAATCACTTTGCCTTGAAAATTTGACCTAATTTGCCCTTCTAACGCGTTCGCAAAGTCTGTCGGTCGCGATTGACAGGTCAGTCGCGATCGACGTGTCGATCGCGATTGACAGGTCCGTCGTGGCTGTCAGTCGCGATTGACTGGTCAGTCGCGATTGACACGTGGCCGAAAAGTCAATCAATCGTGGTCAAAGCGTCGTTGACTCTGTCGGTCGCGATTGACGAGTTGATCGCGATTGACAGGTCGGTCGCGAGGGTCTGTCGATCGTGGTCAAACAGTCGTTGACCGTGTCGGTCGCGATTGACAGAGCCGTCGTGGTCTGTCGATCGTGGTCAAACCGTCGTTGACTGTGTCGGTCGCGATTGATGAGTCGATCGCGATTGATGACTCGATCGCGATTGACACGTGTCACGCGTATGGTCAGTCGGTCGTGGTCAATCGGTCGTTGACTCTGTCGATCGCGATTGACAGAGCCGTCGTAGGCTGTCGGTCGCGATTGACGTGTCGATCGCGATTGACAGATCTGTCCGTCGTGGTTTGTCGATCGCGATTGACAGAGCGATCGCGATTGACAGAAATCTGTGGAATTTCAAAAAACTAAACACATTTTTGGGAAGCTCTAGACCTGTAGGTCATGGATATGCACTTTGTTTAGCAATTAGAGCAATTTTTCAGTCGGTCGCGATTGACAGAGCTCGGCGACACACAGACAGTTACACAGAATTCCGTACCTGCGCAGGGTGCTGGGGATGATGATGCGGCCTGTACCTGCAGAATGCTCACAAAACATGCAAAAAACAGCACATGCAAATTCGCTCTCTCGCTCTCTCTCACAAGTGAAATGAGGGAAATGAGGTGGAGATGGGGATATAGTCAAAAAACTGAAATTTTCGCGATGATGGAGATGGAGGTGGAAGATGGTGATGATGATGATGGTGATGAAGATGGTGAAGAAAGTAAAAGAAAATCGATGAGAGTGAAGAAAATACCTACAACTCCAACGCGTCAACTCTACGTCTTACCATCACACGCTCGTCCTCAAAGCTCGATCCCCGGCAACAGCGCCAAAATTTGGTGTAGCTCAATGATGAGTAGCACCTCCTTTAATGTCAATCCGGGAAGACGTGAGGATGGTATGAAGACCTCGAGCAAGTGGCGGCACAAGTGCGTGAGTGAGAAGCACACTAGCATGCACACACATACACACACAAGCGCACACACGGCAAGACAAAGAGCGAGAATCAATGGAGCTTTTAGATTACTTTCAAAATGCTCTTACAAGTTCGTTTCAATTACAATCCAACCTCAAAAATGAGCTCTCTAGCCCTTTTTATAGTTTTTGACTAGCTTCTGGTCCTGTCCAGACCTAGTGTCCGGCCTAGTTAAAAATTAGGTTCCAGGGCTTATTTGGGGGTTCAAACGAGATCTAAAAAATACGAAAATTGGTACGCAACTACTTCTAAGGCTCCTCAAGCTCAAGGACTCCTTGGCTTGCACAAAATGGAGCTACAAAAAGGTGAAATGATATTTACAATGATTGTTAGTGATAAAAATCACTGTTGTTGTAGGGATTTCTTCTAGTGCTCTGCCATACATATCTTCGAGCTCCCTACTTGCTCTTCCTTCCTGCATGTCCATCTCTTTGATTTGCATTAATGTCTTGAAAAAATATTGGCCTACTTGCCAGATCTTCTTTGACTGCCCTGTTTGCTTGTGCTGTCCCTTCGCTCTGACTCCCTTCTTTGACTTTCATGTCTTGTACGTCCTGGTGTACCAAGGCTACTGCCAACACAAGAGTTTCAAGATCTATAGGATTACACTGGTGTGTTCCTGTTCATTGTTTTGTACATTTATTTCAGATATTCACAATTCTAGAGACGTCAACAATGTTCATGTTAAAAGATATCACGTATGAGCAGGTAGAGTGTTTGCTAGGTGAAAAATGGGGACTTGTAGAAGGATGCACCAAAGGGGATAGATACATTTGTAAAATTGGTGCAACAGGCATAGGATTTCGATACTTGAAACATCGTACTTCATTGTACATTAGATTCTATTATGATCGTTGGATGTGTAAACTTGGTGAATGGATACCATTACAAAGTTCTGAGGGTGTTTTAATTTCATTTGAAATTAAGATAAATCTACCCAACAATGAAATGGAAGTTATTTCAGTAAATCATCATTGGACTCTTGCCAACGTGAGAGAACATCTAGTAATCATGGGATTTGAGGATCTGGATCAATCAAAGTTCAGAATACAAGGGCATAAGGTAAGTAGCATATGGTATTTCTTCTTTTGTTTATACAAATTCTTACACTCAAATATGTTCATTTAAAGTTTTCTATTTGTCTGCAGATTGGTAAGAGGTTGGAGGATAAAATTAAAGTCCTCCTTGAATGGAGTGTGGATGGAACTCAACTTTCATTGTCATAGCTCAAGGACTATTTGAGTGCTACAATGTACACACACCTATGTTCCATTTATAATCCTACATCTGCAACAATGTATTTAACATGCAAGACATGTAGCATGTAAAATTTTTTGATCTCAATATGATGTACAATTTGCCAAATCTTTGGTTTTTCCAATGGCAATTTATTATAATTTTAAAGTTCTGAGAATTTTTTTTTCTATTGTGTTGTCGTGTATCTTATTCTGGTTAATGATTCTGTTCAATCTTTTTATGAGCAAAAGTTTTTTTTCTGAGAGTTCTGTGCATGATTGTTTTATTTGAAGGTATCAGTTTTAGTTTTAAAATGGGTCCCACTCACTTTAAAATTTTGAAACTACTATAAAAGCAACACTTATTCTCTCATTTCTCACTTTTGCAACCAAGAAGAGCTACAATCACTAGCAGAGTACGCACACAAGCTAGCATCACGCGCAATGGCTGCCGCATCCTCCAGTACCCTGCAACTCAAACGTCCACGTGAACTCTTCAATGAGTTCTTGGAATCAACTGAGTTCAAAGGTCAGAACCACTTGTATGACCTACTGTCTAGGGTCCCTGATCTAGACAAAACAATTCAACTGAACTCTGATGTGCTCAAGGAAATCATAGAGTTCCTTGAGTACTACATCTTGCGTTTTTCTATAGAAATACCGCCTTATGAGGGTAAATGGGTTCCATGTGACCTTCTACTCTACATACATAGAGGCGATGAAGCCTTCATGAAGCGCCTTAAGTGCTTCATGGCAATTGCGGAAACTGCTGGGCACTTACTAGATGACTCTGTGCCATTAGTAAAAAAACTTAACAAAAAGAAGAGGATGGGTACAAAGTACCTATCCTACACTGCAACAACATATTTTATTATTAATGAGGAGCCGGAACCTACACCTGTTGAGCTCCCCAACCTTGCCACTTGGGGTTTTGTTAAGGAGAAGAATGAGCCTCAACCAGAGGCCATAAATTTTTCCAAAGAAAGCATTACAATCCACCAAGAATTCCCTGGTGGTGTTGAGGATAAACTACATGTGCAATCAAGCATGGAGGAGGCCCCCCCTTCAAATCTCAACCCCTCTGAGCCCACATTACCAGAGGTGGAACTTGAATATCTCTCCTGCATCGTTGTGGATGGAGAGGAATTTATTTTACTCCATGACATTGAGAAGGCATTCGGTCTACGTCTAGATGAATGCTTGAGTATTTTCTCCACAATGTCAGATGTTCCACTTGACAACACATCTGACATACTTGAAAAGAAGTCCATCCCACTTGGGGATTCTGTGGCAAACACCATATCAATGGTGTGTGCTGATATTTTAAATGATGACAACAATTCTACTACAGAGGAGGAGTTCAGTGCAGCACAGGAGAGGATACTGAAGCAAAAAATTCCTACATCCCATGTAGCAGAGCAGAGTGGCATGGCCCACTCTAGCATTGATCTTGATGCCCCTGGAAGAGGGGAGGAAGAAGACAAGCTTCATGATGTAAGTGGTAATTGAATTAAATAAATCGATAATTTTAAGTTAACATTGTAAGAGCTTGAATTCTCATTTGTTCTTAACAGGAAGCAATTGAGCTCGACAAGTTCGCAGCAAGGTCTGGTGGGGATCGAGCTTCTCGTGGGAGTGGTGCATCCTTGGCAAACTACATCGGAAAGTTGCCAAAGGATGATTTTTTTATCATACACAAAGACTACAGTCCCGATGGGCACTTCATCACTTGGTGCTTGAAGGCCCTTAGCAAGATTTTGTGTTTATGCACAATTACCCAAGGCACTAATTGTGTCATTTTGGTTAGGAAATCCTTAGTTGTAACTACTTTAGGACTTAATTTTAGAGGAAAAGTATTAGGGCAAATAGGTATCGCCATGAGTCTTGGAATGCAAGACCCCCATGTAATATCAAGATCTGTATTGACTTACCAGCTGCCTCAATCTCTCCAAAGGAGAAAGAAAGTTGTGGAGAAATTGAAGGCAGCTGAGAAATGATGTAATGTCTTGATAATACAAACTTTTTTTTCATCATTTGTCTAGTTCTGTATATGAATGTGCTAAAAAATTGAACTTATCTTCTCTCCACAAATTGTATCTAATTGGGGGTCTTTGTATTGTGCTTTGGTCCTCTGTATGATTATATGCTTAAAAAAGGCCAAAAAAGCCCCAGCCACAGAAACGCGGGAAACAGCCCTGCAAAATTTTTGCAGGGCTGTTTCCCGCGTTTCTGTGGCTGGGGCTTTTTTGGCCTTATCTAGTGTTTTTAGGTGCTACAATACATAGGAAACTATGTAATTTCAGATTTTCAATTGGTTTTGGTATTATCCGGACCAGAAGTTTTCAGTAGGGTATAAATTCAGCCTTTAGTAGCTAAAGATCTCAATTCCTATAGGGTATAACCTCTTAATACCTAGACCATTGCATCTCTACCATATGTCTTATGCTTACCAAAGACCAAATATTGCAAAAAAAAACCCCAGCCACAGAAACGCGGGATTCAGCCCTGCAAAAATTTTGCAGGGCTGAATCCCGCGTTTCTGTGGCTGGGGGTTTTTTGGTATGAAAAGGACATGTTGCACACCAGTATGTAGAAAAGGAACATATCTAGTCATAAAACAATAGGCAAGTGCATGCATGTTTAACTGAATCCATATATAACTGACTGAAAGAGAGAGAGAGAGAGAGAGAGAGAGAGAGAGAGAGTGAGAGAGAAAAAAGAGACAAAGAATATAAGTCAAAACAAAATTTTCTATTATCCATTGTATTACATCGCAAAGTAGCCTATCATAGGGTATAATATACACATCATGGGTTATTTCCTCTAATTCTTCTTGCTAGCTGAATGTCCTTCGGTTGTATGGTTACTCTCTTGGCATGGATAGCACAGAGGTTAGAGTCCTCAAGCATGGAGATGAGGTAGGCCTCAGCTGCCTCTTGAAGTGCTTCAAGTGCTATCCCTTGTATTCTTAGACCTGCTTGGTAGCTTTGTAGTTCCTCTTTCACTACCCTTGCAAAAGCTCTTCGTGGTATGAGTAGTTCAACAGACTTTTGGTAGTGTCGTATCTCTGCAAAAGCCCTGCAGTGCTTCCTTCGTCTTTGTGGAGCTCTTGGGTTGGGAGGTATGTTTGGCTGGCGTTGAGGTCGACGTCGAGGTTGATAGTTTTTTTTTCTCCGATGTACACGATGTGAGGGCCCAGCTTCATCTTGCACATTTTGTTGTTGATGTGGTTGTTGACTTTGCTCTCTTTCCTCCTCTGTTGGTATTTGCCCTTTTCCTTGTGGAAGTGTCTTACCTCCATGTGTCACCCTATGGCTCGTTGGTATTTGCATATCATTCCATGGTGGTTGATTGTTGCTTTCCTCATTTTGGGATGACTCTTCGTCGCTCTCTGGTACACTCCTTCTGATCAACTTCTGTTTGGGTCTTGATTTGATGGGTGTCCTTGTTGGTGGCTCATCATCTGAAATGGCCTCTGATCGTCCTGGAGTGTAATAATCTTGTATATTGGACACTTCATTTTCTCGCACTGAATTGCTCCTAGGTGGTGTGCCATCGTGTGACACAGGCACAGATGTGCTCTGGGAACCACTTCGAGGCCTTTGGGGGGGTTGCAACCATGGTGGGCGTTGTGTCCCTAGATGACGGCTAGGAAAGAAGACGCGATCTTTCTTTGCAGTTTGCTTGGTGCGTGCCATTCTCTTGAGTTGCAAAAAGTGTGAAATGAAGTGAGTTCTCTCGATTTATAGAGTTTTTTAAAAAACTGTTTGTTCACACTAGAACGGACAAAACCTGTTTAAAACCATACAGAATATTATATATTAAATAATAACACATTGAAATCAAGATTACAATAATCATATGTATTACCACATAATGGGAAATAGCGAATTCACTTTACTTCCAAGCTGAGCTTTCTCGTTGTCTCCTTGCACGCCACTGAGCATGATGAAGAGGACCTAACGATGACTTCCATTTCTCACTGGCAATGTTGTGTTGCATCTTTCTTGCAAGTTTTGCCAATTTTGAATCCCTAAGTCGTTCCACAAAAAACTTTCTCGAGAATGTAGTGCGGTAAAACCAATTAAACATCTCCTCCATGTAGTTTGATTGCATTGGGCCACCACCATCTCGGGTGTTTTTGAAGTAGACACCCCTCGCTTTGTAGTGTGACTTTTCCATTCCTTGGGTACTGAAAATCTCTAATGACCCATATCGATGCATGAAAAAAGCTCCATGTGCAAACAAAATATGCTAAAAATTGTTAAGTACATTGGAAAAAGGTAAGTGCAATGAACACTTGTAGAAGAAGATTACACTTACAATGTAGTGTGTTATATTGCTCTCTCCCCAACATTGAATGAAACACTTGGTGAACTCCACTAATGTTTCTTGAAACATTTGACGTTGAATAGCACTAGACCTAGTCAGACCCATTAAGCCTACAACCTTATCAAAGCTCGACCAAACTTTCTTTCTCTTATTACAAAGATCAACTTGAGAGTCATTGTCTGTTGTGATCATGCATAGGTCTTTCCACAGCTCATAACGTTCATTATTTTGAGTGCTAGTACCTCTTCTAAAAAAATGTCTTGCTTTATTCCCTGTCATTGACACTTGTTGCAAGCTATCTTGAGATTCTCCAACTTTCTTAACAACTAGGGTTACATTTCCACCATGACAACCAATTGAATTAAGAAGTTCCTCCAATTTCTTTATAGCTTGAATAGATTTATCAACTGGCTTCATGGCAAATGCGTATTCTATATGGAGCTTCAATAGTCTATCAAAAATTCTCATGAAGGCATGCAAGGTGCAAAAGTGGACATTGACTAAAGGGAATGGAATAATGGGATTCCAATCCTTATCTGACATGTCACGATTAGGTGTACCTAACATGGGACACCTCATTAAAGGTGTATCCCATTCAGCAGATGGAGTTGCATCTGTGTCATCAACTAAATCATCTATGTTGTTTTGTTTTCTCTTTGTTCGTTTATAACCTCGTGTACAATATGGACAAGGATAGAGAGTAGATGCACCTTGTTTGCACCCTAACATGCATTTGATAGTCTTTAAGTCTCCACCTAAGTGCCACTCTACTTCAAAATCACCAAGGCTTTCTACATTGATTTTGGTACCATGAATTTGAGAAGTTATCACCTCTGTGATCCATGGGATCCTATTGAAAATCCATGTAAGAACATCATTGGATTCTTTAGGTACTTCAATAGCACCTAACCACCATATATCTTTCTCTGATTGGACACTATATGTAAAGTGATGGGTAGATTCTTCACTATCATCAATAATAGCATGGGCCATAGCTTCGTTCATGAGTGTCACACTAAGTCTCTCCATACGGCGTCCCTTTATGATTTGACATTCGTCTAGCTTCAATACAAACTTGAGTTTGGAACCACAATCTACATCAAATAACAAACATTATATTATTAAAAATACTATGAATGTCATTATCAAAACAATGGATATACCTTGAAGTGTGGATTTGTAAAATTTAACCATTTCCTTTTGGAGCCTCTCCAAATTGACAAATATGTTGTTGTACTTTGTGTAGATGAATCCCTGTCTAGATGTGTTTTTCAACTCTTTCTTTGATGTAGATGAATGATAAATGGATGCAGGCATAACATCTTCTATATGCAGGTAATTGCCAAGAGTATTGGCTACATCCTCATTGGTTATCTTCTTCCTCACAGATACCTTGTAAGGGCATGGAAAAATGCTCTGGAAAATACCTTTGTTTTGTAGAGCCTGCTTCAAAAGATTGTACAATGCAGTGTACGCTCTAGTACTAACACCTGCTTCATCACATACCATCTGTACCTCACTAGGACTAATAATATCTTCTAAGTTGCCTGCAAAATCTTTAATCACTTGGGTTTTGATGTGATTTCCTATTGGTGACTCCAAGATCATAAGCACATGTTTGTTGCTAAGACAAGAATTCAGAAACTTCAATTGATCCTCCATTGTTGAGGAAGCACTCGCATCTTCAACAAATGACCTGCACAATAAGAATCTCAATCTAAAAGTCTTTTAACATAACTAAACAAAGGAAATACATACCTAAGTGCGTAAACACGTCGCTTCCGTGCTCCACCACCAGTTGAAAGAGCTTGAAAGGATGATAATGGTCGTTTCCTAAATCTCATCCCAAGTGGAGTCTCTTTTAGTTGTTTAAGATTGGCTTTCAAATTTGTAATTGTGCTCTCCTTTTCTTCCACATCTTGTTTGAGTCTATTATTGTGCTCATCCAAAGATTTGATAGCACTTTCTAAAGTGTGTATAGCACTCTCTAAACTGTGTATCTTGAAATGGTTGTGATGACATTGTTGCATCCAATAATTTGCTATAGATGTAGAATGGTTAGACAATCGCTTGCAATAGCCTAGGAGTCCATCTTCACCGGAACCAAGGAATTGTAGAAATGTGGAGATAGTATGGAATCTAGGATGAACATTAGCCATTGGATCCAAGGGATACAAAGCACCATGGACCCAAAGATCAATATTCTTCTCTCCAGCTGCACGTCGTGCATTTTGAGAATCTATGTCATTGCTACCTCTAGTTGTTGGTGCAAATTCTGTAGGAACACGAACATGTACACTCTTTGAGTGAGGAGCACGCGCTGGTGCTGGTGTCATGTTCATAATACATGTGAGCACCATGATGTTCCAAAACTCCAGCACCGAATGGGAAGAAGCACACAGATGGCTGGAATGGCTAGTACAGTAGCTATGTGCAAGAAAAAAAGTGTGTTTTGGTATGTGGATAGGTCAAAATGACTTTTTTCAGTATGTTAGAGGGAAAATGAGTTTTTTTTCAAAAATTCATGTTTTGGGGCATCCAAAGTTACGAGTTTGATGATGTGGCACTTAACTTTTGGAGGGATTTTGAAAAGTATGTTTTTTAAGTATTTTTTATAAAAATAAGTCTTAAAAAATTAAGTTCTGACATATACATAAAAGTATGGGCCATTTTGAATAAAGAATAGCTAAAAAAGAGACTTTTTCAGAAAACTCATTTTTTTATTCATAAAGATGGACGGATTTGATGAGGTGGAAAGTGGTTTTTCTCTCTCTCTATGTGCAGAAGAGAGAGAAGGTCCTAGCTCAGCCTAAAAAAAAGCCTACTTCAGCCTACCAAAAAGTGCTCTATTAAATGCACTTTGTCCCCTTAACAAAGAACAAGATTAAGCTTAATCCCTAAAAATTAGGAATCCTTACAAGGCCCATGCAGGGTTCACTTTTTTTCCTAATGTACGAGCCTCATTCCTAGCCTGGTACAATGTGGTAAGTGTATCCCAAGGATCCTTAGCTATTCTGCAAGAGCGAATTGAGGAATAATGGCATGTTTGACAGATAAAGCTATCAATGCATGTGCTTGAGCATCTCTGCCATCCCAATGAATTTGCTCTTGAGTAGGTGCAACAGAAACAACAGCACAAACATGAATCTGCAAAATATCATCATCTTCGACACCATCTCCATCAGCTCCAAGACCTGTATTTGGAGTACCTATATTTGCAGGTGTAACAGGACATGTTTCAACACCCTGCACAATATTCCAGAGTCCTTTTGAGACCAATACATGACACATCATATAAGCCCATAATGGGTAGTTGGTACCATCCAACTTATCCTCAATAGCCAACATACGGAATACATCACTGCTTTCAGCCATTGCCAGTGACTAAAATACCTTGATGCATAAAATTGATTGTATCTCAAAAAGTTGAACAGAATTACCTAGACAAATTTTGCTAAATCTGTAGTAGACATAGAGACACTTATACTAGTGAACCAAAACTGGTATATACCTTTGGCACAAAAAGACAAAATAGCCTGCACAAGTGCTACGATAGTGCATTTGGAGGCCAAAACGAGCTCAGATCGCAAAAACACCCTCAATATGCTTACCAAATTTCGTGTGATTCTGAGACTTCAATCGGAGAGGTGTAGACAACACCCTAGATGAAGCGCCAACCTGCTATGATACCAATTGTTGGAGTTAGACATCTGCGGAAGCACGCAAAAAGCACAAGGAAGGAGAAGAATATATGCATGTGTATGTATATGTGTAAATGTGTGTGGATGTGTGTATTGTTGATGACATGATTGCTCCTACTTCATCTACATTTGTATCCACATGAGTGCATCTCCATTTTGTATCCAGGAGGCACTCCATTTCTAGTCTACTTCCATTTTATATTGTATTTCCTTTGTATTTGGGTACCTTGCCATGTGCTTCTACCAGTTGTATTCATTCTCCTTTCAGGAGACTTATCCCACATATGATGTACTTTTGAGAGCCCCTCCCAAATCTATATAAGGAGGGCATCTCCCCTCATTTGTACTTGGTTAGAAGCTTGAGGAGCCTACTCCATGCTCTTGGCAAGCTCATTTTTAATCCACATGAGTTTACCCATTTCATGCTCTACTCATTTTGTGTCTCACACATTCTTTGTTTTGTGAGAGTACTTTACTTTTGATTTTGCTTCCGCGTGTGTACTCTCTACATGGTATCAGAGCACTAGGTGGAGGTCTTAGTGGTGTGTTTGGTGGTCATTCTAGTGGTGGTGGTGCCTTACTTTGGTGGTGTGCTTTCTCCTCATTGAGAGAAGCCTTTTTGCCATCAATTTTTGGGACTCATTTCTCCCATTTTCCCACCCTCCCACCCTTTCTTTCATCATTTTGTACCCCTTTTATTTCCATTCTTCCCTCCCACCCACCCTCTTTTATGGCAACATTTGATGATTGTCTCCATTGTTGTAATCATTTCAAGTAGCTACTGGTGAATCTCAAGATTTTAAAGTGTTTATAAACACTTCGATCAAGGATCATTGACATATCTCCCTCGTCACCTTGTTAGGTTCCATTTGAATGATTGCATGGATATACTCCATCATTTGGAGTCGTGTCTATGTTTGCCTCTCACTGCCTTGCATCTTGCTTGACATAGTAGTGTGTGCTCACCGGTATTGTGCTTGGCTTAGATTGCAATTGGCGCTTATGTCGGTACATCTTATGAGGCAACTATCAGTGCATGGTCTTTTGAAGTGTCAAAGTATATGAATCCGCTTTTCAGATTGCTGGATCCTGTATCTTCACAGTGACACCTGCAAGACAGGAACTACGTCACTTACGCTCTTAGAGTATCAATGGGCTGCACATAACGAACATCAGAAAACTACTATGCATCACCTTCTATAATCTTGTGAACCGTGAAGCAAGGATTGGAAACATGCAAAATAGCACCCCACGGTATTTGTGACACCTATAGTGCACATCTCTACAACACACCTCTCTCCGACAGCTCTACTGCAGAGAGAGAAAGAGAGAGAAAGAGAGAGAAAGAGAGAGAGAGAGAGAGAGTGCATTTGGGCATGTGTGTTGCATGCACACCATCGTTGTAGCACATTTAACCTCTGTACCCACGAGCTTCACCTTCACCTCAAACGTGCTGGTTAGCACCTCATCGCCTCGACCTCAGATTCACGTCGGCCTCATGCCATCTTTGGAACAGAGAGAGAGCAAGAGAAGGATGGCGCAACGGCGACACTTCTAGATTCATCCTCTGGATGTTGGGACCATTCAAGAAACATCACTGATCCAGTAGTGGCATACGGAGTGGACCGATGTTGCATAACTGGTGAAGATTGGCGCGTGACCGATGCTGCATAACTGGTGAAGATTGGCACGTGACCGATGCTCTAGGTGAAGATTGGCACGTGGGCTCTAGAAGCTTCCGTCACACAGATATGATCTATTGGTGACATTTGATTGCGGTGATTAAGCTGAATCCATGTGATACTATCTCCTGGCAAACTTCATCTCCAGATCAAAAGACCAGTCATCTCCGGACCCAAGAGGAGATCCACTACGCGCCTAAATGACGAGTAGCGATTCCAAAAAAAGCCCATCAGAATAGCACTAATTTTAGAGCACTCCAGCGGCCATCCAAAAAAGAAGGGGACCTACATCACCAGCCGTCCACTTTTGGCGCATTTTTTTTTGGTGTAGCTCCACATACGTTTGCTCGGTGCAATTCAGAAAGTGATATGGCCTGACTATCTAGCCCCATTTTTGGATAATTCAGAGAACCCCATGGCAGCGCTCACAATTAAAATCACCCCAGTGCCCACATACATCTCACGTATTTGATCTGCACCTAAAGCTGCGCTCCTAGTTTGACAAAAATCTTGTGCATTATTTATATGTATGTTGCCTATACTTGTCTTGATTGACATACGTGGCATAGAGTTATGCAGAGATGAGATGATAATCTAGTATTTAATATTGCATTTGTGCGACCAGCTTCTAAAATAGGATTCAGTGAAGTAACCGAAGGTTATAGTGTGGTAGTTGAAAGTGCATCACTTTTAGAACGTTGTGATCAATCGTTTGGCAAAATCAAATTGGCTCTCTCTCATCGTACTCATTCAAGGTACACACCTTGTATTCCAACCCTTTCTTTTGTACTTCTCTCAAGGTTTTTAACTCGCCAATCTTTGGTCATAAGATTTTCCAAGTCCTCTAGGGTACCCACCTTGTAAGCACACTTTGTATTCTTTCAAGAGCTTACTTCTCAAGGGTAACCCGACACTTAACTTTGGCACTCAATTTGGTATCCCTTAAAGAGTATTATTGTAGTTCCAAGAGGTCTTAAGTTCATTACTTTTGGTACACCACTTTGGCACTAAGTGCCCATCTTTGTACATCAAGAATATAAAAAGAAGAATCTTTTGTGTGTGCAAGTGTGGGTTGGAGGCTAGTATAAGCCCACCCACCAAACTCTCTCCAAGTGTTTAAGCCTACTCTAAGGCTCCATTGGTGTACAACGGGCTAATCTAAGCCCCTCCTCTCGCGTCGACTTATCTTGGTGTTGTACAAGTGCAGGGCTACTCTAAGCTCCCCCCCCCCTCCCCAAGAATTTTAAGTGTGGTGTCCTGTTGTTCATTTCAAGCTTTGCAATTATTTTGAAGTGGTGTCTTTGATAGTGTTTCTAAACACTTTATCCTCAAAGCTTTGTAATGACCAAAAGTGAAGGTAACTCATTATCTATGGCGAACTTCTTACCCTCTTTCACCCCTATTTTTATGCCTAAGGATGAACGCCTCAATGGAGAAAATTACAATCTATGAAAAGATGTCATACGCGCATATCTCTACACGAATCTCCTTCATGAGGTAGTAGCCGGGTCAGACCTCGAACCCAATAGGGATACCAACTTAGACAATTGGCATGTGTGGAATGTCAAGGACAAACGAGGTTTAGGTCAGCTATTGCTTGCCTGTGACGAACTGACGAAAGGACATATCACGGCCTGTAAGACATCCAAGGATGCTTGGGATACGTTAGCCGCTTTATATGAAGACAAAACCCCTTCGAAAATATATGCATTAAAGGCCGAGTTTCATAATTTGACCATTCGTCCACACAACACAATTACCAAGGTCATAGCTCAATTTGAGGACTACCAGCATAATATAGCACTATGTGGTAGGCAGATTTCTAGTGAAGACATGGCCATTAGGCTTCTTAACAAGTTACCTAAGTCGTACAAGGTTTGTCACAACTTTGTATAATCGCGGCCAAGTCTTAACTTGGGAAGAGGTTCGTCGACTATTGCTCCTTCACGACTCGCGAGCCAAATTGACTTCCTCCCAAGAGTCTGCCATGAAGGCCAAAGGCCCATTCAATAAGGGCAAATCCACAAGTCATCATGCTAGCAATGGATCTAAGCAAGGATTGCATAATTCACTGTAATTTTTGTGGAAAATCAGGACACTTAGAAAAGTTTTGCTATAAAAAGAAACAATCATCGAAGGCTTCTATGTCTAGGAAAGCATCCAAAGGATCCCAACATAGATCCCACTGCTCTAGTGAGGAACTCTTCATCTCCACAGAAGCCAATGCCCTAGTTACTTCTAGCTCCCCGCATGAGTAGATCTTTGATAGCGGAGCTACCTTTCATATGTGCAAAGACAAGGACTCCTTTCAAGAACTCGAAGAGCACACGTGAGAAGTCTATCTTGGCAACAACAAAAGTTTACCCATAGAAGGAAAAGGGAAAGTTCAAATTACCAACAATCAGGGGGAATGCAAGTCTTTATCCAATGTTCTTTTTGTTCCAAATTTATGTATGAATCTACTTTCCGTCAAGGCCATTATAGATCAGGACAAACAAGTATGGTTTGATAACACCTCAGTTAAGGTAGTTGATCCCCATACAAAGGATGTCATCGCTCAAGGTATTGAGGAAAAGGGCCTCTACAAACTATCTTGCTTTGTATCCAAAGAATCAACCTCAAGTTTGTGGCACCAAAGATTTGGCCACACCTCTTACTTATCAAAAATCTCTTCATCCCAACTTGTGAAGGGATTGCCAAAGATAGGGCAACTTACTGATCTCTGCCAAGCTTGCACCCAAGGCAAGCAACATAGGGCCCCAGTTCCCAAGGAAGCTTCAACACGAGCGAAGAACCCTCTAGCCCGTATCCACATGGACTTATGTGGACCCATGAACACCCCATCCCTGAGTGGATCCCTCTACTTTTATCTTCTAGTAGATGACCACTCTCGCTATATTTGGGTGTACTTTTTGAAGTCAAAGTCAGACACATTCTCTAAGTTTCAAACTTGGATCAATGAAGTTGAGAATGAAGCTTCGACTAAAGTTAAAACCATCAGATCAGATGGAGGCGGTGAGTTTATCAATCATGACTTTGATAACTTTCTCAACCAGAAAGGGATCAAAAGAAAAGTCACTCAGCCTCATACTCCATCCCAGAATGGAGTAGCTGAAAGAAAGATACGCAGTGTGATGGAAATGGCAAGAACTATGCTTCATCACACGAATCTATCCTACAAGTTCGGGGCAGAAGCCGTGCATACTGTCGTTCACATTCTTAATCGAGGATTTACAAGAGCATTACACAACAAAACACCGTTCGAAGCATACTATGGAAGAAAACCAAATGTGAATTATTTTCGAGTCTTTGGTAGTGAAGCTTTTGTCCATGTACCAAAAGAAGATAGAAACAAGTTACAATCCAAGTCTAAGAAACACATATTCATAGGGTACAGTGACCAATCAAATGCATACCGTCTATATGATATGGAAAACCACTCCATCACCATTTCGAAGGATGTGATCTTCAATGAAGCTTCCTCATACTCAAGAAAAGATTCAATTACAAGTCTTAGTCCACCTATCTACACTTCAGAGGGGGACTCAGTATTTCCAAACTCCAACTCAGAAGCCAGTGCTTCACAACAACCACTCCGATCTCAAAGGCTTCTTGATAAGAGACAACACGAACAAAGTCATTATGTTAGTTATGCTCTAATGCACCAAATTCAGCAAATTCCAAAGCCATCCAACTACAAAGAAGCTCAAGGCCAACGAGAGTGGGAAGCAGCTATGAAAGAGGAAGTGGATGCAATAGCAAAGAACAAGACTTGGACATTAGTTCACAAACCAATCAACCATCAAGTCATAGGATTCAAGTGGATATACAAAGTCAAATACAAGTCTGATGGCACTCTAGATAAATATAAGGCAAGATTAGTCGCTAAGGGATACAAGCAACAACATGGCATTGACTATGAAGAAACCTTTGCTCCTATTGCAAGATTCACAACCATAAGAATCATCTTAGCACTAAGTGCTCACTTTAAGTGGCCCATTTACCAGCTGGACGTCAAAAGTGCATTCCTCAGTGGAGATCTTCAAGAAGAAGTATATATGTTGAAAAACCTGAAGGCTTCAAGGTCAAAGGAAAGGAAGATCAAGTGTACAAACTTCACAAAGCACTTTATGGATTCAAGCAAGCTCCCAGGGCTTGGTATGAAAAGATTCACAAGTTCTTTGAAGACAAGGGATTTCAAAGAAGCAATGCTGATGCTAATCTCTATATCTATCAAAAGGGGTCTTTAGTAGCCATCATCATTCTCTATGTAGATGACTTGATCTTGACAGGCTCAGACGAAGAACGCATCCAATTTATCATCACACAGCTTCACCTTGAGTACTCTATGATAGATTTTGGATTACTACACTAGTTCTTGGGTATGGAAGTTTGGCAAACAAAAGAAGGTATATTCCTATCACAGAAGAAGTACTGCCACTTCAGCGCTTGGTGGACCTCTGCAACATACAGCCGCTCCAAAATGGAGCTGCAGAGGGGGTGCTGACGACATGATTGCTCCTACTTCATCTACATTTGTATCCGCATAAGTGCATCTCCATTTTGTATCCAAGAGGCACTCCATTTCTGTTCTATTTCCATTTTATATTGTATTTCCTTTGTATTTGGGTACCTTGCATATGCTTCTACCAGTTGTATTCATTCTCCTTTCAGGAGACTTATCCCACATATGATTTACTTTTGAGAGCCCCTCCCAAATATATAAGGAGGGCCTCTCCCCTCATTTGTACTTGGTTAGAAGCTTGAGGAGCCTACTCCATGCTCTTGGCGAGCTCATTTCTAATCCACATGAGTTTACCCATTTCATGGTCTACTCATTTTGTGTCTCACACATTCTTTGTTTTGTGAGAGTATGTTACTTTTGATTTTGCTTCCGCGTGTGTACTCTCTACATGTATGTGTGTGTGTAAGCGTGTATGTGTCTATGTCTGTGTGTGTGTATATGTGTATATACATGTGTATCTGTATATATGTGTCTATATGCATGTGTATGTGTGTGTATATGTGTGTGGTTGTGTGTATGTGTGTGTGTGTGTATAAGTGTGTATGTGTCTATGTGTGTATGTGTGTGTATATGTGTGTGTGTATTTGTGTGTGTGTGTGTGTAAGTGTGTATGTGTCTATGTGTGTATGTGTGTGTATATGTGTGTGTTGTATGTGTGTGTGTCTATGTGTGTATGTCTATGTGTATGCATGTGTATGTCTATGTGTATGCATGTGTATGTGTGTGTGTAAATCTGTGTGTATATGTGTGTGTATGTGTATGCATGTAAGAATGTATGATGTGTATGCATGTAAGTATGTATGTATGCATGTGCATGCTACCATTATGGCTGAAGCAATAGGCACTAACTCTCTGTCAGGACCTAATCAACACATGATAGACATTGAGAGCTTGCCTATTTTAGATGTACCTACAAAGCGTCCAAAGGCTCTAAGATGCTTACAAGTGATGCCGATTCAAGATCCACCAATGGGTCACACCACAAGAGTGAACAAGAATTCCTATTGATTTAGTGAGATGGTTAGAACTTTGGGAGAAGCTGCTTACCCTTGGGAGGTTGAGATTCAATATAACAATATATGGGGAAAATATCACTTTTTCAATAGAGATTTTGAGCACTTGCAGAATGTGGAGGAACTCCAACACATATGGGGCAAGGCAAGCCTGACAGAATACTTTGGTGCAAGGCTTTTGAAGCCCGATTTCATTTGCTACTTCTACCTTATTAACACTCTACAACCCAAAAAGGACACTCGAACATCTAATACCTTTGTGATAGCATCCTTACTGTGAGGAAACGAGTTGAAGAGGTTTCGAATGACCAATAACCTAGTGTGAGAAGCTTTAGATATGTACAGAATGCACATCCCCAAAAAAAAGGATGGATTTTTTCCTGATAACATGAAGAATAGGAATTTGACCAAACTTAAAGACATGGTAGCAATGACCCCTAATATTGTTATCCACCTTCACATGTGCATGCAACACTTTGCTTTCCTTTGGGCATGATAGGTTCACAATGACCCAGAAGAAAGTGTGGTTCAATCTATACTTGACGGATACCCAAATTTTGACCATCAACCTTTCCAATTGGATCATAAACCAAATTCACATACCTCACAAGAGATGGCCATGCAAGACCATCTTGCATGGATGTTACACTCTCACACGATTTATCCCCTTTAATGGGCTCTCTCATGGAACGGAGTCTAACAATTCAGAAGTAGAAAGGCCTCTACACCACCATACAAGAGAATGAGACAATCAATCCCGTGTGCTCAACCTAGAGGAGCCACCTTGATGCCTGACATCTCTCATTCACTAGAATGCATTGTCCACCCTTCTACACTCAGATTGCCAAGGCGAAATGCTGACAGTCCACAATTGATTTTCCCACCTATACCATAGGATTTAGAGTTTCTTGGTCACAATATGCAAAGATTAAATACAAGCTTTGAGAAATATTTACGTGACAAGAGTAGGATTCTAAGAAACTAATACATGCCTACTTAATAGCACATGGATTTGAGAATATTCCAACTAAGTGCACCTTATGTTAAGCATATAGATGATGTACTTCTGATCATTCTTGTATATGTTGATGATATTTTTCTCTCTCATCTTAATGAGAATCGTATTTCTAAATTTAAGGCTGATTTGCATGCATATTTTGAGATTTCATATTTGGGACATTTGCATCATTATTTGGGCATTTAGTTTATGTAGGTTGATGGATGAATATCTTTATGTAAAACAAAATACATGGACACAATATTGCAACATGTTGGCCTTGAACATTACAAACCTATTACCACTACCATTGAGAGAGGTTTATGTTTGAGTCTTCATGATGTTGGAGATGCATTTGATGTTGTTTTCCATTTTCAAGTTGTTGGATGCTTAATTTACTTATGCACAACACGACCTGAAATTTAGTTCATTATTTCTCAAATAAGAAAGCTTATGTATTTCCCAATTGTCAAGCCTTAGCAAGAGGTTAAGCACATATTTTGCTACTTGAGTGGTATCCTAACACTTGGATTGTTTTATCCCAAGGGGAGATCATTATCCCCATATTTACATCCTTTTTAAGACTCACATTGGGCTGGTTTCTATGAAACTTGTGTGCCCACGAGTGGTTTTTGTTTGATGCTTGGTAGCTCATGCATATCTTGGTTGAGAAAGAAGTAACTTACTGTGGCCACTTCTAGTTCTGAGGTTGAGTATAGGGCAAATTTTATAATGACTATTCAGTATATGATTAGATGAATTTTGGCTAATTTGGGTGTTGTTCAACCTTTTTCCACCACCATGATAGTCAAAGAATATTGGAAGTTGCAAGGAACCCTATGTTCCATGCTCATAGAAAACACATTGAAGTGCACTATCATTATGTTAGGGAGCGGCTCTCTACTGGAGAAATCAGTTTGTCTTATGTGCCCACTGTAATAAAGTGAATTGTATGATCTAAGGGTCGGGCTTGTTTAGATAGATATGAAATAAGACATGGTTTGCTCACTTGTGTGCATGACCAAAGATCTCGAGACTAGACTCACATATAAGCTCGTGTGCTCTTCTAGCCAAGCAATCCACTTAGCTTAGTGGTTAAGTCTCAAGGGTGAGAAGGATGAGGTCTCTGGTTCAACTCCCATGGGGAACTAGTTTTCCCCAAAGCAATCTAGAACCTTCTAGAAGCATCCGCAATCATTAAAAAGTGGCCTAAAAGAAACCAAGGTGAAGATTGTAGAACTAAAATCCCAAGGCCCTTTAGAGACTCCTCCCATACCTGAATTGGGTTTAGTATTAGCATATCCTATCCCAAAAGACCTAGAAATGATGTTTCAAGGCCTATTAGGCACAACTGAGAGAAGGACCAAATGCAACAGAATTAGACAAAAGCTACCCTACAATAGACCTAGAGGTAGAAAGAACAAATTTGTGCATCAAAATTGCTGAGCTAGCTTAAGTTGTGTTTGAGGTTAGTACAATCTTTAACTAGAATAAGCTAGTCAAACCAAAATTGCACTTCCAAGGGCTATTAGACCAATTCGAGAAAATGGCATCCAAACCTGAGAATTTGGTGCCACAAAAGGCTCACTATGTTGAAAGTGAACAAGGAGAATTCTTGCCAATAGAGTCTTATGTTCCTAACTCAGTAGAGTGCAGAATCCCTCCTTTCATTAATAAATATTCATAGGAGTTCTTGAGAGAAATCCAAGAAGAGAAATGGGGTAATGGGATAGATGACTCCCACACCCATTCAAGAAATAGATGATCTTCACAATCAATTCCCTCATGACATTCCCTCGATATATGGAGAACAAGAAGACATTCACTCAAGCAAGAGACTAGACTTTGAAACCAATTCCTTACAAGAATTGCCACATTTCACAGGTCCATGGGAATCAAAGTTTATTCAAATGAGAACTCTCATAATAATGATAAGGAACAAATGGTCAAATAAACCTAGAAACGTAGAGTTTGTAAAGAAAACTAAAGTGCAGTGTCATCTCACTTTGGAAGATTTGTTAAAGTTAAAATGAGAGTTATGGAAACATGTAGCAAACCAATTGCCAGAAATTGCTAGTTCCCACTCACAAGTAAAATCCCATAGAAAAATTCTTGAGATGCCCATAGAAAAGATAGGAGATATGAGCCAAGGAGAAGAAGGAAACACTTATCTTCCTATCACTTATCAAGGATACATGACTAAGGCAATCATAGACTCCGGAGAAGGAGTTGCCATTGCCACCACCTCCGTATGGAAACATTGCAGCAAACCAACTTTGGGACCCATGAGAATGAAATAGAAGATGGTAGATGGACACATATAATAGCCATTAGAATTGTGAGAAGCGATGAATCTCACCACTTGTGGCATAGAATGTGAACACATATTTTCTATATGTGAATTTGGGAAGAATCATGTTTATGAAATGATCTTGGGATAGACCATTTATGAGATAATTTTGTGCGAGATTGGGGAACCAATTTGTTGTACGTATAGCATTTACGGATAGTACCAAGGTTAATTTTAGGGACTATGCCAATAGAGATGTACCTCCTTTCCAATGGAACCCCATCCATAAAACTCAAGAGGACACATAGTCACTGCAGTTCGTAGGTTCAGACCCTTCATGGATGCATGAGGATACCCACTTGTGGATGTGTAAGCTTGCGGAAGAAGAAGAGAGAAGATTAGAAGCCACAAACATAGGTGCATTTGAGAATAATAGATCACTTCAAGACCTAGCCTATGCACCTATGACAATTCCAAACAAAGAGTTTGAACCCCATTGTTGGGTTGAAATCTTAGCCACAATGGACATAGCTATGAATGAGGAACAATGGAACCCCTACTGTGTTGAGGAAGACAATCAAATCTCAATATTCATGTGTGAGCCAATATTCGAAGAATATGATTCTAGTACAGACACATATGAAGAAGAAGAGAATGAGGGAATATTTCCTTTGTATCTCAAATGGACCCACCTACACCTATGATTCATGCCACCATCACTCCTGTTCCATTCATTGTAGCTCCTTTTCCACTATTCATTCAATCCACATTAGCACATTTTCCCCCTTCACTTAGCAATCTTTTTTCACCACTTAGCAATCTTAACACTTTCCTTGGAACATCTACTACCCAACCCATAACTTCAATTTTGTCTAGCACCATGAGTACACCACCATGCATAACACAGCCTTTGCCACTTCTCACAATCACCACCACTCACATCACCATGTCCAAACCCATGGACATTTCACCACCCACCACGGCACCTCCACCACCATTAGTAACACCATCCCCAATCCCCACACCACCAACTTCACCTCCACTCACCAACGTGTTCACATTTTCATCCACACTTCCCATCCCCACTCCCATTCCCTCTACATCAGCACTAGATTACCTTGCATTCATGCAATTCAACACTGTATATACATCATCAATTGTAGAGAACTCTATTCAGCAAATGATCATATGTATGCATCAAGTAAGAGAGGAATTTGCAAGCTTAGGAACTACATGGAAAAGATCAAATGCATTACTAGGAAACTCCCCACACGCACAACCCAATTTCAGCTTGAAGTCTTACCTTCAGAGATGCTCCGCAAAATGATCTTTCAGCCCAATTGGCAAGCGAAGCTATTGCAAGAGTATCCAAAGATGATGCAGACATGGACAAAGGTACCTCTCCACATATTATACAATCCATGCTATTGTCCCTTCCTTGACGAAGAACATGGCCCGATTTTCGCCATCAAGGTACAAAATGATAAGAAATGTCAAGATTAGGTAAATTACCCTTACCTCACACCACCAAAAGGACCATTGGCCATAGCATACATGATGGAAATGATTCATCATTAGTTACTACTGCTACGCAGAATGATAGATGTTGCAGCGAGAATGCAAATCAAATTGTTTGACCTCATGCAAATAAATTTTAAAGTATTCCAAGCCTCGCATGTCTCTGTGTTGGGTTTCAAACATGGAAATCTTGATCTCGTTTATGATATGAGTACCATGTTGTTAGTGAAAGTATTCTACCCATGGCATTGTCAAGTAAAGTACCTCCCAGTCTGCTACTAGCAAACGTTCAAAGAAACGTTCACTATGGGCTTTTGGGAGTACCACTCAGACATTTTCATTTCAAGGCCAACACATTTACTACAACTATTTGCGTGCCAACAAATGCAATATTCTGCACATTACATGTACCCACAACCAGTCACACCAACGACAATCGATTGGCCCAACTGGAAGCAAATCTTGCTAAAGGCATCCTAGTAAATGATCATTTCCTAGCCCTAGACATTCTATAAAACTATATTGATCGCTCCCTCCAACAAGAGTTTGTCAAGGGGGAAAGACGCAAGAGGGAGGGGAGTGTTGGTAGTGCACAAGGCCAAGTTCAACTAGAGGAGGGAGCAAACATCAAAGGTGATGAAGCATGTTAAGCAAGGTGTGTGTGAGGCTAAGTGGTATTGATCCACATTTTTCAAATATCAAAATTCAATCATTTCTTCAAGTACCCAAACAATGATTTTTATCACTACCCTTATACTATAAAACACTCAATTTTGTATTCAAACACTCCATTTTATGCAATCCAAGGAGTCATCAAACTGGAAGAGCTTAATTGAACTCATGTACAAAATTTCATAATTCTTCGAGCTTGATAGATGCCTCAATTAGCCTTAGAACCTAAATTTGAATTATGTTGGACACTGTCTAAAACTGGCCAAAACTAGTAGGAAAACTATAAAAAGAGCTAGAGAGCTCATTTTTTAGGTTGTTCATGGTGGGATTTGAGCTTGCATTCTAATTTAGAGCATTGCTAATAAAGAATCTACTTTCTTCCATTGTACTTCTTATCTCTTCCTTGTGTGTGTGTGTGTGTATGTGTATGTGTATGTGTGTGTGCATCTTCCATGCTTCTCACCTTCATCTTCGCACATGTCATTTGCTCAGGATTGTCATATCATCCTCACATCTCCACAAGTTGACAATTAAGGAGATGAAGCTTCTTGGCATGCTCATCCTTGTCTAGAGTGATAGAAGAGGAGCCTCAATTGAATTAAAAGACATGTGATGACCTTTGGAAAGTGTCCACATGAGGGATACTTGGAAAAGACTTAGGACATGCATGCCTTTGTCTAGAGGTATATATGGGCAGAATTGTATGGATGGATACTTACTCTCAGTTGTTCATAACAAGTACTAAGCTACAAACAATGACGAGAGAGGTGATATTTGTGTTCCAATAGTGCATATTATATAACTCTTTGATTAGAAATGTTGTTCTCTTGAGTTGGCATGTGGATTTCTATGCTTATGCATCCATGTGTCCCTATCCTAAGGAGTTAGAGACTATATGGATCTGGAACTAATAGAAAATTAAATATCAACTTGGATGCTTCTAAAACCTTTTAGAAGATTCATGGAATAAATAGATCTCTTATGCATTCCATTGATTTCAACCCGAGAATTCATCACCAACATTCCTACAACTTAACCACTAAGCCATGCCCCTTGCTTGCCTAGAGACTTAATCATCTAGAGCTTGGCATGGTATCCAAGCTACTCTTAGTCACTTTATAATGCTTGCCTCCATGATGTGGTTCAAAAGGTCCAATGAGGCATAACATCTATTCAATCGCACCTTAAGTAGTTCGGGATCACTCTTAAATTAGACCAAGTAAAGATGTGTGCATATTTGCCATGGTGATGCCAAGATGGAGCCTCAAGATGTCATTGTTGTGCTTCTATGCCTTTCAATGATATGACCTTTTCTATTCCATTTGCCATCACATTAAAATATCATATCAGGATGATAGGAAGGACAATAAACTTTAGTGATGGATACCACTCGTTCCTCTCAAGGAAATAGAGATGTAAATAGAGAAAATGTGAAAATTTTAGGATCCATAAAAATAAAAAGACACCTATTTCTAAAGTGTACATTCATGAAATACTTAAATGATATCCATCTTGGACCAATGTCAATTGCAAAGCCCCCCATATCTAGGGTGTGTAGTGAAGACCCATATGTGATAGGTGAAAATTGGTATGAATCTACTCATAAGGTCTTCCATATCAACCTTAGATTCTTGAAGGAATAAGAAGTTCAAGTTTCAATTAATATCACTTAGCTACTTGTTAATGATGAAGGCCCAAATATAATGGCCTAGGTCCATAACATTAAATGAAATTGAGTTTATGTTTCTCTTTCAAGTAATCCTTTTTGTTCTTAGCTTTCTTCTCCTTTTTTATGGGATTATTCCATATCTTCTCCTTTTTATGGGATTTTTCCTTACTTTTGTTGAATTTGGTGAATCAAGGATCTCTTTTTCCTTACTTTTGTCGAGCTTGGTATTCTCAAAATGGACAAACGAATTCAAGATTGTAATAATTTTCAATATCCAAGTTCTCTTCTTTGTAGAAGATTCAATTATACTCTTCCTTTGAACCTTCTTCTATCAAACTAATGTCTCTCGAGGAGTCTGAGATCTTTACTTCTTTTTCCAATGCACTTGTTCCTTTTTTTTTTTATGGGCTTCCTTATTCCCTTTCTTTTTCTCCTTCAAACTAGGGTGAATCTTTAACCCACTTTTTTGGCTTTGTTCTTAAGAGACTGCTAAGGAGCTATTAGCTTCTTAAAATGGGGCATCTTGTTCTTCATCTATTTGCATCTTTTTTTGGAGAACTCCCTAATTTTTTTGTCTGATATTTTATTTGCAAACCAGCCCTTGTTCCAGAGTTTTTCTATGACCCCAAGTTGATGGAGCTATTCTTAGGAAGTTCCATGCTCATATCAGCTTCAATGTTCATATCAGCTACTTAAGGATGTCATCATGCATGGAATAAGTGAGTGGAATCACCATATACCCACAAACATCTTCTTTTCTTACTAATACCTACCCACTAGTTAGTGTATGAGGTATGTGAAATCATAAAGGGAGAAAAAAAGTTGAAAAGCTCAATCCAAAGGGCACTTATTTGATTTCTTTGATTTCCTTTTGTTTGGGATGAACTCGGAAAACCATCGAAAACCGACAATATCCACTTAAATGTTGCCAAGTGTCGACTTAGAATGCTTGAAATGCCATGTCATCGGAGGCCATGTAATATTATTCACCAGAGTGAACCAAATGGGTGATTCTCATCTGCTTGTCCAGGACAGAGACAAACTTCAATCTCCATGGGATTGAGGTTGACTCCTAGCATTAAGTTATTATCTGAGCCTATGCCCTACATTTTGCTTGTAATAGCAAGGAAATACCTTACATCCCCTTTTTTTTTTTTTAATAGAACGTACTCTGACATTTACACACATCTTCTTTAAGTCCCTTGAAAACATCCAGAACAGACATGAAAATGAAATGATGAGGAGATTTGGAAGACTTGATTTAGTCAAGGCTGTAAAGCATGTTGATTCATCATTCACCCATATTACATTCAGCAGAAATGTTAAGAAAGCTCAAACTTAAGGAACAAATTGTGAAATCAGGTACCCCTCTCTTATGATCAACTGAGCTGCTGACACACACTTAGGGCTTACGCTAAACAAACTAATGAAGATGCATTATATCATTAACCATTCGCAATTGCAAAGAGTGTATTTATATTATATTACATATTGCAGACTATTGGATAGAGTCCAGCATAAAATTATCACATTCAATGCTGCTGCCATGGCAAGGACTAACTAGGGGAGATTCTGAACTTGATAATCTCTCTATTCCTTGCTCAAAGGCTTGCAAGATATCAATATTGTCATGGTTTCTATTAATGCCATTTGGGCAATTGAGCCAGCTATTCACCTTCCTTTCATTGTATGAAACTACCTGACTTGTTAGTGAGGTCTTACTTCCCTTTTCACTGAGCATTTCATCCCCAAGATCACTGCCATCTTGATCAACAGCAATGGTCATGCTGTGCTCTTCTGAGCTCGCATTGCTGCTTGTTGCTACAGGTGAATCAGCTGCCGAGCTGCTTGAAAAAACTTTTCCATTATTGGATCTCACACTAAACAAAGATGATGCTGGAACATTTGACATGAAAGACTTAAATCCACTGGCATTTTGCCTGATGTCCTGCATCCAAAGGTTGTTATTAATATCTCTCATTAGGCAGCAACAGGTGAAGACATCATAACCATAAACACATACACACGCACACACATGCACACATATGCAAAGCACACACATGCACAGGTGTGGCCACATGCATGCCCACACATAGACACATGTACACACGTTCATTCATATCCCCACACATATACATACACAAGCATGCATATGTGTAAGTGTGTGCATGCATGGACACAGGCACATGCATATAACCATATTATACACAAAGATGCATATACATGTGCACATGCACGCCTACATACATATACAAATAAATTTGCTTGTTTATTTCATTCTTTATCCAGGTGCCTAATAGTATACCATGTGCCGTAGTGCCATATCCAATGACTTCTTTGACAGGTTCCGACCAAACCCAGTTGATTCTCGAACTGGAGCTGTTGACTTCACATCACGCACAGGACTCGACTTGATTGGTTTTTTCACTTGTGGGGTAACTGCATCAGACTGCTTTTCGGGCAGGATTACTGGTTTCCTTGTAGGCACAGACCTATCAACCATCTTGCTATGAATGCCATTCGCTGGAGCTGCTTGAGCAGCATTAAGTTGTTTACTGTTCTTGATACCAGGCTTGTCGTTATTTGACAAATCAGTAGAAATACGCCCTCTTGTAACAACTGGGGAGCCTGAAAGGCGCAAATTTCGGGTACCATCACTTGCTCCATCAGGTTGTGTCGGTCGAGTACCAGCTGCTCTTGATGCTAGTGACCCCCTGGAATTAGAGACAGGCCTATCTGTCACTGATGTTCGCAAATTTGGGGGTGGCTCCTGTGAGAATCCTGGAAGGACTGTGGCATGGCCAGCAGGCTGTCCGAGTCTGCCAGCAGGAGAGCTTGGACGAGAGGATGCTGCACTTTTTGTAGCTGGCAATGAGCTTGACCTGGTAATTGTGCTGGTCGCATTTCCTGTGCGGACAGGTGTTGAAGGCCGCTTAACCGGAGTTGATGGCCTCTTAACGGGTGTGGAAGCTCTACTTGATGAGGAAATTGGCTGATTAGAAGCACTAGTAGAAAAAGCACCAGCAGCATGGATAGAAGGTGCTTTCCCAGATGAACTTGTGGAACGTGTCAATGAAGTTATTACAGGTGGTCCTGCAGAGCTAGCAGCTCGTGTAGAAGATAAAACAGCTGGACGCCCAGTGGGAGTTGATGGGCGGCCACTTGATGCAGATACACGTATCGCACCACCTGTCCTGGTAGGGGTGGAGGATCTTGTTGATGACTGTGCATTTGATGCCACTGAACGGCGACCGGAACTTGGTGTAACTGGCCGACCATTGGTGGCAGGTGTCGATGAATGACCATTAGAACTTGCTGTAGATGGACGACGATTGGAAACAGGTGTTAATGAACGAGTTGAGGTTGAAGAAAAAGACTTCCTTGAAGTTGAATTACTAGAGTCCGAAAGGCAAGCATAATTATTTGCTGCTTGCTGAGATACTACTCCTTCACGAGCATTTGGAACTGGCTCAGATCCAGATGATGGTTCTGACCTTGAGGTATCCATCTATGCACACAGTCAAATAGGGAAAAAAGCCACACTGAGTTTCAAAACATAAGCTTCTAGCAGATTAATCAACAATAATTCCTCCTGTATGACATCACACATTCAGTACCACCAGACATCCATGAAGTAGCAGGGAACCTCCAATTAAAGAAAACACCATCAAAACACAGTGGCGAAGCGACATTAAACCCTCTCAACTTTATGCAGGTAGGATGGGCAAAGATGCATCTGTAAGGAAACAAAGCAAAAGATAATGGAAAGATGAAAAGAATAATGTAGATTGTTGAATGACCAGACCAAGGAGTACAACACACATGGGTAAAGTCTTAAAGATTCACTCTGACATTGCCAAAGTACACTGAATGAGTTGAAGGGGCCCTGGTACTGGAAGACTTTCAGCCCGACTCCAAATTACATCAGGATCATAAACACTGTTTGGTGAAGAAAGAAATTCATCTGTATGACAAGCCTATACACACGAACTACATGTATAGACTGGTGACACTAACAGATAAAATATGTGTGATCTAAATGGAGGCAGGGTGCCCAAACAAATATGAAGTGTTACTTACTTCTTGAAAGCATCACTTGACGCTAAAGAAAAAACAATGGAAGAACTGAACTAATGACCACCTACAAAAGCTTTGGACCTAATAACTCAAACACTTTGGGACTATTGTATAACTGCATAAGCCCTGAAAGGTGTGAACTTTTTCTAACTTACAGACTAATATATGGAGCAAGAAAAATTCCAGAATCAACAAATAAGAACTGTGCAACATACAGAAACACTCTGTCATGGTAGAATCCACAGAATTCTAAGATTACCAACTACTATACTTTATTACTTCATGCTTGTTGCCTTAGAATGGTGACAAAAACTGTTAATGTCACTCTCATAGGTATATATAACCATTATATTTACATTGATGAAACACTCCAAAAGCATGCCAAAGGCCTTTACCTGAAAAAACTAATCTTGTAATTCCTGTGTAACATAAGAGAATAGTTGATAAGCCAAAGTTGATGGCTTTGATCACTCGTGGCTTGACGAAAAAGCCACTGATCAGGTGACCCTAATCAAAGAATGCAGTCGTCAAAGCTCTCCTATCACTAGATCCAATCACCAAGAGGACATAATCGAAAGACATAGCAGTAAAACTCTCCTACTACTGAAATCAGTCACAAAAAGTGGACCTATCCAGCATAAGTGTATCTATCCAGCAGCTGAATCAACCAAGTACAGATAATTTAGGGAGTCATTAATTTAAGGTCTTTATGGTTTATTCAATTACCTGGTATCTCAATCATCAGGATTGCTAGAAAGAACACATCAGGCTATCTCACAAAACATTGGCAGCAGTTCAGGCCATACAAATATCAGCACGGTAATAGAATAGCAGAAGCAACGCACCCTGGAAGTTGTTTCCAATGATACTTTGGCAGAAGTTCCATCACTTAGACGATGACCATTTCCAGTAGCTTCAGCATGTCCCAGATTGGGAATGAAGGGCATCGCTGGAGGGGTGATAAGCCTGTTGTACCATGACAACATTCAAGCAGCTCTCAGTTAGCTTATCACAAGGACGAGTCCAAATTCTCATTAGAGAAGTAATTAAACTCTAAATTAAAAATTCTGTACTATTAGGAAATGTAGTGCCAATAAGTAAATTTGTCAAGACACATAGTTGTTATAAATGAAACTTGAAAACATAGAACCGCTTCGATTGCAATCAAGAAAAATGTGTCAAAAAAAATACAAGTAATAGTTTTCTATAAGTAAAACTAAAGCTTTCACGATTACTGTGTATATGTACATTGACCTGCAGAAATCCATGTAAAACATTTGTAACAATCCGTATATAGTCAAAAATATAGCTACACTTGAGCTTTGAATGGTCCAGAGTTTCAAATTTGTGGTGTACAACTTAAATATCACTACAGTGTGCCAAGTCATGAAGCGAGAGAACCTTGATATGCAAAAATCATATAAAGAAATCCATTGACCTTGAAAATTTAACGTGGCGTTTGAAGAGAACTGAACACTAAGCAAACAGCTCCCCCTTGATCAGCTTACATGCACGACATAATCAACATATGCATGATGCAGATCCAGATTTATTTATGTAGCTCTGAGAAGCTTAAATCTGTTTGACCCAAATGAAATGAACAACACGGGATAGTTAAAGCTGCAAATGAACAACACGGGATAGTTAAAATGTTTTCATAAATGAGCGGCAGAAGAGAAGCATAAAACTTTATAATGCCACATGCATGAAGGCAGCAGAAGAGAGGAATAAAATTTGAAATTTGTCAAAGTCTGTTCATAAAAAATTGGATTGTATCGAGCTGAGAACAGGCTTGCTTTACTTCCAAAAAAACTAGAGTTCGTTGACATCCATATCCTCGTCTATTTGCAGTAGTAATGCCACTTTACCAAGGAATTTTCCTGGAAAGAGGTTTCGTCAAAAGATGCTTCATTGAAGGTATGATTTTATCGTAGCGCTTATTTCTTGTCCTCCTATCACCTTGCTTGCAGATCACCACACCTTTTCCTCATGTGAAAATTTCTGGAAATTATAGAAGGAGCTACGATTTAATGCAGTGTCTAGAAGAAAATAAAAGCTACCTCTAAAAAATATGTTCCCAATACCTACATCCAGCAGTGAGGAATGAATTAGCATCATTGCTTCGAGGCAAATGTTGCTAAGGATGCACTAGGAAACCCGCTAGTAAATTAAGAGAAATCAAATCGATCCTTGGCATTCTTAAGTCGGAACCCGATGCATTAAAGGCCACTGGAAGCAAAGCCCTCCAACAGACAGTCCTTTAACTAAACGATGCATCTTTCTTCTTCCCACACAAGAAAGGATGAGAATAGGTATGTAAATCGTAGGCACTATACAACCTTTATTCAGAAACGCGAAGTAATCAAACGGTCACGTTGAATTGCAATGGCATTGCAATCACGGAGTCTACAAATACACTTCGAATAGAGCCGCATGACGATATTACATATCCAGAATTTCAGAAACAAACAGTTGGGAGTAATTGCACAGATGAAGCTGGTATCCCACGCCTCACATTATAGTGGAACGGCAATAATGGACCCTAGAGATGTACTTGGAAAAGATTGCATGACAGTTTTACATATCCAAATAGTAAAAGAAAAACAATTAAAGGTCAGGGCACAGATGATGATGATATCATACTGTTACGTAGAAAAACACCCTGATCTATTTCTAAAAATGCAATCCTGAAAGCAATAAAATTCATACGTTTCATCGTATTTGAGATTAAGCAAACAGACGATACCAATCGTAGTCGTTTTTGTCCCATTCTGATGAGCTAAAAATATCATCTGTGACGGCCCTATTCGGAAAGTCCATCACGGAAAGATCACTTTGAGAAGCTTGGGCAACAGAAGAGGAAACTGCTTCCCTCTCTCTCTTCTGCATTTCGTTGAAAAGCGCTAAGTCTTCATCTCTCTCGGTAGGTGTTACATTGGTACCACCCAAGCTCCGGACTCGTCTGTGGTGCTGCAATGCGGCCTGCTGTCTTCCGTTCATCATCCCTGATAGATCCTCGTTTAGAATTTTTGAAAGCGAATGTCGAGGATAAAATGGTTTTGGAAGCCTTCACAAAGAGCCAAAGCCACTCTAAAAGACTCTACATTAGGGAAGCCACATTTCCTTTCTAAAGCAGAGATTTTCCCAGGATCTCCGCTAAACAAAGCAAAGTTGACATGAGCCTCATACAGACACAATGACGCGAATTAGCACCTCGCAAGAACTTGTCAGAAGCGTTGACTATTGGAAAAGACAACTTGGAGCTCAGATCAGAAACGATTTAAAGGAAGCGGGGACTCATTTGAAGAAGACTCTTGAAAATGAGAGAAGCTGAAAATCTTGTAAAATGTGCAGAAACACCTTAGGGGAAATTTTAGACAATGCTAAAATGCTTCCACAAATTATCTGCGAGACATCGGTCGGAGCATATAATCACCTGCAAAATGCAGGCATGTAAGGAAATGGAAGTCACAGTACCGTTCTGGGGAGAAAATACAATCGGTGAGAGATCTTCCGCTAATTCTAATGTGCTCGTCCAGGAAAACAATGACGCTACATGATCACACAAGACACGACAGCCTTCATATCAGCCGAACCAACCACGAATAAAAGCACAGAAGAGGGAGGATCTCAGCCACCCACACTACAATTTCTTTACAGAAAATCGGTAGAAACGGGAGAATTCAAAGAAATAATAGGGATTATCGTATTTCTGCCTAGGTGCAGATGCTTTCGTCTGACATGATGAAGAGGAAGATAGGCTAAGAGAGGACTGAGTGAGAGGAACAGGGAGACAAAGAGGAAGAATGTCTGCGCGTACGTTTTATGTTGCTGAATCGGAGGAAGATGGAAGATTGAAGTGAGCTGTACGCATGGGTTCACGGTGCGTGTATGCAGCGGGATGGAAACGCACGAAATCAGGTTTCCATACACGCAGGCGCTTATTTTTTTCATGCGCTCTTCAGCTCCGTTAATACTGAAAATGTCAATCCCTGAACATCAGCTCTGTTAATACTGAAAATGTCAATTCCTGAACACCGAAACGATGATCTTAAGCTGTAACCATCTCGTAGGGCCACGGAAAGCAATATGCATCAGAAGAGCGACATTTTCACAAAACGAATTTACAGCCCACTTCAAAAGATCGACTGTGAATCGCAACCAGAAAACACACACTATGTGTGTGTAGATTACATCGCGTAGGTAACGAAACACGTAGTTGGTTTCGTCGTGAAAATTACTCCTCAGTCATTTTTACACACATCCATCGATCAATATTCAGGGTATAACTCATGCGTCAGTGTGATTTCCATCATTGTGCAGTTCAATCTTGGAGCCCGAGCTGATCATGCGAACGAAGGACAACATGGAGGAGGAGTGAGTGTGTGAGTCAGGCTCAGGACTCGGCCGTCTTTGGGTATCATGGATTATTCATGTCCCAAGGGCTTGGGAAATCCTGCAGAGGACCGCATCACATCTAAGCAGCAGCAGCAGTGGCATCCACTAACTTTGTGGCTATTTCATTGGTTATCGGAGTGGGGGAACCTTTTACGTTTGGCCCACCCATGCAAAAAAAACCGAGCCTCGGTAGAAACTTGAGACCAAAAAGCATACATAAATCATTAACTGACACCTTCAATCAATCAAAACAACAACAAAAATAACAGTCCTAGGTCGCTTAATATCTGGGTGGTTGGATCTCTCGCCTCTTGAGGTGAGGGCGAGGGTTCAACCCTCATCGGCAACATGTAAGAGACATGTTATCATGAAAAGTTGTATCTTGTGGTTGATGGGCTATCGTTTGTTCTTCTCCATGATAGTTGTGACCGCAATGTAACCCAACTATGTAAACCCCTGTTCTTGCGGGATAAGAGGGATCCCATGGGTACTATGCCCTTCTTTGTACAATTGCAATTTCAAAGTTAAAACCTGAAAAAGTAGGCCTCGACTGAACCTCCATTTAAAAAAAAACAACAAAAATAACATTAGGCATGGTAAAAAGTTGAGACCAAAAAGCATACATAAACCATTAACTCACACCTTCAATCGTGTGTGTATATATATATATATATATATATATATATATATATATATATATATATATATATATATGTATATATATATATGAAAAAAAAACAAGTAATTATAAAAAAATCACTCCTTTGCTTTTGAGACACCATAAGATGTTTTGTTTTAGAAAACAAGAAGAATAAAGGTAAGTAGGTCGTTCATGAGGACAAGAAAACGATCATTAAGCTACTCAATAACTCTCTTTGAAATCGTTAGTCACGTGTCGAATCTTATGTTTCTTATCATTTTTGAGTCATCATAGTTTTTACACTTTTGCGAAGTTCTACCCTTGCTTGAAATCGTTAGTCACATGCCAAATCTTATGTTTCTTATCATTTTTGAGCCATCATAGTTTTTACACTTTCGAGAAGTTCTATCTTTACTTTGTGACATAGAGGGGATCCCAAGGGGACTAAGCCCATTCATTGTATATTTGCTTTTTTATTAATTCAAACATAGAAAACTAAGCCACGACTAAACTTCCTTTTATTAAAAAAACAATTGTTGATATATTTAGGTGGTCATGTGTGTGAACACACTAGGAGCATCAAGGCACTTTTTTCCCTCTTTAGGAGGTTTTTTTTCCCTTGCTTGTATATATGCCTATTACCCTAATGGGCTACTTATCCTTGTACATTCTCTTGGTAATACACTCTATATTGTGTGTTGTGCTCCAAGTTTCTTCTTCTTCCTTGTGTTGTCCGCGTGCTTCCACAAACCTCGAACTCCAACAATTGGTATCAGAGCAGGTCGCTGCTTCATCTAGGGCGTCATCAACACCTCTCCGATCAGAGTCTCATAATCGCACGAAATTTGGTGAGCATACTCAAAGTGATTAGGAGTTTAAAATGGCTTCGCTTTGTGGTTTCGAAATCGTGATCTGAGCTCATTTCAGCCTCTGAATGTAGTATCATAGCGCTTGTGCATGCAATTTTGTCTTTTTGTGCCAAAGATACATACAGCTTTCGGTTTGCCAGTATAAGCATCTCGAAGTTTGCTACAAGTTTAGTAGAACTCGACAGGGTAATTCTGTTTACAATCATTTTTCTGAGTCAATGTATTTTGGTCAATGGCCATGGCTAAAAGCAATGATGTATTCTGTATCTTGGTTGTTGAGGATAATCTGAATGGTACAAACTATCGATTATGGGCTTATATGATGCATCATGTATTGGTTGCAAAAGGACTATGGAATATTGTGTAGGGTGTTGAAAAATGTCATATTATACATGCAAACACAGTTGTTGAATGCGATACAGACAGCATTGAAGATGAGGATATTCTTCATGTTCTTGTTCGTGTTGCGGTTCCTGTTGCACCTATTATAGAGAAAATTCATTGGGATGGTAGAGATGCTCATGCACGTGCATTGACAGCCTTGTCTATCAAAAGTGCCATTATTCCTCACATTCGCTCTTACAGAACAAGTAAGGATGCTTGGGATACACTTACCACTTTATACTAGGCAAGGAATGAGGCTCGTGTTGCTTACCTCTGAAAATTATTGTAGAGTGAGCACATGAGTGAAGAAGATTCCATGGACAGTTTTTTGACAAAGATCAAAGATTTAAAGGAACAGTTGATTTTTGCTGATGAAGTCTTGCCTGACAGTTCACTTGTGCAGACTCTTCTGAATGGTCTTCCCGATTTATATCAGAGTTTTGCTTCTACTCTTCGTTTGGTGATGAACGGCAATCCAAATCCCTTAATATTTAAGGAATTAGTCTCTCTTCTATTGCAGGAAGATCATTCTAGGCAGAACAAGTCCAGATCACGAAGAATCTGTTATCAGTTTCAGCTTTAGCCAAGACTAGCTTGGTTGTGAAATTTGTTGATGAAAAATGCATACTTCATTATCTATCAAATGGTGATGTCATTATTGCTTCTGGCATTTTATGTTGTGGGTTGTATAAGCTCGTAGACTATGAAAAATCTATGAATGATTCGGCATGTGCAGTACATGACTCTCAGGCTTTATCGGATGCAAAGCTTTGGCATGCAGGCTTTGGTCATCCGAATTTTGCTAGTTTGCTACGCCTATAGAAATCTGAAATGGTGTCCTCTCTGTCCAAACTTAAGGCACCTAGTAAACATGTCTGTCAAGGCTGTATTTTGGGCAAAATGTAGTGTTCCTCATTTCCTAAAGATGGTTCAGTTTGACCTACTCAGAAATTGCATCTTGTTCACAGTGATGTCTATGGTCCTATGCAGACACCCTCTTTTGGAAACTATCTTTACTTCATGACTTTCATTGATGATTTTTCCAGGCATGCACGGGTATACCCATTGAAAGCAAAGTCTTTAGTGTTTACATGTTTCCAACAGTTTCTAGTTTTGGCTCAAAATCTATGAGCATGTAAAATGGGCACCCTCCATTTTGATCAAGAGGGGGAATATATGTCTTGTGATTTTAATGCATTTTTGGCTGAACATGGGATAAAACATCAGTGTGTAGTGTTGTTTACACCTCGACAGAATGGAGTTGCTGAACGGAAGAACAGGTCACTCATGGAGATGGCAAGGTGTATAGGCAAGAGTCACGCTTTACCACATAGTTTTTGGCTTGAGGCTATTATGTGTGCAACATATGTACTTAACAGGTGTCCCACTAAAGCATTGCAATCTATCACTCCATAGGAGTCTTGCCATGGTTGCAAGCCATCTATTGCCCACCTGCATCTTTTTTGTTGTCTAGCATATGCATTAGTGCCTGAACAACAATGCAAGAAATTGGATGATAAAGCGGTGAAATGTACTTTTGTTAAGTCTGATTCTGAAAGCCTAATCAAGGGGGAGAATATATGTCTTCAAATTTTAATGCATTTCTAGCTGAATCTGGGATAAAACATCAGTGTATAATGCCGTATACACCTCAACAGAATGGAGTTGCTAAAAGGAAGAACAAGTCACTTTTGGAGATGGTGAGGTGTATGGTAAAGAGTCAGGCTTTAACACATACTTTTTGGATTGCGGCTATTATGTGTGCAACATATGCACTTAACAGATATCCCACTAAAGCATTGCAGTATATCACTCCATATGAGGCTTGACATGGACGCAAGCCATTTGTTGCTCCTCTACATGTTTTTGGTTGTCTAGCATATGCACTAGTGCATGAACACCAATGCAAGAAATTAGAGGATAAAGTAGTGAAATGTTTTTTTTTTTTTACAGTTTTGAAAAGGCTATTGTCTGTATCATCCATAGACTAAATGCATTTTGGTTAGCCTTGATGTTGTTTTTGTGGAAGATGCAATTCAGCCATTACTTTCATGTACTAAGAAGACACCAGTTAGCTCCAAAGATGTGTATGACACTTTGCTGCCCTTTTTTTTACAGGTGGACAATCTAGGTTGGTCCAAATGAGGCAATTGTTGAGACTTTACATGTTACACATGATGATGCAGATCATTCCATTTCTAATGCAGATTTAGATGGCATACTTATTGATGAGAGAACTCATATAGAGGAGGCAAAAACGATGCCTAAATGGCTGGTGTAGACTTTGTGAGATAGCAAATAAGATGCATCTCTGTCATATTGTACTTTTTCAAGCTCTCATAGTGCTTCTTTTTCATCAAATTGTTATGCTATGGCTTCCTTTTGTCTTTGTGATTAGAATGAGCCTGTTTTGTTTGATGAAGCACAAAATTCTAAAAATTGGATGGTTGCTATGCAATCAAAATATGATGCTATCATGAAAAATGGTAACTAGCCTTTGTATGACTTGCCTCTTGGCATGAAGGTCATTGGCACTAAGTGGGTATACAAGCTTAAGCATAAGCCTAATGGAATAGTTGACATGTATAAGGCTAGGCTTATTGCAAAGGGTTATGCTCAAGAAAGAGGCATTGATTTTGATGAGACCTTTGCTCTTACATGCCGAATGACTACTATTCCTAGCATCTGTGCACTTATAGCTCATCATGGTTGGAACATACATCAATTGGACATTAAAAATACATTTTTGAATGGTGACTTTCATGAAGAAGTGTATGTTTTTCAGCCCCATGGTTTTGTGCAAAAAGGGAATTAAAACAAAGTATGCACGTTGAAAAAGGCATTATATGGATTGAAGGAAGCAGCATGTGCTTGGTACAAAGAGATACATGCCTACTTGATTGCACATGGTTATGAGAATAGTCCAATTGAGAGAACCTTATGTGTTAAGCGTGCAAATGATGTGCTTTTGATCATTGTTGTCTATGTTGATGACATGCTGCTTACTAGTCCTAATGAGAAGCATATTGCTGATTTTAAGGCTGATTTGCATGCCTCATTTGAGATTTCAGATTTGGGGCATTCACATCATTATTTGGGCATTCAATTTATGTGAGTTGATGGTAGAATATATTTGTGTCAAACAAAATATATTGACACATTATTGCAATGTTTTGGCCTTGAAGATTGCAAACCTATTGCTACTTCTATGGAAACATGTTTACAATTGAGTCTTCATGATGTTGGAATGCATTTGATGCTATTCTCTATCAGCAAGTTGTTGGATGCTTGATTTACTTATGCATTACTCATCCAGATATTGAGTCTACTATCTCATAGATGAGCAGGTTTATGCACTGCCTAGGTGTCAAGCATTGGGAGGTGGTTAAGTGCATATTTCACTACTTGAGTGGTACCGACTACTTGGATTGTTTTATCCCAAGGGGCGATCACTATGGCTAGATTTACATGCTTTTTTTGAATCTGATTGGGCTGGTTGCTATGACACTCGTGTGTCCACTAGTGGTCTTTGCTTCATGCTTGGTAGCTCACGTATACCTTGGTTGAGCAAGAAGCAGCCTATTGTGGCCACTTTTAGTTGTGAGGCTTAGTATAGGGCAACTTTCACACTGACCGTTGAGTGTGTGTGGCTCAAAAGCCTTATGGTTGATTTGGGTGTTGTTCAGTCTTCTACCACCACCATCTTCACTAACTGTGAGAGCACATTGGTAGTTGCGAGGAACCTTGTGGTCCATGTTCGCTCTAAGCACATTGAGGTGCACTATCATTATGTTGGGGAGAGGTTCTCTAATAGAGAGATTAGTTTGGCATATATGCTAACATAGGAGAACATTGCATACCTATTCACAAAGGCTCTACCTAGGGAGAAGTTTGAAGCTTTTTGCAAAGCTTTTGTAGAGAGTACACACACGGAAGCAAAATGAAAAGTAAAGTACTCTCACAAAACAAAGAATGTGTGAGACACAAAATGAGTAGATCATGAAATGGGTAAACTCATGTGGATTAGAAATGAGCTTGCCAAGAGCATGGAGTAGGCTCCTCAAGCTTCTAACCAAGTACAAATGAGGGGAGAGGCCCTCCTTATATAGATTTGGGAGGGGCTCTCAAAAGCACATCATATGTGGGATAAGTCTCCTGAAAGGAGAATGAATACAACTGGTAGAAGCACATGGCAAGGTACCCAAATACAAAGGAAATACAATATATGGAAATAGACTAGAAATGGAGTGCCTCCTGGATACAAAATGGAGATGCACTCATGCAGATACAAATGTAGATGAAGTAGGAGCGATCATGTCTTCAACACCCCCTCTACAGCTCCATTTTGGAGCGTCTGAATGCTGCAGAGGTCCACCAAGCGCTGAAGTGGTACTGGAGGTAGAGCCTTCGTGAACATGTCCGCTAGGTTCTCCTGAGAGGTACACTGCTCCAAAGTAATCTCCTGAGATATGAGCTTCTCATGGATGAAGTGGTACTGGATCTCGATGTGCTTCGTCCGAGCATGGAACATGGGATTCTTGGCGATGGCCAAGGCTGACTGGCTGTCCGTGCGAAGACATGTCGGAGTATCCTGCAAAACACCAATGTCAGATAATAAACGTCGAAGCCAGATGGCCTCACATGCTGCAAAGTTGGATGCTCGGTACTCGGTCTCGGTAGATGATAGAGCAACTGTAGGTTGCTTCTTACTTGCCCAAGAGATAGGTCCTGAGCCAAGCAAGAATATATACCCAGAAGTAGACCATTGAGAATCAGGATCACTAGCCCAATCAGAATCTGAATATCCGACGAGTTTGATGCCCCCTCTATACCAAAGACCATGATGTTGGGTGAGGGCAAGGTATCGAAGTAGTCTCTGAGCAGCATCCCAATGAGTGTGACGAGGCTGATGTGCAAACTGACTGAGTATACCAACTGCATAAGCAATATCTGGTCTAGTGTTGGCAAGATAAAGTAATGAGCCAACAAGCTGTCGATAGGTATGCACATCCACAAGTGATGATGAGTCCTCCAGTGTAAGCTTGATGTTTGGATCAAGTGGTGTAGAAACTGAGCGACACTGGTCCATGTTATATCTGGAAAGTAGATCAGAGCAGTATTTCTTCTGTGATAGGAATATTCCTTCTTTTGTTTGCCAAACTTCCATACCCAAGAAGTAGTGTAGTAATCCAAGATTTGTCATAGAGTACTCAAGCTGAAGCTATGTGATGATAAACTGGATGCGTTCTTCGTCTGAGCCTATCAAGATCAAGTAATCTACATAGAGAATGATGATGGCTACTAAGGACTCCGTTTGATAGATATAGATATTAGCATCAGCATTGCTTCTATGAAATCTCTTGTCTTCAAAGAACTTGTGAATCTTTTCATACCAGGCCCTAGGACCTTGCTTGAGTCCATAGAGTGCTTTCTGAAGCTTGTAGACTTGATCTTCCTTTCCTTTGATCTTGAAGCCTTCAGGTTGTTCAACATATACTTCTTCTTGAAGATCTCCATTGAGGAATTCACTTTTGACGTCCAACTGGTAAATGGGCCACTTAAAGTGAGCACTTAGTGCTAAGATGATTTTTATGGTTGTGAATCTTGCAGTAGGAGCAAAGGTTTCTTCATAGTCAATGCCATGTTGTTGCTTGTATCCCTTAGCTACCAACCTTGCTTTGTACTTGTCTAATGTGCCATTTGACTTGTGCTTAACTTTATAAAGCCACTTAACTCATATGACTTGATGATTTGTGGGCTTAGGTACAAGAGTCCAAGTTTTGTTCTTCTCGATTGCATCCATTTCTACTTGCATAGCTTCTTCCCACTCAGGTTGTCCTTGAGCTTCTTTGTAATTAGATGGTTCTGGGATTTGTTGAATCTAATGCATTAAGGCATAATTGACATAATGACTTTGTTCTCGCTGTCTTTTGTCAATAAGTCTTTGAGATCTTCTCGGATGACTTGAAGTACTTGCTTCTGAGTTGGAGTTTGGAAATACTGAGTCCCCATTTGAAGTGTAGATAGGTGGACTAAGACTTGTACTTGAATCCTTTCTTGAGTATGAGGAAGCTTCATTGAAGATCACATCCTTCAAAATGGTGATGGAGTGGTTTTCCATATCATATAGATGGTATGCCTTTGATTGGTCATTGTACCCTATGAATATGTGTTTCTTGGACTTTGATTGTAACTTGTTTCTATCTTCTTTTGGTACATGGACAAAAGCTTCACTACCAAAGACTCGAAAGTAATTCACATTTGGTTTTCTTCCACAGTATGCTTCAAAGGGTATTTTTTTGTGTAATGCACTTGTAAATCCTCGATTAAGAATGTGAACGGCAGTATGCACGGCTTCTGCCCAGAACTTGTAGGGTAGATCCTTGTGATGAAGCATTGTTCGTGCCATTTCCATCACACTGTGTATCTTCCTTTCAGCTACTCCATTCTGGGATGGAGTATGAGGCTGAATGACTTGTCTTTTGATCCCTTTCTGGTTGAGAAAGTTATCAAAGTCATGATTGATAAACTCACCACCTCCATCAGATTTGATGGTTTTAACTTTAGTCAAAGCTTCAGTCTCAACTTCCTTGATCCAAGTTTGAAACTTAGAGAATGTGTCTGCCTTTGACTTCAAAAAGTACACCCAAATATAGCGAGAGTGTTCATGTACTAGAAGATAAAAGTAGAGGGATCCACTCAGGGATGGTGTTCATTGGTCCACATAAGTCCATGTGGATAAGGGCTAGAGGGTTCCTCGCTCGTGTTGAAGCTTCCTTGGGAACTGGGGCCCTATGTTGCTTGCCTTGGGTGCAAGCTTGGCAAACATCAGTAAGTTGCACTATCTTTGGCAATCCCTTCACAAGTTGGGATGAAGAGATTTTGGATAAGTAAGAAGTGTGGCCAAATCTTTGGTGCCACAAACTTGAGGTTGATTCTTTGGATACAAACCAAGATAGTTTGTAGAGGCCCTTTTCTTCAATACCTTGAGCAATGGCATCCTTTGTATGGGGATTAACTACCTTAACTGAGGTGTTATCAAACCATACTTGTTTGTCATGATCTGTAATGGCCTTGATGGAAAGTAGATTCATACATAAATTTGGAACAAAAAGAACATTGGATAAAGACTTGCATTCCCCCTGATTGTTGGTAATTTGAACTTTCCCTTTTCCTTCGATGGATAAACTTTTGTTGTTGCCAAGATAGACTTCTCCCGTGTGCTCATCGAGTTCTTGAAAGGAGTCCTTGTCTTTGCACATATGGGAGGTAACTCCGCTATCAAAGATCCACTCATGCGGGGAGCTAGAAGTAACTAGGGCGTTCGCTTTTGTGGAGATGAAGAGTTGCTCACTCGAGCAGTGGATTCTATGTTGGTATCTTTTGGATGCTTGCCTAGACGTAGAAGCCTTCGATGATTGTTTCTTTTTATAGCAAAACTTTTCTAAGTGTCCTGATTTTCCACAGAAATTACAGGTGAACTTCTTCAATGAATTATGCGCTCCTTGCTTAGATCCATTGCTAGCATGATGACTTGTGGTTTTGCCCTTATTGAATGGGCCTTTGGCCTTCATGGCTGACTCTTGTGAGGAAGTTGATTGATGGCTCGCGAGTCGTGAAGGAGCAATAGTCGACGAACCTCTTCCCAAGATAAGACTTGGTCGCGATTATACAAAGTTGTGACAAATGTCTCGTATGACTTAGGTAACTTGTTAGAAGCCTAATGGCCATGTCTTCACTAGAGATCTGTCTACCCCATAGTGCTAATTTACGTTGGTACTCCTCAAATTGGGCTATGACCTTGGTAATTGTGTCGTGTGGCCGAATGGTCAAATTATGAAACTCGGCCTCTAAGGCATATATTTTCAAAGGGGTTTTGTCTTCATACAAGGCTGCTAACGTATCCCAAGCGTCCTTGGACGTCTTGCAGGCAGTGATATGTCCTTTTGTCAGTTCATCGCAGGCAAGTAGTAGCTGAACTAAAGCTCTTTTGTCCTTGACATTCCACACATGCCAATTGTCTAAGTTGGTATCCCTATTGGGTTCGGGGTCTGACCCGTCTACTACCTCATGCAAGAGATTCGTGTAGAGATATGTGCGCATGACATCTTTCCATAGATTGTAACTTTGTCCATTGAGGCGTTCATCCTTAGGCATAAAAATAGGGGTGAAAGAGGGTAAGAAGTTAGCCATAGATAATAAGCTACCTTCACTTTTGGTCATTACAAAGCTTTGAGGATAAAGTGTTTAGAAACACTATTAAAGTTACTTGCCAAAAATACCGCTTCAAAATAATTGCAAGGTTTGAAATGAACAACTGGATACCACACTTAAAATTCTTGGGGACGGGGGGGGGGGCTTAGAGTAGCCCTATTCTTGCAAAACACCAAGATGAGTCGACATGAGAGGAGAGGGCTTAGATTAGCCCGTTGCACACCGAGTGAGCCTTAGAGTAGGCTTGGGAACTTAAGAAACTTTGTGGATGGGCTCAGAATAGCCTCCAACCCACAAAAGTGCACACACACGATACTTTTCTTCTTATATTTTGAGTGTACAAAGATGGAGGCACTTAGCGCCTTGAGTGTGCCACAGTAGAGTGGTGGTACCCTTGAGAATTAGATGATCCTTTATAATGTGGCTTAAAATGAGATAAGCATTTATGCACAAACCATCCAAGAGAGCCGAATAAATTCAAATTTGGAACCCACCATTTTCCATGTCATCAGTCCTATTTGTATTTAAGATTTAACTCCTATTTTGATGGTGCAGTATCTGCCATGCCGAAGGATTAGGCAAGAAGGATTATGACATAAGCCGATCACGTGAGAACTATGTAAAATATCTCTGATCTAATGCTAGCTTGCCACTATGTGATGACAGAAGACTTGCGGGCCATTACATATGCCCATAATTGTTCCTGGAGAGATAAGATCTGACTTGAGCGCTGATTACTCTATTAGTTCTCTGTTTGGCATAGAACGTTCTTTGCTAATATTGATGCAAGTTTACATGTCGATTACATCACTACTAATGCCAAACGACATGCAATTCTACTCCACGATAAATACAGAGGCACCGTGTGGTGCAGTTGCGCCAAGTGAAGCTGCCAGACTATTTGGACTTCATTTTGTCAGATCTTTCGAAGGTCCAGAGGAGCTGTGGCTGGAACATGCACATGACAGTAGCTGCAGATAGCTTCTCCTCTCCTCACTAAGTCTTTCACTATAGGAGCTTCTCTTCCTCAGTTTCTCTTCTACTCTCTGTCTCTCTCATCGCATATCCTTGCGTGAGTGCTTACGCCTATACTCTGCTAGTTGTCGCTATGGCATCGCCATCTCCAGCATCTGCAGTTGTGTCTCTACAAGCAGGGAGACATAGAAACCGCGGCCTATTGGCATTTCTCTGCTCAGAGCAAGCCTACCAGTCTCTGTAGTTGATTAAGCTCTTCGCTCTTGCCTACGCTCCAGATGTGGGAGTGTACCTCCTCCTCGCAGCTTGAGTTTGCTCTATCTTGTCGGATTGGAAGCCGTGGATGCGAAGCTCTAGGGCTCCGAGAAAGAGCATACTTGGTGGACTTTGCCAGCTTCAAGTCGCTAGATAAGTACAAGCTGAGAACAGAACTTTGCGAGCAACTGACGAGATCGAGCGGTTACTTCACCATGAAGTCGATGCTTGTCAACTGAAAGTCCTTCTGAAGTGGAGGGCTGGTCATGAAGATATTAACAGATGGTATATTTTGTTAGTTATTTTGTCTTTCTCGACTACATTTATCTATATTGACTGCCTTTGTAAAAGCTATATAAGTATGTTCCATATGCAGCTTTACATAGCATTGTGCACTAGTAAGCCCTTCATCCAGAGTCTGTCTAGATTGCCATCTAAGCTCCACATTGGGAGTGCATGGGTGGACAACACCATCTTTGTAGCTACATTACTCTTAGCAATTTGAGAATTTGGATTCTCTATCTCTTAGTCTATGTCTCTCTTTGTCTACATTACTCTTGGCAATTTGAGAATTTGGTTTCTCTATCTCTTAGTTTGTGTCTCTCTTTTCTCAACTCTGTCTATTGATCTATTCTGCTATGTGATTATTTCTTACACTTAAAAGTTGCTTCCATGAGTGTTCTGACCCTCTCTGTATCTTTTATGGGCATTTACCACACCAGAATTAGGTGTGCTTATGGAAGGATGTGAGCAGAAAAATATATATTTCTATCCAATTGACAAAACAAAAGTTGCGGAGAAGCCATGAGAGATGGAACAATGAGTGTGGGGTCTTGTAAAGCCTTTCCTCCACCCTCCACTCTTTCCATGAGGTGTTGAGACTGAAGAAAATGTTGTTTTATGTCCATACAACATCTATCACACATACAACCACAATGAAATTTAAAAGAACGAGGCCAAATTCTCAATCTTTTATTCTTCACAGGCATTGTTTTTAGAGAAAATGATATCTTTAGAGAAAATGATATTTCCACTGGCCATGTAATCTCATCATCAAAAAGTTCTAGTACAAAATTCAACAAAAGAGTGATAACTTATTCTCCATGATGGACATATGAGAGCATTCCAACAACTATGTTTGGCACCTCTAAATCATTTGATGGTGTGTGTGCGTGTGTGGAGATATAAGTGCCAAAAATTACCTGTAAGTCATTTTTTTAAAAAATGTGGTCTTTTTTTAGTTTTGTTATAAAAGAAAGTTCAGTAGTAGCCTACTTTCCCATGCTTGAATTAATAAAAGAGCAAATATACAATGAATAGGTTTAGTGCCCTTGGGATCCCCTATATCCCATGGCTCAAATGCTATGATTGACCAAAATTGGTAGGATAACTAGGATTTGACGGGAGATAAAGGTTCTAAAGAGAGTTATCGAGAAGTTTAATGATTTTTTTCATCGCCTCTGTGAGCGCCCCACTTGATTTTAATCTTGTTGTTTTCCAAGACAAACATCCTATGGTGACTGAAAGGGGGAGACTTTTTACAATTACATATTCTTCTACCTAACATGTATAGAGATTTTTAAATTGACCACTCTTTCTGATGACCATCAAAGTTTATCACACATCTTTCTTTCCATATCTTCCATAGCGCTTCCCCTCTGATGACATTCCACAAAGTTGAAGAGCAGCCAATTGTTTCTCCATGTAGAGCTTGTTTCCAGCTGATTTATCTTCTTAAATTCAAAATTCTAGTGAGAGACTATCAAATCACACTACTTCTAGGGCATGAGAAGAAGAGATGACCAAGGTCCTCTCCATGGTGGATGCAATCCTTACACCAGCGAGGGGCCCCATAGATTTCTTTTAGCTTTGGCATTGGTGTAGATTCCATGATGGAGGATTTACCACATAAGAACATATTTTTTGTTCTCAATGAGAGGGTGCCATAGCTATCTGCACACGGCTTGCCATCTGATGCTAGACAAGTTCTGATACCATCCCTTGTTGAGGGAAATATGCAAGTCAAGGTGCTTATGTAACCTCATAATTTTGTCTAATTTGTTATCATTGGTCCATCTTAACCCTTCAATCTAGGGGGAGTCATTTCCAAGAAGGAGACAAGTTTTTGACTTGTCCCAAGAGTTGTTTATCTGCTTGAGAAGGCATCAATCATCAAAGTCAATTCTCCTAGCATAGTCTATGTCCTCAAAGCCTATCCAATGACATATATCACGGTTTCAGAGACGTTTGCACTTTCTAAAACCTTTTTTCCATAACTTCTTTGCTCTTTGGATGTTCTCCAAATCAACATCTTGGTTCCCTTAATAGAAAACTAGATAGAATCATTTTGCCTAATCCTAACCACCCATTTCTAGGCTTCATTAACCTTGATGTATGGTTTCATCTTGCTCCAACTCTTCCAAATCAAACAAACAATGTCAGAGCCTTTAGGCATCACTAGATGTTGTGAAAACAAAAAGGTGAGCAGATCAAGACCCTTCCACCTAGGGACCCCTTGAAGTGTAAGAGAGGATTTATTTCTAAGAACTAGTTTTGCCGAAGAAGCTTCTATAGTGCACTAAGCTTTGAGAAGCCATTTGGAAGCCAATTTATCTGCCAAACTTGTCACATTCAGAATGCCTAAACCACCAGACTCTTTTTGGTTAGCACACAAGGCCAACTTGATCTTTGGCATGACCTTACTATTGCGATCACTAGTCTAGAGGAAATTTCTACAAGTACTTTCAAGCTTCACTAATTCTTTTTCTTTTGGTCTCCGACATGCCAGAAAATAGATAATAGATGAGATGAGGAAGGTGTTGAACACCATAACACACCCTGTCAGGTTGAGTTGCATGCCCTTCCAATAGACAAATTAAGTATCCAATTTGTCCAGAACCCAATTCCAATGCTGGCTAGTAGATACTTCAAAACCCATTGGGATATCGAGGAGCCAAAAAATATGTCCACTGTTTATTTCTTCACATCCCTAGTTAGTCAAGAATTGCAGTATGGGCCCCAAAATAACCTTGAAAGTAGTTTTGGAGTAATTTATTTTAGATCCAAATGCAACACAGAAGACATTTAGACAATGCCAAAATGTGTTGATACTGTTAGGGTCATTATGCATAAAACGATTTGTGTCATCAATGAAGAGTCTCATTAGCATCTGATTCTAACTAGTAGGGAGCCGAAGGCCTTGTATCTATCCTAAACGGGCATGATGGTTAACCAAGCAGCTGAGGCCATTAGTAGCTATGGCAAAAAGAAGAGGAGGAAGAGGACATCCCTATCTAATAGAGCAATTTAACTTTATTTCTTGAGAGATTCGACCATTGATATTGATTCAAGCCAAGGGCTCCCCATAAGCATAGAGATCATGTTGATGAATTTACATCCACAAAATAAATCTTTTAGGGATTGTAGAATGAAATCCCACTCCAGGCGGTCATATGCTTTGTCGAAATCAATTTTGATGAAGAGGACATCTTGGGAGACTCCTTAGCAAACTCCAGACCTTCCCACACATTAATTGCCTCCAAGATGCATCTTCCCCTTATGAATCCCTTTTGGTCCTCATTGATCCATGAACGTAGATGGCATGTAATGTGATTAGCAAGAACCTTAGCTAAGATCTTATAGCTAGTTTGCAGCATAGTGATAGGCTGCCAGTTTTCAATCTTGTTTTCTTTGTCTTTTTTTGTGAATTAGCTTGATCGCCCCTTCATTGAGAACATTAGGGAGTGTGCCAAAGCATAACGCCTCCTGCCAAACCATAAGTAAGGGTTTAACTAAGTCATTCCTGAAAGTCTTGAAGAACTCGTTGGTGAGACCATCCAGATCCGGGTTTTTACCACAAGGGAGAGTATCTATGACTTCTAAAATCTCAATGGTGGTGATCAGGGAATCAAGAAGATGCATGATGTTTTTTGGAATTCTTTTTATCTAATTCTAGAGATGGTAGGCATGCAATCCCGTCTCTGGGAAGTGAGCAGCATGGACACCCCCATCAATTGAGTGTTGGTTATATCTCTATATTCTCTTCCACAGAAGTGCATTCCCTCCCTTCGTTATCTACCATGAAGGGGACCTCTTCCTTGATTTGCTTCTTCTTTAGTAGCTTACACATCTCTTTCGTCGGTTTGTCCGCTTTCCCCGGCCACCAATCTTTAAAATAAATATGCCTATTACTTCTTTGAATTTCCTCTTCGTATCTTAGTTTGCTTCTAATTTTGTAGAGTCCCAATTGGAGGCTAGGATTGCCATTTCCATCTCCAAACACTAGATCCTACAATAAAGGTTTTCCCTTCTCATCCGCTGAATGTTAAGGATTTCTTTATGGGCCTTGAAAATAAGAAGTTGGGACTGCTTCACCACAAATTCCTAGCACTTGGCCGGAGAGGGAAAACATCTAAAGGACTTGCTCCATGTAGAGTAGATCACTTGCTGTAGAGAAGGAAGGGAGAGGATTGAGGGATCAACGTGAAATCATGGGGCCTTTCTGCACCTTAGCTGAGGTTTAAAGGTGAGAATCATCAGGTAGTGGTCAGATAAAACTAGGTCCATGAATTGCAAAAAGGATGGGGGACCTTGCTTGTCGATTATATACTACAAGATATAGCTTCTATCTAGTCTAGACTTCCGCAAGTATTTGCCCAACTAGAGGTTCACCTAAGAGAAACCATGAATATCTTTGACTTCCACCAAATCATGGTGAAGCTTAACCTGGCCCCAGGTATCTTTCCCAATTTTGTCAATCGATCATCCCCTTTGGTCTGATCTATCTGATAAGAATTATAACATATTAAAGTCCCCATAGAGGATGACCTCCAATGGCAGAGAGTCTAAAGAGTGCCAAGTATCCTATCTATCGGAGTCAAGATTGAGAGCATAAAGTGAAGCCATGGTGATCAGATGAGGGCCCTGAAAAGATGCAGCAATCCACGGATGGTTTCGACAATAATAGTATCCATAAAGAAAGAGTGCCATTTGGGAGAGGAGCCAACCGCCACACCACCACTCCTGCATTGATGTGGTCATCCACACATGAGATGTGCAGAGATGCTCTTTAACCTCTTTTCCACCTCAACACCATCAACTTTGATCTCTTGAAGACAACTAAAGTTTGGGTTGACATTTTTATCTCGAAGACATTGACCAAACACTGTTGCTCTTGAGGGGTCACGCAACTCTCAAATGTTGCATGAGAAAACAATCATTTATGATTGGAGGTATCTTTATTGGTTAGGGATTGAGCCCTCTTTTTCTTGTTTTTATCTTCTTCTCTTCTTCTAGAGGTTGAAGGATCTTGGCAAACGAGACATTCATTGAGGGGGCTCTGTTATTGGGAGCTTTCCTTTTTGAGACACCACCTCATGGTGGGCAGGAAGCATGGATTCGATGATAGAACTTTCACTATCGAGGTTTTCTTCTTTGCTAGAGGATATCCCATCTTCTTTGTTGGGTGTGACTTTTTCTTGATTACCTTGCTTGCTTATGGGAGGAGTTTGTGGTTTCCTTTTTGTTCAACTATTGTTTCCATTCACTTGGGTAGTTCGTCATATTGAGCTCCTTATCTAAATTATAGAGAATATTGTTGATTACAAGGGCCGAGTGATTGGGCTTCAGTGCATCACCCCCTTTGGGACTTCTTCTCCTTCTGTCCCTTACTTCCATGAAGGCCTATGAATTAAGATCCTCAAATTGAGTTCCTTTGACCTCTTTTGGTACTCGGTCTTGGGATTTAACCGTAGGGATCAAAGCGCTTTTGTCACTCGAAGCATGCAAGTTTCCCTGGGCATCTTCCTTATTCTCTTCTAACTGAAATGAATTCTACGTGAGAGGGCAATCTTTGATCCTGTGGCCTTGCGCCCCGCAATGAAAGCAAACATTTGGTAAATTTTTGAAAACTACCTCTTGTTCGAGTAGAAGTCCTTCTCCAATGTTGATGTTTATCTTGGTGGGTAGAACTTGGTTAAGGTCTGCTTCAACACGAGTCTGTGGGTGCCATCTAGCATTGAAGGAGTGTGCTTCACCTTCATAAATGACACCCCCAACATCATCCTTGGTTGCCAATCGGCAACCAATTGAAGTAACAATCTCCCTAATAAAGTCGTAAAGGAAGAAGGGAAGGTTGGGGAGTTCCATCCATAGTGGGAAACAAGGCAGTTTGGAGTTATTTTGGGACAAAGTCAGGGAACCACTTGAAAAGACATAATGTCGAGCACCAATCTTGCCAAGAGCCAGCCTGTAGGGTTTGGAAGGCCATTTCCTCATTCTCAAAAACCAAAATCACGTGTTTGGCTGACAAGAACTAACACTTACAAACCACCAAGCCACTAGGGAACCACTCTTTTCGAAACCATTTTGGGAGGAAGTCCAAAGGTGGTTTCAAAACAAACATCTTCCCTCTGAGACAAACTTTTTTGAGATCCTCTTGTATGGTAGGGAGGCGATCAGTGATTAAAACCCAAAAAGACCAAGAGAGGGACCATCAACCTTATCCAATGAAATTGGGCCCAAATTGCTGACCACCAACGAGGGAATAGACCCCAACATTAATCACAAAGAGGCCAAAAAGGGTGCAAGACCCTAGAGCAAGAATAAAGAGAAAACATGGTTTTTTTTGTGAAACATTTTTCATATTCTTAATTTATACCCCCAAAAAGTAGAAAAGAACTCATCAAACACAAACAACGGGCAAAAAATCACAAAGACATAGAGCCATCATCTTCAAGTTGTGCAGGGAATCGTGTTGAGTAGGAGCCATCCCAATTTCCCCCAGCCTTCATGATTGCTGTGGGGCATTGCAATTGCCCGTAAACATCAAAGCATCACGACAATTATAGTCATCGGCAATCGTCTTCGAGACATCATGAGGGCTCAAGGAAATCACCATCCGACATCAACAATGAGGATTGAGCAATTGTGATTGTCTAGAGAAATTGGCACTCATTTTTTGGGAATCGCCATTAGGACATTGGAAGGGCCATCGGCCATTGCAAATGTTCCCACATTACTATCAGGGCCAACATAATTTTTCTTAGACATCGTGATTGTTCTGAGCCATCATGATTTCTAAGAAAATCATGTATGTTGGGAAATCATGTATGTTGGGAAATCATGTTTTTTTCCAAGATTTCTTTTAAATATTTTCAACTTTTCTATTCATTGTCCCTCGTTCTATAGGTTTATAGCATCAAATTGAGTGCGCAATGCTCCAAAATAGAGGAGTTTCCAAATTAGGGTCTCAAGAGGAGGCATCACACTATTTGGAACCTCCGTGGGATTTCAATTCACCAACAAATCTATCCAAGTACTCTTATTTCACTACAAGATAATGGGGAGCATAGAGATGCCCTATTAAGAAAATAGAGAGAAACGTGGCTTATGCAATGATCCCTCAATTGTGTGCCACGTAAACAATGCCCATTACAAAAAAAAAGATAGGTCATTGCATAAGAGACATAGATTGTCATTTATGCGACATTAAATTGAAGCATCACAAACAACATCACATGATAATGATGCTGATAAACTAGGCACAGTGCAAAAGCTTCGCATAAAGGACACTCCTAGGTATTTGAAAAAAATCGATTCATGCCCGGAGTGAGTCCAAGTGGAGCATCTTGGGAGCCCATACACACACATACAAAGAGAGAGAGAGGTAAGCCATCCACATGCATGCATACACACGTACACACACATGCATACATACATACATGTATACATGAATGCATACACACACGTATATATCACACAAATGCACAAACATACATACACATAACATGCACATGCATGTTGGGGGATGAGTCAACACCACTATGCAGCTTTGGAAGGCTGTAGGCCCTCATAGGTCATTTTTCCACAATGAGCCGGAGTCACTTTTTTTACTCTAAATCAAGCTCTAGATGCAAAAAAATAATTAAACACTTGATTTGGATACTCCAACATGGAGAAATAGCCTTTGCAAGTTAGATTAGCTATTGGTATTGTTGTTTGCCTATGTGTAGAGACACACCTTCACTATTTGCAACCTCCCTCCAAGCTCACTTGGAGAACAATTGTGAAATTTATATCACACTTAATAGACTCTATGAGAAATCAGAAACAATTAAAATGAATTCAAATTGATACCAAAAGAAGGTGTTATAACCGAGACAAAGCAGTGCTAAAAACTAGGTCACTACAAATAGAGGTGGTGAGTAATGGCTAACTACAGAGAAGCATAAGCTAACAAAATGATTAATTGAATAAGAGGGCTGCATGTTGAAACTTCTTTACAATCTAAACTAACTTAAGAAGAGAGTAGTTTGCATAAACTATGAGAGTACTCCTAGTACATGTTTGATGTCCGACTTAGTAAGAGTTGCATAGTTCAAAGATTCTACAATGGATCCATACAAAATAACATCTTCAATATCTTCTCCCTCATGTGCACCGAGCTTTACATTCACATAATGGATTTGCGATTGGCTTTCAATTACAGATGTCATACTTTGCTAGTACATCAAGAATGGACTTCCTTTGCATGATATATGTGCCTTTCTTCTTGTAGATCACTTCTATGCCTAAGAAGTACTTCAATTCTCCAAGATCTAAGATCTTGAATTCTTTGCCGAGCTTCTTGATCTCTCTGATGATTGCTTCATCATTCCCTATAAGAATGAGATCATCAACATAAATGCAAATGTAGACAACAAGATTCGCTTCCTTATTCATGTACAATGATGAGTCGACATCACTTTTTTTGTATCCACATTTGGATAAGTATTCCACTAGCCTTTGGTTCCATGCTCTTGGGGCTTGATTGAGGCCATAAAGAGCCTTCTTTAACTTGCACATATGATGAGTATACCTCTAATATTCAAAGCCTTTGGGCTGATCCATGAAAACATTTTCCTCTAGTCATTGTTCAAGAATGCATTCTTCACTTCTAGTTGGTGGATCTTCCAACTCTTTGATACTGGAATTGCAACAAGAGTTCTTTCTGTAATCATCCTTGCTATACAGCTGAAAGTCTCCTCAAATTCACTACCAAAGGTCTGTGCAAAACACTTGGCAACTAGCCTCGATTTAAACCTAGATATGCTACCATCAAAATTCCTCTTCACCTTGTATACCCATTTGTTGCCTATCACCTTCATGTCCTTGGTCTTAGGCACCAATGACCAAGTGTGGTTATCCTTGAGTGATTTTACTTCTTTGTGTATGGCTTCATTCCATTATTCAGGCTTTCTTGCATCCTCAAAACAATTAGGCTCTTCATATGCAACTACTTTGGCAATGAAAGTCTCAAGTTAATTGTTGAAATGGATATCTATCTCTTGTTGAGATTCTTCTCTCTCGAGGGGCTAGAATGAACCTTTTTCTTCTTGCTTTTAATGTATTTACACTTGGAGTTTCTATCTTTTCAAACTCTCCTTCACTGCTGCTATCTATATCTAGCAATGGATTGTCTCGATTATGTTCTTTTTCCTTGTCTTTGATTCTTGTAGAGCTTTCTTCACTTGAAGTAGGCTTGTTTCTCAATATCCCTTTCCATGGACATGTGTGGCTGCTCTCTCATGTTGCCTTTGAATTTAAAGAACTAGAAATCTCCACACTTTCGTGGTCTTCTACATGTCTTCTCTTGACATAATGTATGTCTTCAACCTACAATGCATTTTTCACACCATACCATGGCATCAATTCATCAAAGATAACATCTCTAGACACCTTCAACTCTTTGGTATTAGGATCATAGCATCTAAAACACTTTTTCTCACTTGAATATCCAATAAAAATGCACTATTCAACCTTCACTCCAAATTTATGCCTCAATTCATAAGGCACATGCACATAACATACACAACCAAAAATCTTGAGATGAGATAGATCCGGTGTAGCTCAAGCGTAAGCACCACCTCCTTTACTTGTCAATACACGGAGATGTGAGGATCGGTATGAAGACCACGAGCAAGTGAAGGCACAAGTGCGTGAGTGAAAGCACACGAACATGCACACACATACACAGATGCGCACAAGGTAAGATCAAAGAGAGGAACAATGGAAAGCTTCGATTGCAAATGAATTCTCTTACAAAAGCTCTATTCTCTAACAAGCTAACCCCAAAAATGAGCTCTCTAGCTCTTTTTATAGCTTTTGGACTAGTTTTGGCCTTGTTCAGACCTAGTGTCCGGCCTAGTTAAAAATTAGGTTCCATGGCTTATTTGAGGGCTCAAATGAAGTCTAAAATTTATGAAAATTGGTAGGATGATACTTCTAATAATCCTCAAGCTCGAGGACTCCTCAGCTTGAACAAAATGGAGTTACAAAAATAGAAAATGGTATTTATAATGGTTTTTAGTGATGAGAATCACTATTTTTATAGGGATTTCTTCTGAAATTTTGACATAATCTTCTTGGAGCTCCCTACTTGCTCCTTCTTCTTGTGTGTCCACCTCTTTGATGTGCTCCTATGCTTTGTCCTTGACCTTCAGCTTCAACACTCCCCCCCTCTCAAGTCAGTCATCCCTGACAGACCCTTGTTGTAATGGTTGTTCCATGTAGTGCTTTGAGAGGTAGTGTCTGTTCGGTAGGAACAAGAGCCATCTACCTTCCAAATGTGACAGGGTTGGTTTTCCGGTTCTTCATTTGTCACTAAAAGCCTTTGGAAGTTGTTGTCCCTTGGTATGCACTCCTTCCTTGGATTCCAACATGATTGTGTCATTGTGGGCCTCCATTGATGTCCTCCAAATCTTCCAAAGATGATACTCCTATGTAGCTCATGCCCCGTACTCGTAACCCATAATGAATGATGGGTAAGTGTGTTTGTGCATGGGTTGAGTAAAATATGTGCCTTGTGCACGGCCTTGTAATGTAGCCCTATGCATGCTTACTTGGAAAATGCATTGGAAGAGCAAAAATTGGGGGTCTTGAGCTAAGTGCTCAAGGGTATGCCAACGAAGAGGTTTCCTAATCTATCATGGTTATGGTGCTGCCAAAGTAAAGATACTTACCATGGTGAAGGTTCGATTGATGTGTATCTCTACGTGTTGTACACCCGGCATTTGTGATGGAACATTGTCGATGAATGTCCATGTTGAGGGGCCACTGATGAAAATTCTTTTGAGTGCCTGGTCTGTTTCCTCTTTTCAAAGCAACATTTGCCAAATACTGAGAATAGAATTCTTTATATTTCTTGACAAACAACATTGAGTAACTACACCAAGCTTAGTTTCACATATTCTCTTTAGCTCACCATGAGCATGAGTCTTCGCACCCAGTATACATACAAGGATTTGCAGTGTACCCGAACTACCTCTTGTAGATATCTCCTTGGATGCTCTTGTACATACAGTAGTGAAGCATTGCTCAAGTTGTGGAACTTCAAGCTCTTCCCTCTTAGCATGGTAAGGGGAAACAATAGTTGGGGATGCCATGTTCATGCTAGATGCTTAACATCTACTAGATAAGGCAGCAATAATATCATTCTGCTAACCGATACACACTTCTATCAAACGGGAACCAACTCCTTATACTTACAGCACTTAGGGGTCACCGCCAAGGTCAATTTGAAGGATTACACCTTCAGAGATGTACCACCCCTACCGTGGAATTCTATCCACAAAGCGAAAGAAGATTCAATCTCTGTGCATTCTAGAAGTTCACCTGATCCATCTTGGTTGCATGAAGATACTCATTTGTGGATGTGCAAGGTCGTTGAGGAAGAGGAAAAACGCTTAAAGGCAAGAGAAGAAGGTACTTCTCCAGGAGATAGACCAATTAAAGAACTAGCCTACACACCGATGATCTTTCCAGATGAGGAATTTGAGCCTCATGGTTGGGCATAAATCTTAGCTACCATGGACATTGCAGTGAATGAAGAACAATGGACACCTCATTGTGATGAAGAGGGTTATGATATTTCAGTGTTCATGTGTCAGCCCTTGCTGGAAGAATGTGACCCTAGTGATGTCATAGAAGAAGAAGAGAATGACGATGATATAGAGTCCATTGTGATGGATAGTTGCTTTAACTCAGAGCAACCTGATCTAGAAGATATAGGAGTGTTCACCCAGAAAGAAGAAGAGCCTCTCACAAGTTTTGTTGTACTATTTGTAGTTGTCGTAGGAAGGGTCTTCCTAGGATCATCTCATAGACATTATTTTTCTCAAAGTCACATATAGCAAATGTGTGTTCAAACTCTACACCACAAGTGGTTAGAGTTATCCCTTCTAGCAATCCTAGAGGTCTTTCAAAATGGCCGTCTTCCATTTGAAGCTTCATTCTAGTTGGTCTTAATGTGGGTTTGCCCCATTGCTTCCACAAGGAGGTGGTCGCAATGGCAACACCAACACCTGAATCTATGATTGCTTTGGTATATAACCTTGGTAGGTGATTGGAAGATACGTATTACCTTCTTCACCCTCACACATGTCCCCTATTTTGTCTAGAGGTATCTCTAGTACTTTTTGCTTAGAGCCTGCTTTTGGCATTTTGGAAAATTTAAGTTCTGGAACCTGATCCCATAGTTCAGGTTTTGATTTTAGCAACTCTTCTACCTTGAGATGACATTGAACCTTAGTGTTCTTCACGACATCAGTGTTCCTTGGGACCACTGAGTGTCTCACCAGTATTGTGGGAGCTCTGATCTGAAGAGATTCAGATTCCCATGGGCCTGGAAATTGAGGCAGTTCTTCTAAGGTATTAGATTCAAAATCTATCCTTTCGTCTTCTTGTTGCTCGACTTGATCTCCGTAAATGGATGGAATGTCTTGGGGAAATTGATCATGAAGATCATCAATCTCAGGAATAGGAGGGGAATTACCCTTCTCCTTGGCCCATTTCTCTTCTTGTATTTCCCACAAGAACTCTTGAGAGTACTGTTGAATCGAAGGAGGTATTCCAGCATCCGTGGAATTAGGAACATAAGCTCCCATTGGTGGTGAGCTTCCTCTTTCAATAACTGGTTGAGCCTGTGGAGGTAAAGAAACTTGTGGTTTGTTTACCAACTGCTCTAATCTTTCTAGTAAGCCCTGGAAATGCAAATCTGGTTTGACAGAGTTTGTCTGATTGAACTTTTGACTAGTCTTGAGTATAGGTTGAGCTTGTTCTACCATTTTCATGCACATTTTCATCCATTCAATCTCTAAATCCGCTCTAGGGAAACTCTTGCCTAGGTTTGCAGCTATTGTCCCTTCTTGAAGTCGAGCCTGGTAGGCCTTGAACATCATGTCCAAGCCTTCTGGGGTTGGATATGCAAGAACAGACCTTGGTTGCGGCCTATTTACAATGGGTGGTGGGGTGGGATGAGGTGGAGTGGATGGAGTTTCAACATGCTAGGGGTTTTGAGATGCAATGTCGTCTATCTTTGTTTTTGCGTCTTTCAAGCTTTCTTCTAATTTCGATAACTTTTTATTCCACTTGCGATTGGCCTTCTCTCTGGTATCTTTCCATGTTCTTGTTTTCCTCTTACTAGGCTCTCCTGATTCACTCGACTCTAATTGTTCAGCTGGCTTATCCTATTTTAGCGCTTGGGCCCTAGTGACTGCCTGTACAGGAGCCACATTACTGCTACTAGCACTTGAATCCACCACTAAGCCTACCACATTAATGGGTGTAACCTTGGGCGCACTAGAGGGGTTTCTTGGACAATCTCTGGGGAGATGGTCTTTACCACACTCAGGACAAAAGGCTTGTATCGTGATGTTCTGTCCTTGGCCCAGAGTTGGTGAGTGGGGACATTCACGAATGAAATGGTCACCCTGGCATCTAAAACATGGTCCTCTAGGGGCTTGTGGTCTTACCTGTCTCAATTGGGGCTTGGGGTTGGGATTCGTATACATGAAATTGGAATATTCTGGCTCCCAATTTTGTTCCATAGGTGGTGCCGCATATGGATACGAGTAAATCTCACTATGCTCAGTTGACTCTATGTAATATGCATGTGGACTACCTTCATGGGAGTAGTCTGAACTATGAGCATGAGAGTCATTCTCTGAGATCAGTGGGGTCACTGGCACCAATGCTCTATTAAGGTTCTCTTCTGCCACTACATACTTAACTGGAATTGTATTGGCAAGAGCTGGTGGTTGGTTTCCCAAGACTGGTTGTGGCCTATATCGTGCCTGATATTGCTGTTGTGGTCTATAATATGGCTGTTGGTATTGGTTCTGGTACCTACCTTGTGGGTAAGGTTGCTGATAATTCTGTATAACAGCTTGCCCATTGTAGGGACAATCTTGAGCCGTATGGTTTGTGTACTTCCTTTCAATAGTGCAGTATGGGGTATTCCTTTCTCTCATGTTCTGGTTGTGCGATGGGCATACATTAGCCATGTGGTCACCTCCGCAAGTATAACACCGATTCAATGGGGTGACTCTTGGTGTTTGTCTATTTTGGACTCCTAGTTTCTTGGCAACTTGCTCAACTATCTCATCTATTTCCGTGGAGACTCTTGAAGTATGACGAGTAGAACTATCAGAATCCTTATAGAGTTTGGATAGTCCTAACTCCTCACCCAAGATGTCTTCTATGTCAATGCACATGCGCACACACTCTTCTATGCTTCTAGGCTCTTTCAAGTACACATATGATCTTAACTTAGTGCTTAGTAAGCCATCTAAAAACAAGGCCACTTGTTTGGCTAGTGTGGGTAACTCTGGAGCAAGGCATCTCTCTAGATACTGTTCGAACCTTCTAGCTGCTAGCCGCACTGTTTCTTGGGGTGTCTGCTTGAAGCTGTGGATCAAAGATGATGTGTTATGCCTGATACCACTCTTGGGAAATTCTACAATGAATTCGTCTAGCAGTTGACCTATATCGTGATAGTTGCGACTACTCAGTGGTTGAAACCAAGCTAAGGCAGTGCCCTTAAGAGTCAAACCAAATGCCTCGTACTGGGTGAACAAATCGTCAACCTGTTCAGCTCTTAACACTTTTTTGAACTCGGCCACATGATCATAAGGATCTCCTCTCGCGTCAAAATAATTCCAAAACTTACCTCAGGTCTCTCTCTAGTTCTTTCTCTCTGGGCTTCATGAGCTTGGGATGACCCTAGTCCTTGGAGGCCATGGGAAACATTGGATCTTGATGGAGCAAAAATCAATTCACTCTTCCAAGTATATGCATGTCTATCATGTTTTGTTACCAAGAACATCTTCTCCGATGTGTTGTCCAGGTAGACAACTTTGCCTGGTATCTCTGGATCCTTAAACTCGTAGATGATGACTATGCCCAATTGGCTAGGTTGATCTGGCTTGAATCTCCAAAAGGCTTCCTCTGTTTCTCTATTCAAGAATAGTTCTATGCTTTTGTTGTCTTGAGGGATCCAATCTGGAGTGATCACTCTGGTCAAAACTGACTTACCTCTAGGAGTCTTGGGTCCTTGTCCTACATTTCCTTGTTCTAGGTCTCCTATCTCATTCTCATGAATGATATTTCCAAACTCATCGGTCCTATCTGGTAGGTTGGTGACCACATACATGGTTCCTTCATTATCAATGTATGAACCCTCTTCGAACTTGACCACCGGGTGTTCAAGTCCAAAGGGTTGATATGGATTTTTGAGTTGGACCACTGATCGCCTCAGGCCATCCTCATAGATGCGAGCACCTAATCGGTTGGTCTGAATATATTCCAATTGTGTCTTATATGGACCTTCTGGTGTTTGTAGATGGGCAGTTCTTGAGCCACCTGCAGGTTTCCCCATGCTAAAAGACATTTCTGAGTCACTTGTGTCAGAGTTTAGTACGTAAGGACAACCACTTAGTTGTTTTGCCCAAGACTTAGGTGTATGGTTGACACTAGATTGAGAAGATCTAATGCTTTGTCTATCCTTGCCTAGGTGTCTACCAGATCTCAGGTTCATAACCTTTGGTTAAGAGTCCAAAATTTCCCCTTGGTATGGTTCAAAATCCTTTGGAGTCCCCTTGGTTCCCTAGTCCCACCTGAGGGTCAACTTCAAATTAGTCTATCTGAAAATCAACAATTATTCTCATAAAAAATAGTTGAGGCCATGTAGGATTCAAAACGAGCTTTCCAACGAGCTATAGAGCTCAAAAAATGGACTTTGGATAAAAAAGTTATGTCAAATCAGGCTCCTGGGGGTCGAAACAGGCAAACAGGACCTTTTGGAAAAAATCACGATTTTGTGTGATCAAGAGAATCGCGATGGTGTGAAATCAAGAGAATCGCGATGCTGTGAAATCAAGAGAATCGCGATGCTGTGAAATCAAGAGAATCGCGATGTTGTGAAATCCCCAAGAAATGTGATTTTGAGTGAGAATCGTGAAAAACGCGATTTTGAGAGAGAATCGTGAAAAACGCGATTCTGATAGAAAATCGTGTTTTTGGCATAAAAATCGTGATTTTGAGAATGAATAAAAAATCGCGATTTTGTACCTTAGTGAAAATCGTGTTTTTGAAAATTGCGATTGCCAACAGAGAATCGTGTTTGATCACAATCATGTCTTTGGCTGAAAATCATGATTTGTAAGAATCGCGATTTTGAGCCCACTCAAAATCGTGTTTTCTCAAAGTCGTGTTTTTACTTGAAAATCACGATTTTGGCTAAGAATCGTGTTTTTGCTCAGAATCATATTTTTTGAGAATCGCCAAAAAAAAAATCACGCTTCTGAGGGTGACCAGAGAATCGTGATTCTGAGAATGACCTTCAGAGAGCTTTTAGGCGGGAAATAGAAAATCGTGATTTTCAAAATAAATTGAATTTTTCACAGAATCGTGTTTTTTGGCGGGAACTGCGAATTTCTGAGCGCCGAGCAATGGCGAGCTCTGTATGTGCAGAAAATCGTGAAAAAACACAGGCGCTTGCTCTGCCTTGCACTTCCTAACTCCTTCCCACACAATAATGCATGAAATATGGTATGAAAATGGTGAAAATGCACTAAAAAAACAAGAAATTTCTATGAAGATGAAGATGGAGATGATGATGATGATGAAGATGGAGAAGAAAAATCAGAAAAATAACACAAATGACAGTTTTTTTACCTTCCAACGTCACAAATCTACGATCTTACCATCACAACGCTCGTCCTCGAAGCTCTCTCCCCGGCAACGGTGCCAAAATTTGGTGTAGCTCAAGCGTAAGCACCACCTCCTTTACTTGTCAATCCGCGGAGACGTGAGGACCGGTATGAAGACCACAAGCAAGTGAAGGCACAAGTGCATGAGTGAAAGCACACAAACATGCACACACGTACACACACGCGCACAAGGTAAGATCAAAGAGAGGAATAATGGAAAGCTTCGATTGCAAATGAATTCTCTTACAAAAGCTCTATTCTCTAACAAGCGAACCCCAAAAATGAGCTCTCTAGCTCTTTTTATAGTTTTTGGACTAGTTTTGGCCCTGTCCAGACCTAGTGTCCGGCCTAGTTAAAAATTAGGTTCCAAGGCTTATTTGAGGGCTCAAATGAAGTCTACAAATTATGAAAATTGGTAGGATGATACTTCTAATACTCCTCAAGCTTGAGGACTCCTCGGCTTGAACAAAATTGAGTTACAAAAATAGAAAATGGTATTTACAATGGTTTTTAGTGATGAAAATCACTATTTTTATAGGGATTTCTTCTGAAAATTTGGCATACACTTCTTGGAGCTCCCTACTTGCTCCTTCTTCTTGTGTGTCCACCTCTTTGATGTGCTCCTAAGCTTTGTCCTTGACCTTCAGCTTCAACATCCGGTTTCTAACCATACCATGCTTAATACAAGATTAAAGCATGTACACATGAAGTGGGGCACCTATTCATGATGTACATGGTTGTACTTGCTACATCTTCCCAATGACAATTGGGCACATTCATCTCATTGAGCATCTATCTTGCCACTTTAGCTATGTGCCTATTTTTCCTCTGTGCAACCTCATTTTGTTGGGGTGTATACTTGCATGTATATTGTCTCTTGATGCCATTATGAGTTAAGAAATTCATAAAACTCTTTGGAGAATTAATCTCCCCCTCCATCGGATCTAAGAATCTTTATGTACATGCAGCCCATCTCCTTCTCAACAAGTACTTTGAAAACTTTAAAGTGACTAAACACTTCATCCTTTGACTTCATACAATATAACCATGTCATTCTTGTGTGATCATCAATGGAGATAACAAAATACCTATTCCCTCCCAATGAGGGCTCCTTGGTTGATCCCCATACATTGGTGTGAATGAGGTCCAATGGAAATCTACTTCTTTGTGTACTCTTCTTGAATGGATGCCTTACTTGCTTCTCGAATTGACATGACTCACATGAATGTTGCATACTTTGAGAGTGGAAATTCGGAAGAACACTTACCACACCTATCCTTTTCATATCCTTAAACTTTTGAAGGTTTATGTGGTTGATCCTCTTATGCCACAAATCCACTTGAGCAATTTTCTTGCCGCCAAATGTCAAATAGATTGTATGTGATGAGAGTGGTCTTACCTCTATGGTGAATAGCCTTTCTTGCTTCTTTCCTTTAGCTATCAACTTGTGTGCTTGCTTTGGATCTTTGAAAAAGCATCCTTTGTTGTTGAACTTGATTACATACCCTATTTCAATCATCTATCTGACTCATACTAGATTCTTCATGATCGTGTGAACATGTAACACATCTTTAAGACACTTTGCATTCTGATTTTCATCCAAAGGAACACCACCTATGTGTGTGATCCTATGTTCAGTGTCATCCCCTAACTCTACATGCCCTTGTGTGCTTGGTTCATGAAAATTACAAAACATTCCCCTATTGCAACTCATGTTATTTGAACATCTACTATCAATGTACCATGTGGGTGTCTATGCCTTTTTTCTTACCACTACTTTGCATCATGGCTAAGATATTAACATCTCTAATGTATTTGAAGTATTTGCAGAGTTACCTTGATTTTCTTGTAGCTTCCTTGGATTTCATTTGAGTAACAATCCCTTGCAAAGTGGTGCAACTTGCCACAATTGTAGCATTCCTTTGTCTAGTCCCTTCCTTGAGTTTGACCTCCTCTTCCTCTCCCCCTTTCTCCATAGCTTTGACTTGAACTTTCTTGATAATTGCTTGATCTTCCTCTAACTTTTCCTTGTCCATTGTGTCCACCTATCTTTCCTTTGTCTTTACCTGCATAAAAGACTTGGGCTTTATTGCCCTTTGAATGACCTGAATCAAGGTTCATCTCCTTAGTCACCATGAATGTGACTAATTGCTCAAAATTTGGTAATTTTTTTGATTGAAGAGTGTCTTTGGGCAATTCAAAATTACATTTTCTCTCTTTTTCAAACCCTTGCACTTGGTTAGTTTGGCATGTCATACATCTAGAGGCCATATGTTATTCTAGGAAACTCCAAATTGGACATGCTATGGCTTTTTTCGAAGAACACAAGATCTATTTTTATTTTATGCAAATAAATTTTGTAAAGTATGTATTTTTTAAATCTATGCAAATCATCAATTTCTGATAGTTTTTGAAAATTACCTGAATTTGGAAGTGATATCTTGCAAATTGGGAAGGCATTTGAAGTGATTTTGTTTTGATGCACTTACACATAATGTGTACTACATTTTGTGACTATTTGTATATATTGAAAAAGATTTTGCAAGTCTTGAAATGGATTACATATGCATTTTTGGGCATATTTGTATCCCTTTTTGTAATCATTTGACCATGATTGATGTTCTGAGAAGTGATCCCACACCATCAAACAATCAAAATCTCATTCTAGGGCCTGGAAAGAAAAAGTGAGGAGGTCTTGAGGCTCATCAAAAAGCTTGTATGCATTCAATTATGACATCAAACAATTTCATGGACATATTGCTTATACCTTTAAGCATAATGGTTTATGTTTTGGCATGTTAGCATATACATGCATGGATGTGTGATTGAAATGCATTCATAAGGGTTGATCATTGTTGTAAGGTAAGAGAAGAATGGATCAACTTGTAAGATATACAATTATTTGATGTTTACAGGAAATGTAATAACAAAAAGTTAAGAAGAAATGCAACAAGGATGTTACTGTAAGCATGTTTTGGTCTTTGTAGGATATGGGGCTTCATACTTTGGTATATTTCTTGAATGTCGTGCTCTTGTAAAACCCTATGTTATTGATGATAGTATGTGTGCCATAGGCTTGCAAAGTCTTTATGTTTATGATATGATTAAATTTTTTATAAGCTCTGTTTCCTTGGGGAAATGTTGCCAAAATCTTTCCCTTCTCATGGCATTAAATATGCACTTACCTTTACGTAGAATTTCATGGCATGGTAACATACATTCACCACAAACATCAATAAGTTGTAGGAATTCTTGCAAACATGCACCTTATCAGTTTATCATAATAAAAAATTCATAGTAAAGGAAATCTCATAAAAAAATGGATCCCACAAAATAATCCTTTTGGATTTACACTATAGCATTGCTAAGGGAAAGGGTATACACATTCACCACTAGGATTGTGCACAAGCAATCCTATCGGTTCTAGGAAGCTGCATAGAGGATTATGAGAGGTAAATATGATTATTTCCAATGTACCAAATGTTTGTGTACCTTCAAAATATCTCATAATATGCTTTGGAGACTATGAGGTATTATGATTCGTGCCCAAAGAGTGACTAGTTTCACTATTGGACATCAACTAAGAAAAATATTAAAGCATTCTTGCTAAGCTACTAAGAAAACCAACTCGAAGTAATCATGAGCACAAGTTTCATGAGAGAGCATTGGTGATTGCTAATGAGGTTCAAGTGATGGTTAGGAAGGCCATATGCATGGCACATGCTCTATGATTTAGAGCATAGATCCCTTAGTGAGGAATTTTTGGGGTACCCAATATATATATATATATATATATATATATATATATATATATATATATATATATATTGGGATCTAGAGAGAGGTACTTAGACTTAGTCTTGGTACAAGTACTTAGTTTGGAACAAAAAGGGATATCCACTATCATATGTTGATTAGAAACAAAATACACTAGTATTGAGGACATGGGATTCAATGGAATCCACTTACATATTATATGTGGATATCTATTCTATATATGGAATATATGTTAGGTTTATTTTAGGTATGACACCATGCATTGGAAGAAGGTTCCATTGGTATGGGGCAATGGAAAAAACTTCCCTTTGGGAGCTCTTCTTCTATGGCCAAGGAGAAATGGGCTTATCATTGATGGAGGCCTATCTCACTAGATTAGAGGAAGACTCTTGCCAGATGTCTCCTTAGAACTAAGAGTTATACTTCATAATTTAGGGAAGATTTATTCTTCTGATGGAGTATGTGATGCAAGATTTTATCTCTATGTATATCACATACTCAATTTAAAATTTCTTGGAAGTATAATTCCATTATTGTGAATGTGTCTTATATGTGTATCCTTAGTATGGATACACATGTTTATTATGGTATCATCTCATATCATTGCTTGCCATTTTATAAGAGGGCTTTGACCCTAGGAAGGAATTTACTTTCTCCACTCTTCACTAGATAATCCTGCATTCTTTATGGGACAAACAATGAAGGGAGGAGAAAATGAATTCATCAATCTCTCTTCTAAGGAAAGGAGAAAGTGGGAAGAGATCTCACTTTAGCTCCTCTTATTTGAAAGAGAGAAAGGAAAGTAGAATATTATTTTTGGGATGGGGTTATGTATGATTTACTCCTTGAGAGCAATCAGGTAGCTTCTCTTATAAGGAGAGTATATATATATATATATATATATATATATATATATATATATATATATATATATATATATATATATATATATATATATATATATATATATATATATATATATATATACATACATACACTTACTTTACTCGATGATCATAAGAGAAGAATAGGGCTTATCTTTGAAGGAATTAAACAAAAGTTACCATCTATAGAGTATGTTTTCCACTAGAGAGAACATGTGTTTGATAAACATCTCATAGCTTAGATTTTAGAAATAGATTTATCAATCTACTTAGAAAGTCATTTTGTATACTTTTCATGTACTCTTCCTGCATATGGAGAGTTTGTTTCTCCACTATTTTGGAAGGAAAACATCAACAACATATGCAAATTGATTCAACACAATTTCCTTAAAAGAAAGAGGGAAAGTAGAATATATTCCATTGGTAGAGCCTTCTCCATTAGAAGAGATGGAGAGACTTTATGTACTCAGTAGGTTTTCTAGATAAGAGTGGCACTATGGCATCAAAGGCAATAGCAAAATTTGATAATCATAGTGGTTAGATTGATTCTTGTAAGAAAAAAAAAGATGGAAAATAATAATGATGAATAGTTGATAACTAGTTTTACAAGTCTAATACCATGTAGAAGTTACCACAACACATATATATAGGATCAAGGTTAGATAGAAGCAGTATATTTATAATCATGGGAAAAATGCAAGAGATATGGTTGTAATGGAGAGTGGACTCAAGGTAAATATAAGATGAACTCAAATTAATTGAACTCAAACTCATAACTCTAATACAATGAAACTCAAACAATAAAAAATACATATATGGTTATATCCACCCATGCACTCCTTACACGGAGCTCAAATGGTGATTCAGATAGATTCTAGGTGAAAATCGATAGGCCAACACAATGGGTACTAAGATGGACACCCTAGTGAAACTATAAACCTAGATGGGAGGGGAACATTTTTATAAGGTCCTACAAGGCTAGATTAGGATTCACATGTTCTAGGGTCGTGGTAGGTTGATCCATGCCAAAAAATAATCTCCACCATTGATTTATGGTCCAAATATAATGGTCAAAAAGTAGGATCAACAAACATTTGTATCTAGCACTTGATCTTGTTGAATCCACTCTTTGGGATCAAGTATAAATCTAGTGGTCCACCTCAAATAAAAACTTCCCCAAGTTAAGAAAGCTACTTTCTATTTTTAGCCCTTTATTTAGGTTGATCCTTGCATAGAATCATTCGACATCTAACACAAAAATGTGCCACTTCATATGAACTGCTACCATTAGTATGTTGCAAATAGTGGTCATTGGAGGAAAAGGGTCTTGAAAACCAAAACACTTCACTAGTGAAATTCCTTGTGCCACCAATGTATCTTGATAGCATTCCAAAATTCCATCTATCAAGTCCTTCACCTGCTAGACACAATTGGTGCTAGTGGCCTCCCATGCATCATTCTTCATTAAGTTGTGATAATTGGCTTGCATAGACTCCTTCCATTCCATATCTACAATTGCTTCATCTTCAATTGCCAACTTCATCACTTCCTTGACAATCGCAACCATCATTTTTATGATGATTGTGTGAGTAGAAGCCCACTTTTGCTCCTCTATTCTATGTGACCTTCTTGGCCCTCCTTCCTTCTCTTCAATAGTTGTTGGCATAAGATTACTCTCACCATAGATATGCTCCACTCATTGCAAGGACAACTAATCTGTTTGGGTGATTTTAGGTTGGTAGATTCTCCACTCACCATCTGAGGATGGTGCTTCCTCCTGTTCATAGGTAGTAGGATTCTTGGGATAGGTACATAGTGAATTACTCCTTTGCTTGATGATAAAGTGGAAGATCCTTTCTTCTCCTCCACTTGATGTGGTTGCTCCATAGACACCACATCACAACTTTTTTTCATCTTCTTTGCCTCTTGATCATATAATATGAAACCCTTTTTCTTTTCACAATGATCTAAGAAGATGTATCTCTTGCTTCTTGGTTCCAAATTATTCTTCCTTTGACATGAGACAAGAGCATAGCACACACTCTCAAAAATTACAAAATGTGAGAAAAATGGATTCTTACCAATGTAATCTTCATGATGACTCTTTTTTATTTGATTAGGACATCCCTTGCCTCCCCTCATACACATTTTTTATCTCAACAATGGTGTGAGTCTTGCATTCCGCAATGCCATCTTGATGTGATGTGTGAGGTGTCACAAAATCTTACCAAAAGCTTGAGCCTTATCACGAAAAATTACATCCACATCTTTTTGTTATAGTTATCGATGATCACAGGTAGGAAAATCCTCCCAAGGCCTACATAGACTTCTTACCAACAAGTTAGCATATACCAACACTAGAGGAGCCTTTGAACTACTCTTCCTTTCTTGTGGGAATGTCTCTCTCTGCTGCTTGGTCATCATGCAAGCTTTACAAGGTTCCCACATTCCATTCACTATAGGTAAGTGGTGAAGAACAATACCTTGCTTTTGCATTTGCTTCAATATTGCCCCTATCACTGTGATCGGTTCTTTTTTAGATTGCATAGAGCTAGACTAACCTCTCTCATTGGCCATGTGATGAGATGCACTCTTTTCTAGTACCCACGAATCCACAATTGATTCTTCTTGTGTTGAGGAGCATCCAACTTTGCTTCACTTGCATCTATTGTCTCCTCCTTATAGACAATCTGCAATTGTTTGTCCCTTCTTTTTGCAATGGAATCACTATCCTTGAAACTTCTTCTTACTACTCTTCTTTGCACTCTCACCTTTGGTTTTGGAACCACCTTCACCTAATTTGTTGGTGGCCTCAAATTTCAAATCTTGAGGTCTCACTTGAGTGTTGAGTATAGCTCCATCATACTTTGGTGGAGGACTTTGGAGACACCTTCGAGCTAGCCCTTTTCTAGTATTTTGAATCCCTTCACAAGCCACTCCATCACATGGCTTCTTGATATGAATAATGGATGCCTTAGCCTTCTCTCCTTTTGCAAACTTTTTTGCTTCCAATTGTTTTTCTAAATTTTGAATGTGTGGATGTATGTTGAATTAGAGGTAGAATAGATTCCATGCAGTTGGTGACTATAGCATACACTGCATTTGCATTCCTTATCTTCCAAGCTTGTAGAAGAATTGTGCCTAGGAGAATCATCATACTCTGATCCAATGGGCCAAAGGTAGATTGTGGCTCTTGCTCACTCCCCATCACCATCTTCAAAAATTCATAAGAATCAAGGATAACTATAACCTTGAACTTTCAAAGAAAATAATGTGTACCATCTAACTTTCCTTCATTGAAGGTTGGTGGATGGACCCATAGTGTATGCATCACCAACTCTACTGCACCACCTCCACCTTCGGTTTCACTTCTCAATGCTAACATCTCCATAGTGTTGAAGCCTTTGTATCCCATGAACTTGAAGCTTTTGTCTCTCACGAACTCTATATTTAAAGCCTTCAACTCTTGTAAATTCTAGCGTTGAAGCTTCACCTCCCACAAGTTATAGTATTGAAGCCTTTGCATCCCAAGGACTCCAATGTTGAAGCCTTTGCCTCTCAAAGAATTTGAAGCTTGACATCTACCTCTCACAAGCTTGAATGTTGAAGTCTTCTATCCACAAACTCTAGAGTTGCTTCCTTAGCCTCTAGGATTTCTACAATCTTCTATACCTTCCTAAGCTCAAATACCATGTAAGAAAAAAATGATGAAAAATAATAATGATGAACAATAGATAACTAGTGGTGCAACTCTAATACCATGTAGAAGTTGCCACAATGCATATATATATATATATATATATATATATATATATATATATATATATATATATATATATATATATATATATATATATATATATATATATATATATATATATATATATATATAGGATCAAGGTTAGAGAGAAAGGAAGATACTCCTAATCTTGGGAAAAATGTAAGAGATATGGATGTAATGGAGAGTGGACTCAAGATGAATAGAAGATGAACTCAACTTAATTGAACTCAACTCAAAACTCTAATAAAATGGAACTCAAACACTAAATAAGGAATATATGGTTCTATCCACTCATGCACTCCCTATGTAGAGCTTAGATGGTGATTTAGATAGATGCTAAGACAATGGCTATAGGCCAACACAATGGGTACTAAGATGGACACCCTAGTGGTTCCAAACACCACAAAACTATAATCCTATATTGGGAGGGGACCATCCTCATAACATCCTCCAAGCCTAGGTCGAGATTCCCATGTTCTAGGGTCATACTAGCTTGATCTATTCCCAAAATAACCTCTGCCATTCATTTATGGTCTGAGTCCAATGGTAGTAAAGTAGGATTAACAAGCATTTGTTTATAGCCCTTGATCTTGCTTAATCCACACTCAAGATCAAGTCTAGATCCAATAGCATACATCAAATAAATCCTTCCCCAAGTTAATACCTAATTTTGTTTCTAGCCCTTGATTTAGGTTGATCCTCACATAGGATCAATCCCCCAAATCCAATGGCTTAGAAGTAACCTTCCTAACTATCCATCTATGGTTTAATCTAGATTGCAACCAAGCTCAAAGTCAGGGACCTACCAATGCCGAACACCTTCACATGGATTCTCCTCATAACAAGGGCCTTTCAAAATAGATTTTCATGGAAAAATGGTGGTTCTACATAATGGTGAGGCATTGAGCATATCTGATAGCACCCTCAATGTCCACCCAAAGGTTAACTACCTTCTTTGCATGATGCCAAGTCTTCCATGAGGGTGGATCATTGACCATGTCTAACAAGTCTCACGTGATGGCTCTAGGAGAGAGGTTATTAGTTCCACCAATAGTCTTTGACTAGAGAAGGTGTTCTAGTTGATAGCATTGTAGAGATTTGGATACATTGATGACTTTTCTCTTTAGTAGTGATAACTCTGACCTCTTGAGTTAACAAACTCTTAGTTGGTGCTTTGTTATGAGGATGATGATAGAACATCAATAAGGAGGATGGTTACTAATGGATAATTTGAATCTCAAGAAGGAATGCTTTTGCATTCATATGGCCAAGTAAATGGAAGAAAAATGATTATAGTTTGCACTAGTGCCATGGGTTCTCTTCCAATACAACTTAGTCCAAAATTATGGATGAAAAACCAAGGACTTCTTGGCTAGTGGAATGTAGAGATTTCATTCCACAGGTAAGGAATTCCATCATGTGAGCTAGGAGGATGGATTTGCATAGGTCACAAGGTAGTTTAGGTAAAAGCTACTGCTTGTGAGTACACTCAAGGTTAGGAAGACCTAGAGTGGCATGAGGACAAGTCCATTATCTTATAAATGGAACGTCTTGGAGTCACTTTTATATAGGATTTTGTTCTATATTTTAGATGATTTTATGATTTATTATCTCTATTATAGTATGGTCAAGTTTAGCTAACTTGACACTCATCACTTATCTTTCATCTTATTACTCCACAAAGAAAACATCACATGGACTTATGTAACTTTAGTGATGTTAGAGGTTATTGCAGTGATAGTTTGGAAGTTAGGAGTACATGGGAGATAGTAGGCACCACCCAACAATTTCCCACATTTGAGATGATTTCATGTGAGGCTTCTTAAGGGGAAGAATATGAGGAAACAACACATAAAGATGCATGTACAAATCTCCATATCTAATACGTAGAAGACACACAGAGAGAATCTCATACAAATCTCCTCCTAGCATAGTCACAAGCCATTCACATGCATAAGATCATACTCATCATTCTACACTCTCTCTCTTCTACCTCATCAAGATGGTAAATACACCCCTAGAGTGCCATGTGGAAACTCAAATAAGAAGTGGTTCCTACCATATATATAATGTGACAATTCCTTCCCCTTAAAAACATTTTCATCTTTGAAAATTTCAATGAAATATCCATAATGGTAGAAGAAAGTTCTTAGGCTCCCTTGAAACCCATGTACTACTAGTTCATGGTCATCTCTATGGGTTGATTCCCCATCTCCTTCCCCTTAAGAAGCCTCATATGAGATCATTTGACTTGGATCTACCTCGATACATCACGTAGTTGGATCTTTTTTTGAGCCATCTTCTCGATTTAGAGGGTGCTTTCATTGTCCTACTGACACATATGAGAATTTTGTAAACTCCATGGAGTACTAAAATGTACATAAGTACTACCATGTGATTATAATTGCATGCTTCATGTTTCACATTTCATTCTTGGACGACCTACTTCTCGGCACTAAACATCTCATGGTGGATATTTTCAAAGCTTTGGAGGTTCCCACATACCACATGGAGTCATCCTATCTATCTCACATGGAGGTGATCTCGTCCAATGATATCTTGTTCTCTTCTTGTACCTCATTGGTGGTGTACCTATGGAGCATCTGCTTGATCCATGTGGTGGACATCTTATCGAGTACCTAGCAATCACACATGGTTGATCCCACTTGGAGATTATGGATTTCCACATGGAGACTTTCTTTTTGGTACTCACATTGTTGTTTCTACACTCATGGTGGACATTGCTCTCATGCCCTAGCAGCCTCCATACTCTACAAAATTGTGGAGCATGCTCTCTTTGTACATGACTTTCCACATCATGGCATAGTTTTGGAGCATGAGGATTCAAAGATACAGTCTTAGTTTACGCCTCGAATGACTACACCTCCCATCATACTATTGATAATTTTCATTTCCCCTCACGTTTAGATGGGTTTTATTTCAAGATTAGTGGCTCATCATTGTCCATTCATCTCTTTGAGAGTCAAATTACCTCATTTATAGTGGCATTCTGAGCATACAATGTTCCATTCATGGAGTCCAACATCTTTTCATTCTCCACAAGATACTCTTGAATCTACTTGGATACATCACTCAATTAGATCTTTTTCTGAGCCATCTTCTAAGTTCAAAGGGGACTTTCATCATCCTATCGAGACATATGAGGACTTTGTACATTCAATGGAGTACTACAACGTATATATGTACTACCATGTGATTATAATTTCATGCTTCATGTTTCACATTTCATTATTGCAGGACCTACTTGTTGGTGCTAAACATCTCATGGTGGATACTGTCAAAACTCTGGAGTTTCCCACATACGAGATGGGGTCATCCTATCTATCTCACATGGAGGTGATCTCGTCCAATGAGATCTTTTTCCATTATTGTACCTCATTGGTGGTGTAGCTATGGAGCATCTGCTTGATCCATGTGGTGGACATCTTATGGAGTACTTGGCAATCACACATGGTCGATCCCACTTGGAGGTTATGGATTTCCACATGGATACTTTCTTTTTGGTACTCACATTGTTGTTGCTACACTCATGGTGGACATTTCTCTCACACCCTAGCAACCTCCATATTCTAAAAAATGGAGTTGCAGAGGGGGTGTTGAGAATATGAGAGCGCATCTCCATTTTGTATCTAAGAGAAATTCCATTTCCATTTCATTTCACATTTATATTGTATCTCATTGTATTTGGGTACCTTGCCATTCTCATGTACCAATGTATTCATTCTCCTTCAAGGGGAATTATCCTACATATGATGTACTTTAGACAACCCCTTCCAACTCTATTTAAGGAGGACCTCTATGCTAGTTTGTTCTTGGTTAGAAGCTTGATGACCCTAGTCCATGATTTTGGAAAGCTCATTCTAATCCATGTGAGTTTTCCCATTAATGGTCTACTCTCTTTGAGTCTCACACTCTTTCATTTTTTGAGTACATTTTTCTTTTCATTTTGCTTCCACGTGTGTACTCTCTACACTATATGTATAAACGAATTGAGATTTCCCATGTAAATTACCAAGATGAAAGAGGTAAAGGACACATTCTCTTTTGTTGGCCCTTGTAAAGCATAATATTTTATGATAAGTCTCACTCTCCCTCCAAGTGGAATACTTATGGTCTTTGAGGTTGTTATGATTTATGTAGTGGAATGCGTACACCCCGTGCATTCCACTCGATAATTAGCAATACTTCGATGGTAAGGAATATGCACTCCATAATTGGTACGGAAAGTGTTGTTCAAGTGGTGGAATTATGAAGTTGAAACGAGGAGAGAAGACGTTAAGCAAAAAAGGGGGATAATATACTTTGTAGAAAACTTCAACGTGCAAATGAGGCACACGCATGCGCACACACATACACGTGTATATGGAAGGGCTTGGGGTATCTATCCACACACATGCGATGAAGATCAAGAAGATTCATAACGTCTTCATTCACAAGTTCAATATGTGTATGCTCAACTCTAATCCAAGACTTCTCATTAAGTCGTGTCTTCTATATTTCTTGTGACATCGTATGTAGCCTCTTATTTCTTTAAAAGACTAGTCTCTACAAATTGGGCCCGAAATTGCTTTTTGCATACATCATGTACTTGTACCCAAAAGAGAGCGGCAAGTAGGTAATCTTAACTTTGTAAACTCAACCTACCTTTAAGAGGAGCTAATGGGAGGTACTCATGATACAAAGGAACTTACTAGCTGATATGTTGAAGAGGGTATATGAAGGCAGATAGTCTCCCTTTCTTTATTGGAACATATGGATGCTCATAATCTAGTGTGCAAGGTACCTTCTAAATATCCATGTCTCATAGGTGGGTTGGTTTAGCACTAGCCACTTGAGGCGGAGGTCCCGTGTTCAATCCCCAAGCTAGACATGTAATGGCTTTGGCCAATTTAAATCAGTTATAACCAATTGTAACCTTGTTTAACCCTTGTTTTGTGGGATATGGGGTGTCTCATGGGTACTATGCCGATTCAACTGTACAATTGTTCTTTCAAAGTTAAAGCTCAGGGGATTAGGTGCTTGTCGAACCTCCATTTGAAAAAAAAAAAGGTATCTTCTAAATCCAAGAAATCGAAGAGGGCATAGGTAAGAAGCTATCTGGTTCCTCTTTTCTTTGATTAGAACACATGGACACAGTTGTCTAAGATAGTTTCTCCCATAACTCCTCATGGTGAGAGTAAGTGTGTGTCTTTGTTCTCATGTATAAGTTACAACTTCACATCTCAACTAGAGACTGACTCATCCACATGTTTCTCACCTACTTCCAAAATAAATTGATTTCAAAGTGTAATTTATTATAGTTTGAACAAACAATGACATCGATATGGTAAAACAAAGATACAAATAAGGGTCATTTCAAACTATACCAATGGCACATAGCTCCGATCTTTATTGAGAGTATTTCCTCCACCCTTTCAATTCACTTAGCGTGGAACATGAAAACAATGAAGCTTACATATAGGATTACATATTCTTAATAGAGGGTCCTCAAATGTTTTGAGTAACCAAACCCCATTAGAGGCGTACTTTCAGAGGAAACCCGATATGAGCTATTTCAGAGTCTTTCATAGTCATGCATATGTGCAAGGCAACAATACATTTTCATTTGATATAGTGACCATCAAAAGGCATACAAACTCTATGACCCTCATAATCGCTCAGTTATAGTTACCAGAGGTTACGCTTTTGATGAATACTATAAGTGTTCATTCTTTTTAGATTCTTGTCAGGATTCAGATTCTCCCATTTCCTCTTCAGAGGGGGATCATTCTGCTATTGGACAATCACACTATGTTGAGCATGGTCTCTTTGTACATGACTTTCCACATCATGGTATAGTTTTGGAGCATGAGGAATCAGAGATACAGTCTCAGTTTACACCTCAAATGGCTACATCTCCCATCATACTATCGACGGTTTTCATTTCCCCTCAGCTTTAGTTGAGCTTTACTCCAAGATCAGTGGCTCATCATTTTCCATTCATCTTCTTGAGAGTCCCATTACCTCATTTACAATGACATTTTGAGCATACAGTGTCCCATTGATGGAGTCCAACATCTTTTTGTTCTCCACATGATACTCTTGGATCTACCTAGATATATCACTCAATTGGATCTTTTTCTGAGCCATGTTGTTAGTTTAGAGGGGGCTTTCATTGTCCAATGAACACATATGAGGACTTTGTACATTCCATGGAGTATTACAACATACATATGTGCTACCGTGTGATTATAATTTCATGCTTCATGTTTCACATATCATTCTTGTAGGACCTACTTCTTGGCGCTAAAGATCTCATGGTGGATAATGTGAAAGCTTTGGAGGCTCCCACATACCACATGGAGTCATCCTATCTATCTCGGATGGAGCTGATCTAGTCCAATGAGATCTTGTTCTATTCTTGTACCCTATTGGTGGTGAACCTATGGAGCATCTGCTGGATTGATGTGGTGGACATCTTATGGAGTACTTGGCAATCGCACATGGTTGATCCCACTTTGTTGGGAATTGAACTCACAGCCTCCTGATTAGGAGTGTGATGGGCTAACCACTTTCTGCAAAATCCATGGTGGAGGATTACTTCCTAATCCTCTCTCTTAAGGCATGGTTCAACCATCTCCCACTAGGATTATGTTACATTCCTTCCCCCTTAGATTGAGCATTGTCCTCAATGCTCAGTTGTGGACCCTTCTAACTCTCTTGGACTCACTTTCCATGCACGAACAATTCCACCAACCTCAAACTCTATCGCTTGGACCAAATTTGGACCTATCCCACCCTCTATGGGTGCCTAAATGCCCATGCACCTTCATCTAAGGCTAGTTTCACACTCACCAAGGACAAGCGCGTTTTCCAAGTGCCTACCAAATGAGGTGCCTTACCTCCATCAAACTCACAACCTCCCAATTAGGAGTGTGATGGGTTAACCACTTGCCGCAAAATCCATGGTTGAGGATTACTTCCTAATCCTCTCTCTTTGATTCAACCACCTCTTACTAGGATTATGTGACACACTTGGAGTTTATGGATTTCCACATGGAGACTTTATTTTTGGTACTCACATTGTTGTTGCTACACTCATGGTGGACATTTCTCTCATACCTTAGTAGCCTCCATATTCTACAAAATGGAGCTGCAGAGAGTGTGTTGAGAATATGAGAGTGCATCTCCATTTTGTATCTAGGAGACACTCCCTTTCCATTTCATTTCCCTTTTATATTGTATCTCATTGTATTTGGGCACCTTGCCATTTTCTTGTACTAGTGTATTCATTCTCTTTAAAGGGGAATTATCCCACATATGATGTACTTTGAAAAGCCCCCTCCAAATCTATATAAGGTGGGCTTCTACTCCATTTTGTACTTGGTTAGAAGCTTGAGGAGCCTACTCCATGCCTTTGGCAAGCTCACTCTAATCGATGTGAGTTTTTCCATTTCATGGTCTACTCACTTTTGAACCTCACACTCTTTCATTTTGTGAGTACATTCTTCTTTTCATTTTCTTTCCACGTGTGTATTGTCTACACTATGGTGTATAAAAAAATTGAGATTTTTTGTGTAAATTACCAAGATGAAAGAGGTAAAGGACACATTCTATTTTCTTGGCCCTTATAAAGCATAAGATTTTATGTTAAGTCTCACTGTCCTGCAAGTGGACTACTTATGGTCTTTGAGGTTGTTACGATTTATGTAGTGGAACGCGTACACCCCACGCATTCCACTCCATAATTGGCAACACTTCATAGATGGTAAGGAATATGCACTTCATAATTGAGAAGGGAAGTGTTGTTCAAGTGGTGGAATTATGAAGTGGAAACGAGCAAAGAAGGCGTTAAGAACAAAAAGGGGACAAAAATGAACTTTGTAAAAGACCTCAACGTGCAAATGAGGCACACGCGTGCACACACATACACGTGTATATGGAAGGGCTTGAGGTGTATATCCACACACATGCGATGAAGATTAAGAAGATTCATAACGTCTGCATTCACAAGTTCAATATGTGTATGTTCGACTCTAATCCAAGACTTCTCATTAAGTTGTGTCTTCTATATTTTTTGTGACATACTATGTAGCCTCTTATTTTTTTAAAAAGACTAGTCTCTACAAATTGGGCCCAAAATTGCTTTTTGCATACACCATGTCACTTATATGATACCATTGTACCCAAAAGAGACTTATATGATACCATTGTACTTGTACCCAAAAGACACTCATACACGTCAAGTAGGTAGTCTTAACTTTGTAAACTGGACCTAACTTTAAGAGAAGCTAATGGGAGGTACTCATGATGGAAAGGAACTTACTAGCTGACATGATGAAGAGGGTATAGGAAGGCAAGGCAGATAGTCTCCCTTTTTTATTGGAGCATATGGATGCCGATAATGCATTGTGCAAGGTAGCTTCTAAATATCCACGTCTCATAGGTGGGTTGGTTTGGCATTGGCCTCTTGAGGCGGAGGTCTTGTGTTTGACTTCTAGGTTGAACATGTAATCGTTTTGGCCAGTTTCAATTAGTTATAACCAATTGTAACCTTGTCTAACCCTTGCTTTGTGGGATATGAAGTGCCTCGTAGGTACTATGCCCATTCACCTGTACAATTGTTCTTTCGAAGTTAAAGCTCGGGAGAGTAGGCGGTTGTCAAACCTCCATTTTAAAAAAAGAAAGGTAGCTTCTAAATCCAAGAAATTGAAGAGGGCGTAGGTAGGAAGCTATCTGATTCCTCTTTTCTTTGATTAGAACACATGGATACTATTGTGTAAGATAGCTTCTCCCATAACTGATCATGGTGAGAGTAAGTGTGTGTCCTTGTTCTCGTGTATGGGTTACAACTTCAGATCTCAATTAGAGACTCACTCATCCACATGTTTCTCACCTACTTCCAAAATAAATTGAATTCAAAGTATAATTTATTATAGTCTGAAAAAAAATGGCATCGATATGGTAAAACGGAGCTACAAATGAGGATCATTTCGAATTGTGTCGGTGGTACACACCTCTGATGTTTATTGAGAGAGTATTTCCTCTGTCCTTTCAATTCACACAATGCGGAACATGACAACAGTGAAGTGAAATTAAAAATTGTTCGATGTCAAAGTGTTGTTATCCTTGCCATTGATTTCATAAGTTCCAACTGGCTCAATTCTGTTCCAAGGGCGGAAGTCGCCACTCAATTGTGTAGGTGTGGAACATTTCTCTCTTCTCATTTATCAATGAATAACTTACACACGAAATGCTAGACTAAAAAGACCGGCTAGTGGATCAGGTTTGAAGACCTAAACCCGAGACATAGAGTTACCCTCAAGGAATGGACTCTTTTTCAAGGCAGGTGTTTAGCGTGGGACTGCTCAACTACCTGCCTTCTCTGCGGACAGGATCTTCCTTGCCTAGAGGGCCTCAAATGGAGCAATGGTAAGAAACTATCGAGAATCCCCAACTTCAAAGAGAACTTAGATGGTCATCACACCCTCAACAAGGTGTGGTGCCTTTAGTGGACCAAACTTCGATGGGAACTAAAGTTCATGTCTATTTGGCACCCCCTAATTGAGATAAAAAAGTCCGTTCTCATGTGGCATATCTTGCATAAGGGTATCTCGTCCAATGCAAGGGCTAACAAAATTTGTGGTGTGCCTCCATGGTGCAAGTGCTGCCATCGATGCATCAAAGATTTAGTTCACCTGTTCTTCAATTGCCCCAAGTCCCATGTTATCTGGCATCACGTGACACGAGTATTGAGGCTCACGGACCAAATCAATTGGCAACATGTGCTATTGGGTGAGGCGGTTGGATGCTCATCAAGGCTGTCGAATGCCATAAGGGGTGAGACTCTTTGGAGGGAGCGATGTGCTGTCAATTTTGGCCAAACCCCAAAGGAATGGTCGATTGCGAAATCCATATTTCTTATAGGTAAAAGAATCTCCCGAGATAAGAGATCTCTATCGTTTAGACATCACTGTATTTATCTCCTCGAAAATAACAAGTTGAAACCCAAATGGGTCCAACATGAGGGAGATGATAGATTTGTCCGCCTCATTTGTAGTGTCCTCTAGTTTACTGAACTTGTCCCCTGCATTGTGGGATTTGGGGGGTCCCATGGGCACTAGTCCCATTCACTTGTAACTTTTCGTCTTTATTTTAATTAAAGTCCAGGAGAATAGGCCAAGCCCAAACTTCCTTTATAAAAAAAAACTCTCTCCTCTTGCCGCATTGTGTGAATCCACTCTAAGGGAAAGTGTTAGAGCTACAAATAAGGGAAGTTGTTAGAGTGCATGCATTCTAAGTCTTAACATCTCTCTCTAACACGTGTAAGTTTTCCCTTCTTAGTTCCACTTCTCTTCAAATACTTTATTAAACGAAAAGGGTGAACCTAAGAATAGCTGACTTGTGGACCAAAAGAAGCCTAATGTATTAATGGATAGAAGACAAGACACGAAGAAAAGGTAGGGCATCACATCAAAGGACGGTGGAGACAAGGACGATCAACTTGTATGCACTTACAAAATTGTTTCATGTACCAACGGAGTCTAACATTGTCTATGTAGTAGGAAGACCAATTTTTATCATGATTTGTTGTAGCTTTTGCCCTTATATTGTGCTAATCTTCTTTATTATGTAGAAGATCAAATGCAAAACAATGAGATTTCTCAATGCTATTGTGCACAAGCTTGTGTCCTACACTTCAAATTCAAGTCCCATAATAATAGAAACTTCTAGAAGAAGACAAAAATATTGCTCAATAACAAATAGGCGTAGGTCGTTACTTCTAAGGTTTTTTTTTTTTTTGTTTGGGGGGTTTGCAGACTTTAGCGATTGGAATCGGACACCTTGTATGGGAATCCCGATGTCTAGCTGTTTCTCTTTAACCGACTTTAATATAATTCTCTTCAACATTCTTTGGCTTGATGCGTAAATGTTTGAAGCTTAAAAAAATTGAAAAAAAGAAAAAAACAGGAAAGAGAAAAATAAATTGGTACGTCCAAAAGAATCTTAACTGCGAGGGAAGACACGCGTTGAAAAATGTGACTAAACAAAGTTAAAGTCCGGGGGAGTAGGCCTCGGCCGAACCTCCATTTAAAAAAAAAAAAAAAATGTGGCTAAAGGGGTCCCTCACCATCCTTCACATCTTTGCGTAGTGGGAGAATGCACACTCACTCATATCATGGATGAGATGGTGCGCGATCCATTATTCTCGCTAGTGGCCTTTCTCTCTCTCACACACACACAGTAGCCTCTCTCTCTCTCTATCTCTCACACATGCCTCAACCAAACTTCAATAGTCATGTAGAAGTAGGAAGTTGAAGCACCCCCCAAACTCCTCTAAATAAGTAGACGTGTCACACCCACAAATGCTACAAACTATAACAACCACAAACTGTTAGTAGTTATATGTTTTTTTTTTTTCACAAAAAGAAAATTAAGAACTTAACTATTTCCAAACCAGCACAGGTCCTTTAGAAGAAGATAGATTCCGACAGCGCCCTTCTAAGGCTACCTTTTCCCAGCGTCTAAAAGGAGGCCTCGAAAAACTATTTTTTGTAGAATTTTATTTGTTCGTTTGTTTTTTTCTGTACGAAGTCACAAAGATAACATATAAAATGTAAGATGAACACTAAGTATGGTAATGATGCCAAAGTACACTATTTCCTCATCATAACTGTAAGCAAAGATGGATTTGGGATATTGACAAATTCAAAACTAAGATATTAATTTAAATGGATTTCATTTCAGCATAATATTGTTCATAAGGTATTTGTATTGAATCACTATATTATGACTTCCATTATCTATTTCTTGTCTTGTTGAATGCCTTCTAAAAAGAACTTAGCTCAATGTTGGAGTTAGACGTCTGCCAAAGCACATGAATAGTACAACGAAGAAGAAGAAGTTTGGAGCACAACACACAATACTGAATGTATTACTAGAGAATGTACAAAGATAAGTAGCCCATTAGGGCAATAGGCATACATACAAGCCGGGGGAAAAAAACCTCCTAAAGAGGGAAAAAAGTGCTCCAGCGGTCCTAGTGTGTTCACACACATCACTACCTAAATATACCAACAAATCCCCCTGGGAGTGATGCGGTGAACAAGGAGCTGGCACTCATGTATAAGAAACTTCCAAGCTATGTGGAAATCACTCCACAAAAGGAAGTAAGCCCAAAGCTTTGCGGAAAGCTTCAAACTTCTCCCTAGTGCTTTTTGCGTGCTTCCGCAAACGTCTAACTCCAACACTCAAGTTATTGCTCTCTCAAGGATATTTTTATGGGGTGGAGACTCTCAGAGTGCTCGAATCCCTGAAGTGTCTTAGAAAATCTTTTGCATGAAAAAAGATGAAGGAGTCTGGAGATTTTATGTCCTTCTAAAATGGCTAGGAATATAGTTGCCAAATGGATTCTCAAAGCTACCCAATCTTCATATTTTTGGGCTTGCTTAATTAACAGAAATCGTTCTATTTTTTGTTGCATAGTTACAAATCCTTGACTAACAATAACTTGTGGGATTTAATTTGTTCTCCCCACCAATTTGTGCCTACAAGAAGTAACCTGGTTTGTAAAATGTGGAACTCTTGGGTTGAGGCTAAATAGGACTACTCTCTGCACTTTGTTTTTTCTTCTATCTTAACCTTTCATGCAGGATTCTATGTGGATTGTTCGGTATGCTTTTAATGAATACAAGAACATCAACAGTAAGGCCAACAAATGCAAAAGGCTAATTTTGATGCTTGGGGTAGCTTTCTCCAAAATGGTGAGATTGTTGATGATGCACATATCTTAAACATTAATACTTTGTCTGTTGCTTGTGAACAGTTGTTGGTGGACTTGAAGAAGAACCTAGAGGATAAAGTTAGAAATTTTCACAGTGGAATGCATATCACACTGCATATTGTGTCCAAAGACATATTTTTCATGTTAAAAAAAATTGGGACATTCTCAACACCACTTGTCAGTAAGTTGGTATCAATAAGCTTGGCTACTTGGAGACTTTGCTTGGTGTGTGCAAATGGATGGACATTGTCCTATGGCACTTGTTACGAGCTAGCATTTTGTGGCACATCTCGCTTAGCAAAAAACAGAGTTTGGGTCCAAATGGGTGTGGTGTAGCGGTACGCATTGAACGCCACGAAGTAGAGTGCCTGGGTTCAATTCCCACATGGCTGGACATTTCAAATTCACTATACTCTCAAAAAAAAAATACAAAGTTTGGTTAAGAGTGGGAACAAAAACTTTTTCATCATATCATCTTCAGACTTGTAGACATGAGTATCAAAGCCATTAAGGATGCAATTGGTGATAACTCCACTATTGAGGATATAATGTACTCTTCTGAGTACAACAAATGGAGACAATCCCTCCTCTCTTTGTGATCTAGTGAAATATTTAGAATGGCTTATTCAATCCACTGAAATTTGTGTATGTAGTTTCAATGCTTCTTTGTATCCCATAGGTCTTGGTGTAGCCATTATGGCATTGAGGACTGAGTACTCCTTGTTTCAGGTGGGGGCTTGCCCATTATATATATATATATATATATATATATATATATATATATATATATATATATATATATATATGTGTGTATGTATATACGTATGTATGCATGCATGTATATATATTTGCATTTTCAAGGACCAAAGTAGCAAAGAAAGTAAGGAAGCGAAAAGGTTTTAGATAGAGAAATCCATAAGAGGCTCAGAAAAACATCGAGTTCCATAAGCAACTTTATATCAAACTATCTCTTATTATTATTACTATTATTATTTTATAACACACATACCACATTTTTTTGCTTAACCCTTCCTATGAAGTATTTGATCATTATTTGCCTTTTCTTTGCTATTGCACTAAGTTTATTTCCGCTTCAATTTCTCATGTGTTATTGAGTTATCACGAGCGTAAAATCAGTTTACTTTAATCTCTCATTCATGAATTTATAATTTGCTACTCTTTTCTCCTCTTTGTGAATTGATAAAATGGACTTTAAGATCAAAGTGAAGTACAAGATCTTTGTTCCATATCATCAAAGTAAATTCTTAGACATGTTTGTATTGTGGCATTTGTTCATAGAACACTAATTTATTGTCATCAAATACATATGTCAATCAATCGTAGAACTTCCCCTTTGTGTTTGGTTGCTTGGTTGGGCTTTTTGCCTCTTCACGCTTCTTTTATCACCATATGTGATAACCATAGCTTCAATCATCCTTGCTCTTGACATTTCCAAGGTAAAAATCCTTCCCTCCCTTTTTCCTTTAGAATTTAGTACATATCCATATCATGGGTCCTCAATGAAATGGCCTTTATGATTGAATTTACGTCATACCCTCTCTCCATCATTTATTCAATAGAAATTAGGATTTCTACATTGTAGGTGGATATAATAACTCCGATAGACTCCTTTCCATGTGGTTTCGATAAAATTTGACTTCAGCCATGTGTTGGATCCCGTTCTCTATATTATCACTTGCCTCCACACATCCCCTTTGCTTGGAAAAGAATTTCTCCTTACAAAGATGTGGTTGCTTTACCCATTTTTTATGTCCCACACTTCATCACTCTCTATCTTACTATCTTGTCCATGCATCATATCTTACTTGATGAACTAGAGGAGTCCTCATAGGTATCTTAATGTATGTAGTTGTAGCCACCTTGGCTTTGGTAGCCAATGTTCCCATGGTTCCCTAGATTACCATACATGTAGCAGCCATTTCTTAAGTTGTTAGACTCCAGAAATCACAAGCAAGAGATGGTTGAACCACTTGCCCCGAAAGCCATGGTTAAAGATTAATTCCTAATCCTATGTTGGAGATGGTTGAACCACACCCTCATAGGGAGGATTAAGAAGTAATCCGCAACCATGGATTTTGGGGAAAGTGTTCAACCATCTATTGCATATCATTTCTTAAGTCTAACATGCTTCTTCTTCATGTCAAACTCCCCTTTCTATGGATTTCTCTTTCTTTTGAAACTTGAACTCATTCTTGTTGTTGTCAGGTCCGATTTCCTTCATTGCCTTAGTTTCCTTGGCTACAATTAAATTTAGGATGCACATACCTGTGATCTAGAGAGATGTGTTTCCTCCCTACTTTGTCCTCTATATATATAATTTGAAGACGCAAGGTGGAATCTTAAGCTAATCAATGGTTGCTAGAGTTAATCTAATGATACCATTCACACTTCTAAGTCCTCTTGGGTTAGATGAGTGAAACTAACTACTCCATTTACGAGTACTATATCACTCTTGTAGCACACATATGTTGTGTCCTAGTTCACATTAATTTACAAATAGATCATGTACCGTGTGTCATAACTCCCTTGAGTTAACTCCAATAAACTTAAGTTGGATATCCCTAGAAGATACTCGCATGTTACACAAAAATTCTTGAACAAATCATCTTCTCTTATGTGTGTATGCATGCATGTATGCATGTGAGTATGTATGCATGTGTGCATATGCATGTCTCTGTGATGTGTATGTATGTATGTATGTATGTATGTGAATATGTGTGTGATATGTGCATGTGTGTGTGATATATGCATGTGTGTGTATGCATGCATATATGCATGTGTGTGTGATATGTATGCATGTATGTGCATGTGTGTGTGATATGTATGCATGTGTGTGCAGATATACATGTGTGTGTGTGCATGTGTGCATGTGTGCATCCATCTATGCATGTATGTATGTATGCACATGTGTGTATGCATGCATGTATGCATGTGAGTATGCATGCATGTGTGAATCCATGTGTATGTATGCATGTGTGTGTGATGTGTGTGTGATGCCTATATATCAATGAATCCAAGTCTTGAGTGGAATTCCACAACCTCTAATCTCTACCTGATTTAGTTTAGATTGTAAAGAAGTTGCTACATGCAACCCTCTTGTTCAGTTAGTTGTTTTCTTAGCTTATACTTCTCTATAGTTAGTCATTGCTCACTACCTCTATTTGTAGTGAGCTAATTTCTAGAACTGTTTTGTTTCAGTTGTAACACCTTCTTCTAGGATCCATTTGAATTCATTTTACTTGTTTTTAATTTCTCGTAGAGTCTATTAAGTGTGGTATAAATTTTATAATTATTCTTCGGGTGATCTTGGAGTGAGGTTGCAAATAGTGAAGGTGTGTCTTTGCATGACAACTAGTCTAACTGGCAGAGGTTGATTCTTGTTGATATATTTAGGTAATGATGTGTGTGAACACTCTAGGACTGCCGGGACACTTTTTTCCCTCTTTAGGAGGTTTTTTTCCCCTGGCTTATATATATGCCTATTGCCCTAATGGGCTACTTATCTTTCTACATTCTCTAGTAATACATTCAGTATTGCATGTTGTGCTCCAAGCTTCTTCTCCTTCCTTGTGCTGTTCACGTGCTTCCACAGATGTCCATCTCCAACAATTGGTATCAGAGCAGGTCGTCGCTTCATCTAGGGTGCCGTCGACACTCCTCCGATTGCACTCTCAGAATCGCACGAATTTTGGTGAGCATACTCAGCGTGTTTTCGAGATCAAAACTGCTTTGCTTTGTGGTGCCGAAATCGTGATCTCAGCTCGTTTCGGCCTCCGAATGCACTATCACAGTGCTTGTGTAGGCTATTTCATCTTTTTGTGCCAAAGGTATCGTAGCTCAGTGATGAGTAGCACCTCCTTTAATGTCAATCCGGGAAGACATGAGGATGGTATGAAGACCTCGAGCAAGTGAAGGCACAAATGTATGAGTGAGAAGCACACAAACATGCACACACATACACACACACACACACACACGGCAAGAACAAAGAGAGTAAGACAATGGAATTACTTCTATTACAAACAAGTTCTCATACAAGCTCAACTACAAGAAGCTAGCCCAAAAATGAGCTCTCTAGCTCTATTTATAGTTTTTGACTAGCTTTGGCCCTGTCCAGACCTAGTGTCCGGCCTAGTTAAAAACTAGGTTCCAGGGCTTATTTGAGGGCTCAAACGAGAAGTGGCCCAATGGGTTGAGGTTGGGAGAGAGGAAAAGCATGTGTGAAGGGAATTGGGTGTGTTAATGTTTGGGTAGGGTCATGTGGATGTCCGAGAGGTGGGAGAGACGATGGGTGACCTATTATGGTATGATCGGTGATGCGATGATCTATCTGGGGTTCGGAAAATGGGTTGGAAGTGGTGGATGTAGGTAAAGGGAAGGACGGAGAAATGGTGGTGTGTAGAACGGGTTCACTATGGGTGGATACTAGTTGTTCAGGATGGCTAGTGGTGAGGGGTTTTGAGGGCTGGATGGGAGGTGATGGTGGAGATGGTATCTGGATATGTACATTTGGTTCATCATTATTGGATGGGCTTGCCATGTGAACATCTTCTTGAGTGTTTGTAGGGAGTGAGGTAGAGACTTCCATCTGAATCATCTTTCCCCGTCGTGGTCTTGTATCGATCCTTCGTTGGTCATATTGAGGGGTATTACGATATACCATGGTCCTCATGGCTTCCACTATTCCGCAGGTATCTGCTAAAAGGTTCAATGATTCCACAAATTGAGGGTCTACATTCTCCACCTGCAGCATCTGGTTCACCAGTGCTCTATTTGCGTCCTCTGACAACTTATGCCTTTTCTGCACTTGCTTGATCGTTTTGTAGAGTCGTTTGAGTTGTGCAGTGTAGGCGGGGGCTTCTTCCTCACTCTCCTCTTGTTCATGTGTGCCTTCCGCGTGAGTATGTTGTGCCTCATCTTCCCAATGCACTCTTCGGGTTTCACTATGTGTCCATTCTCTCTGGGATGATGATTCGGGACCGTCTGTGTCTGAGAAGAATTCACTCTCAGATAAGTGGGTTGTCTGCAAGAAGTTTTCAAAGTCAAAAGATGTATCTTCTGCCAAAGTAGCCATGGATGCAAACTCAACATCTGTGGGTAGTGGAGGGGCTCATGGAGTGGGCTGTACCATGCCTCCTGATTGTGGTCCTTGGAGATGGATAGTGAAAGGGGCTACTTGTTCCTCTTCTCTGAGGGAAGCTTTTGTGGTGGCCTCACGAGGGATTAGAACTTGTGAAAGCGAACCACGCATTCTTTTTGCGGGTTGAACCCCTGACTTCCGCCCCTTGAAGAATTCCAGTTGTGAGTACTTAAGGGCCCATGCGATCGGCACATCATAGGCAAGGCATCTGTAGATAATTCTTGTAATCGCACAGCAACCATTCAAGGTAGGCTTCCTCATGCCTCGTTTACCTGCTTCATATAACTGGTCTAAGATCCACACGGGCATTTTAATTGGTAAGCTCCCAGTCTCTGCTAGGTATAATCCATACCAAATTTTCTTATGAGGTTGGGTGAACCGGTCTTGCGCTGGAAAAGCGAAGTGTTGAAGGTACATCCGTAATGGTATGGCGATGTTGGGGGTGAGGGCACACATTTCTTTCAACTTCTTGATTTTATTGTTCTTCATAGACTCCGGTATCAAAGGATCTCGATCGGAAGGTATGTGGGTGCCATACATCTGAAGGGCTTCCCTGATTAAAGTAATATTCAACTCAAACTTCTTCATTTCCTCCTGGTTTGATAGAGAGGGTACCAGGAATGTGCCTGAATGATCTTTATCTCCTGTCGCCTTCAGTGTGGCAATCAAGTAGTAGCACCGAAGAAAATCAGGTTTAGGTAAAGCTGCACTAAAATAATCTTGCAATCCCGCTTTCAACCAAATATCTTGAAGAGGAGCTGCATTCTGTAATGTTTCAAATTCTCTCGAGAAGAATTGAAATGTCCACCATACTCCTCCGAATTCCAACTTGGACTCCCATATGTGGTCCGCATCTCCCAAATCTCCTGGCATCTCGTTGAACCAATGAGAATGCCCCTTCACTCTTTCTGTTAGGCCACTTGGAGGATCCAAGATAGGAATTCTTCTCACATTCAAAAGCTCTTCAGGCCTTGCTGTCAGTGGAGCTTCCACAGGCATGGTATCCCAATTACTTTGAGTGCTAGTGCCTGCCTGGGAGCTTGTTCCTGCTACTGTTGCCATGAGACTCCTTGCAGTAGTTGATGCTTATCTGCTAGCAGAAGAGAGGCACATTAGTGTTGCATAGGAAACATGATGTAATAGTGTTCCCTCCACAATACTAACATGACAATCGAGATGGTTAGTGGTTAGAGGTGAAGTGTTTGTGATAGATGTGAGTGGTGGTTAGTGGTTAGTGTCATTCTAGATGCATACTTTGGATATGCAAGGTACTCAGAATGCATCTACTTCAAAGTGGATGGATTTACAAAATGGGGTCTGGGGGTTTGATACAGGGTTTAATTCTCCAAACTTTGTTTGAGGATTCGCGGCTCCTTGTGCTGATGACAATTAAAGGTTCATGGACTAAATTGTGCTAGATTTGGGACCTTTTGGGTACCCATTTCCAGACATTCCTAGGTTTGACCGAGTGCGTGTTAGTGTGGGATGTAAGTAGAGTTCCTGAGTTGTTTGCCAAGAGAACTTGTGAGTGTTGAATTATTCTAGTGACTAGAGTTGGAGCTATTTGGGCTCGTAAGCAGGCCTTGAGCACCCATATCTGTCTAGCATTGGGGCTAGCCTTCATTGACCGCTTAGAGAACCGAATAGACATGGTATGCCTAGAGTGTTGACTAGGGATCTTCTTCGTTTTAGTCCTTGGCAGTGTGGCTTGCTTGATGCTCTTTTGAGACCCTGTCTTTGGGGCCGTGATTTTTTCCCCCTTGCGTATCCATATCTGTTTCATGCCACGAGGCGCTTCATACTACCGAAGTTGGTGCTCATGCTTCTTGTTCATCGATCTCCTCGGTGTCGGGTGTTGCTGAGCCTTCCCCTTTAGATTCTTCTCTGGAACAGATGGGAGTTCCTCCTTGACTTCTGTACCTTTGGCAAGAGTGACAATCCTCTGCACCATAGAACTTTGGACAAAAGTAACATTATCTTCATGTGGGTTCCTGGAGGGACCAAGAGTTGGTGCCTGTTCTAATGGTTGGAGTGCTTGATTTTCTAATTCAATTGTAAGGCGGCTTTGGCCTACCCAAGCCTGAAGAAGTCCACTTCTTAGGTTGAGGTTGACTGCATGATCATAGATCCAGTCTTGGCCCAAGACGAGAGGTTCGGTAAGATCCTCGTCTTCACATACTAGTACTTTTGCTAGCATGAGGACCTCTTGAATGTAGAGGGGAAGTTCCACCTCTCCCATGCAAGGGGTTTCAACACCTCCTAATCCTATTAGATATGCTTCTAGGGGTTTTACCTCCAATTGCAATTGTTGGCAATAGGAAAGCCGAACTGCACTAGTGGCCGCTCCTGAATCAATTAAAGCTCTCACGGTCCTTGCACTCTCTCTTTGTCCTACTTCTAGGGTCACAAAAGGTCGTCGATCAACATATCTTACGGGCCATTTCACTTGAAGCTTCGCACATGGCCATGTGATAACCTAGAGCTTCTTGAGCGTTAGTGATGGGTTGATCTCTACCTTGCCTTCTCAATTTCATTCGTCGAATGCGTTCTAAAGCTTCAACCTGTGCTTCTTCTCGAATTCTCTTTTCCTCATCCTTACGTTTCTTTGCAGTATTGAGTCGATTGAGCATTTCTTCAGTTAGGGGTTTCTTGATATAACTTGACTCCACATTCGCTTATGTAACTTGGTAGTATGTCACCTTCCAGAGTGGCTAGTTGTACTGCTCCACTTGTGGAGATCCTATTGATAATCTTTGGTCCATCGCCTCTTTTCTCTAATTTTCGTGCATGTTGCTTCAATGTGTAGACTAGGACTAGGTCTCTTGCTTTCAATCCTTTATCCTTCACATGTGTATCAAAATACGCCTTTTGCCTCTTCTTGGCTGCATAGATCCATGTTGCAGCTCTCAATCGTGTCTCACCTAAGCGTTTGAGATCAAAGATTCGAGAGTTCATGGCCGATCCAATCATGCTCTTGTGCTACTTTCAATGTAGGTATCAAAAAATCCAATGGTAGCACCGCGTTCTGGCCAAACACCATATGAAAGGGTGTGGCTTGGAGCACCGTTTTATAGGCAACTCGGTATGCCCAAACAACGTGGTGTAGCTGTTTGTCCCAATCAGAGCATTTGTTATTCACCAATTTAGTCAGCACATTGCATAAGATCTTATTTGTGCTCTCAGCCTGGCCATTACCTTATGGATGATAGGGGGCGGACTTCTTGTGTATCACCAAGAACTCTTGAAGAAGATTTTCAATGACTTCATTTAAGAAGTGAGTCCCTCTATCGCTAACTAACTCTATAGGTAGTCCGTATCTACTGAACACATTTTCAAATAGGAACTTTGCTATTGTTTGAGCATCGTTCTTCGTAGTGGCTTTCACTTCTACCCACTTGGTTAGATAGTCTATGGCCACAATGATATCCTCAGCATGTGAACCCTTAGCTGGGGGATTAATAGGACCCACAAAGTCTATTCCCCACTTAGAGAATGCACGTCCACCCATCATAGGCTTCAATGGCATCTCATCCTTGCGTATGGGATACTGGGTTCGCTGACAAACCTCACACCTCTTCACATAGGTATGTGCATCCATGTGAAGGGTGGGCCACCAAAATCGTGCAAATAGTATTGCCTTGATCACCCTATCTGGACCGAAGTGTCCTCCTGCTACACCTTGGTGAGCAGTCTCTAATATCTTGAGGTATTCGCTCTCATGGACACACAGTCTTAGGTAACCATCTTTACCACGTTTGTATAAATTATCACCAATGATTGTGTAATCCAAGGCTTCTTGTTCCAAACTTCTTTGTCTGGCCAAAGTCATATCTTGAGGGAATGTTTTCATCCTCAAGAAGGCTACTAATGGTTCACTCCAATCTGGCACTAAAGACACTCGATAAAGAGTGGCATGTTCCACTGGTGGTTTAGTGCAGCAGATTGGGCATTCTTTGCACATTCTATGGACATCAACTTTCATGGTTGGCCAATGCACTCCTAGTCTCCTCAGGGTCTGTAGGGTTCGTTGTTTTGAGTAGTGTTGCTGTAATGCACCTACATATGCTAATTGCAACCACTTAGCGTACTCGTCCTCTTCCACACAACAGGCTAATAATCCTTGCTCCGTATGTTTGTACATACTTCCTGCCAAGATATGATACTTTTGAGCTCTTACTATCTCTCTATCTTCTGTGTGCATTACCGGGTGATTAGGACCATATGTCAATACTGGCACTAATGGCTTAGCCCACTGCGGTACAACTTCCAAATTAAACAAGTAAGCATCAGGTAGGTCATCTGACACTCCTTGTGGGGCCTCTCCTGATGTGAGCCTTGAGAGATGATCTGCTCTCAAATGAGTCTTGCCCTTTCTCACCACTACCTCAAAGTCGTATTCCATTAGTAAGAGGAACCATCTTACTAATCTGCCTTTGTTGCAGGGCTTGTTTACGAGGTATAGTAGAGCTTGATGATCAATAAAAAATTTAAACTTGTTTGCAAGCAAATAGTGTCTAAACTTTTTAACCGCGTACACCATGCCTAATCCTGCTCGTTCGGTGGTTGTGTAGTTCCGTTCAGCTGCATTCAATTGTCTACTGGCATAGGCAATAGGAAGATCCATATTACCTTCACCAGTAGGTTTTGCAAGTACACATCCAATAGCATAGTTGGAGGCATCCACATGGACATGGAATGGCCTGTTCCAATCTGGTGTGGTCAAGATTGGTGCTGAACATAATCTTCGTTTAAGCTCATTGAAGGAGTTCTCACATTCATCAGTCCACTCAAAGTTAGTTAAAAGAGCATACAGAGGCTTTGCAATGACTGCATACATGTGAATGAACCGGCGGTAGTAACCACTATGCCCCTTGAAGGCCTGTACCTCCTTGACATTCCTTGGCCTAGGTAGTTCTGCAATGGCTCTCACTTTCTCTTCGTCAGTGGATATGCCGTTCTTTGACACTATGTGTCCTAGGATCTTGCCTTGCCTGACCATGAAAACACACTTTTTTGGGTTCAAGCAGACTTGATATTCTCTACATTTGTCAAAGATTTGCCTGAGTTTGGGTATATGAGTCTGTCTAATGTTGGAATGAGCGCATAGATCATCAACATAGACTTCCAAATTCTTCCTCAAGAACTCTTTAAACACGTGACACATCAATCTTTGAAAGGTAGCAGGTGCATTGGTAAGCCCGAATGGCATTACCCAAAAGGCAAATATGCCCCACTCTGTGGCAAAAGCCGTCTTATGCTGATCTTTTGGTGCAATGGCTACTTGATTGTAGCCAGAGAACCCATCTAGGAAGCTGTACACTTCCTTGCCTGCTACCCTTTCTAATAGATGCTCGGTGATAGGAAGCGGATAACTATCCCTGATAGTGGCTGCGTTAACCTTCTTCAAGTTAATGCATACACGTAATTTGCCATTCTTTTTGGGCACCACTACAATGGGGGATACCCATTCAGTATGCTCAATTTCATAGATAAATCCAGCTTCAACCAAGCGATCTATCTCTTCCTTGATCTTGGCCGCATATTTGTCATTGTATGTGTATGGCTTTTGCTTAGAGGGCCTAGCCTCTGAAGTCATGGGGATTGTATGTGAGCATATGTCAGGGTCTACACCTTTCAGGTCCTTGTAGCTCCAAGCGAATACATCTCGATACTCCCTTAGCAAAGCTATCAACTCTTGCTCTTCTTCTTCCGTCAGGTCATGTCCTATGTAGGTGCATCTTTCTTCTCCTTCTTCTATGGCTACAACTATTTTCTTAGTAGTTTCCTTGCTATCATAGGCCTCTCCTGATTGTGCCTCACGTTTAGGCATTCTTACCATGACTCTTCTATCTTCTATCTCATACTTCTTGAAATTTTCCAGCACCTCAAACAACGACTCCTCTTCCTTCGGTGTGGCTTTTTTCTTCTTTCTTTTCTTTCCCTCACTCTTGGTGGTCACTTGTGTGGTTAATCTCACCTCATTCATGAGCTCTTCATGTCTCTGAGGGTGAACTTCTACCTCATAGAAGTAATCTCCCTCTGATGCAAACGGTGGGTCCATGATGATTGACTTTAGGTCGGAGTCACTTGCATCCTTAAATGCATCAGGGCTAGGTTCACATTCTTCTAACACTGCATCTCCCATGGTCGGTTCTATTGAAAACACTGAAATGTCATAGCCATCCTCATCACAGTGGGGTGTCCATTGTTCTTCATTGATGGCTACATCCATTGTTGCTAAAATTTCAGCCCAGCCGTGAGGCTCAAATTCTTCATCAGGAAAAACTACAGGTGCATAGGCTGGGTCTTGAATTGATCTATGGGTTTCTTTTGCACCTACCTCTCTGGCTTTCTCTCTCTTCTCTTCTTCTACTGCTACCTTACACATCCATAAGTGAATGTCTTCATGCATCCATGAGGATCCGGATCCTAGGGAATGCACATACTTAGTCTCATCTTTGGCTCTATGGATGGGATTCCATTGAATAGGCGGTATGTCTCTATGAGAGTAATCCTTGAGATTGACTTTGGTTGTAACACCTAGATGTTGCAAATACAAGAAATTGGTTCCCCAATCCTGTACCACTTGCAATTGCCACATAAATGGCCTTCCCAAAATCATCTTGTAGGCTTGGTTTTTGCTAAAGTCGCATATAGCAAAAGTATGCTCAAACTCAACACCACATGTAGTGAGAGTTATTCCTTCTAGCAAGCCTAAGGGCCTTTCAATATGACCATCGGCCATCTGCAATTTCATTCTCGTTGGCTTGAGTGCTGGCTTGCCCCAACGCTTCCATAAGGAAGTCGTAGCAATTGCAACTCCTGCACCTGAGTCCAAAATTGCCTTGGTTGTGTATCCCTGATGGGTAACTGGTAGATAGGTATTTCCTTCCTCTCCTTCACTCATGTCTCCTATCTTATCCAAGGGTATTTCTGGTACTGTTCTGTGGGATCCTACCTGGGAACGAGATTTGGTTAAGTTTGGCACTTCTTTGGATACGTGTTTCCACACTTCTGGATTAACTTTGAGTAGCTTCTTCTAAAGTGAGATTGCACAGCACTTTAGTGTTTTTTACTACCTCAGTATTCCTAGGTATGATCAAATCTTCATTTCTTATCATGACCGTGGGCGCTCTCATGCATGTTGACTTAGTTTCCCATGGGCCTGTGAAATGTGGTAACTCTTGCAAGGAATTAGACTCAAAGTCTAACCTCTCATGAGGGTGGGCACTTTCCTGTTCTTCATAGATAGAAGGGATGTCCTGTTGGAATTGATCATGTGCGTCATCCACAAGTTCAATGGGAGGAGGGACTTCACTTTCCTTTGCCCACTTCTCTTCTTGAATCTCTCTCAGGAACTCTGGTGAATACCTATTCATAGAAGAAGAAGTGTCTAGTTCAGTGGAGTTAGGCACATAAGCTTCCTAGGGAGGAAAGCTTATTCTATGTCTTGCACTCCCCTCAAGCTGGGAGGAGGCTCCTTTCCCATACTTTGCAAGTAGCCTTTCCAATCTATCTAATAGACCGTCAAAATGCAATGGTGTTCTAGTGGAGCTAGAGCCATTGAACAAGCGACTTGCTTCAAACATGGCTTGCGCCAATTTGACCATCTTAGCACAAAGCTTTGTTCTCTCTATTTCTAGATCGGCTCTAGGGTAACATTTGTCATGATCTGTCACGTTTGGCCCTTCCTGGATTCTGGCCTGATATGCTTTAAGCATCATGTCTAGATCCTCAGGAGTGGGATCCGCTAGGACTGATCCTACTCTAGGTGGTGGGTGGGTTACGTGTGGTGGATTAGAATGTTGGGGAATGGAAGGTGATGGGTTGGAGAGAGATGGAAACGGTGGTGGAGGGGTGGTGTGAGAGTGGTTTTGAGATGCAAGTTCACTTATCTTTGCTTTGGTTTCTCTCAAGCTTTCTTCAAGTTCGCTCATTTTCTATGACCAGCGTCTTTTCATTCTTTCCCGGCTATCTCTCCAAGCTCTTGTCCTTTTCTTAGTTATACTCTCAGTCTCACTAACCTCAGAGTTCTTTCCCAAGCCTACTCCTTGAGTTTGCTGCAAGGCTTGAGCTCTAGTGACCACATGCACTGGGGCAGTGGAAGTTACACTTCCTGTAGAGTCTACTACTAGTCCAATGACATTGATAGGAGTGATTTTTGGCAGGTTATTGGGATTCTTCGGACAATCTCGTAAGAGATGCTCTTTTTCGCAATCTTGACAGAAGCCTTGAATTGCCACTGGTTGGGGTTGCATAGGGGCAGGCAGTGGACAATCACGTATGAGGTGATCTCCCTGACATCTGAAGCAAGGTCCTCTAGGAAATGGCAGTCGTACCTACCTAGGTTGAGTCCTAGAGTTGGGGTTTGTGTACATAACATTAGCATACTCAGGCTCCCCACTATTTTCACTTGGGTCTTCATAATAGTATGACTCGTTATGCTCAGGTGACTACATGTAGTAAGCCTGTGGGCTATCAATATGTGTGGAGTCAAAACTATGGTCACTGGGATCACTGTCTGATAGCAACGGTGTGACTGGGACTATGGCTCTATTCAGATTTTCTTCAGCAGATGCATATTTCACTAGGATCACATTGGTTGGAGCAGGGGGTTGCTGGGCTAGGACTGGTTGAGGTCTGTGGTGCCCTTGATAAGGTGGCTGATAATATTGTTGTGGTCTACCGTATTGTTGTGGTGGGTATTGATTTTGGTATCTACCCTGTTGTGGATATGGCTGAGGGTAATTTTGCCTGACAGTTTGTTTGTTATAAGGGCAGTCTTGTGCGGTGTGGTTGGTGTACCTCCGCTCTATGGTGAATTACTGGCTACTAGGATTCACTTGGGGTTGGGCCATAATAGGACAAACACTTGCCATATGGTCACCTCCACACGTATAGCACCTCTTGACTGGGGCAAATCTTGGAATTTGTTTGCTAGAGACACCTAATTTTTGAGCTACCTTCTCTGTAAGTTCCTCAATGGATGTGGATTGACCAGATGTGAGGCTACTAGAGCTATCCGAATCCTTATAGATTTTTGATAGTTCTAACTCCTCACCTAGATTATCCTCAATGTCTATGCACATGCGCACGCACTCTTCTATAGTTCTAGGGTCCTTCAGATACACATATGACCTAAGCTTGGTGCTCAACATCCATCTAAGAACAAAGCCACTTGCTTGGCTGGTGTGGGTAACTCAAGCATTGGGCACCTCTCTAGGTATTGCCTAAACCGTCTTCCTGTAAGTCTGACCGTCTCTTGGGGTGTTTGCCTAAAACTATGAATCAGGGAGGAGGTATTATGCCGTATGCCACTCTTAGAGAACTCAGTGAAGAAAGCCTCTAAAAGTTGGTCTATGCTCCTAAACTGCCTCTCATTCAGGGGTTGAAACCATCTAAGGGTAGCGTTCCTGAGGGTTAGACCAAAAGCATTGTATTGCGTGAATAGGTCCTCAACCTGTTTAGCTCTCAAGAATTGCCTAAATTTTGCCACATGGTCGTATGGGTCTCCAGTGCCATCGAAGTAATTCTTCATGGACTTCACCAGTTGAGTTGGCCTTAGGGTCCTAGTGTGTTCTCTAGGCCTTGGCAAAGGGAAATCATCGGCATTTCTCTGGTTCCTTGGGGCTCCAGGTCTCTCGGTTTCTTCTCTATCAATCCCTGTTCTCCTCCTTTCTGTTCCCAGGGAGGTGGCAAAGCTTACCTCAGGTCTGTCTCTACTTCTATCTCTTTGAGCTCCATGAGCTTGGGAGGTCCCAGCTCCTTGGTGGCTGTAGGACACATTGGACCGAGGTTGGGGAAAAACAAATTCACCCTTCCATGTGTAGGCATGTCTGCCATGCTCAGTGACCACGAAGATCCTTTCTGATGTATTTTCTAGGTAGGTTACTTTGCCTGGGCAATCAGGGTCTTTAAACTCATAGATTGTGAGAGCACCTACTTTGTGAGGCAGGGCAGGCTTATATCTCCAAAAGGCCTCATCGGTTTCTCGGTTTAAAAGCAAATCTATGCTTTTATTATCTTGAGGGATCCACTCTGGAGTCATGATCCTGGTCAAGACTGATTTACCATGGGGAGTCCTCGGCTCTCTCTCTACATTCCCTTGCTCTATATCACCCATGTCGGTCTCTGCGATCACATTCCCAAACTCATCTGTTCTATCTGGAAGGGTGGTGACTACATAAATAGTCCCTTCTTTATCTAGGTATGCTCCATTCTGGAACTTGACTACCGGGTGTTCTAGTCCATGGGTTGATCAGGGTTCTTAATCTGGACCACAGATCTTCTCAGGCCATCTTTGTAGATGCGAGCACCTAGACGATTAGTCCTAATGTATTCCAATTGAGTCTTGTAAGGTCCTTCTGGTTTTTCTAGATACGCCACCCCTGAACTACCTACTGGTCTCTCCATGTTATAGGATATCTTAGAATCACTTGTTTCTGATCTGGGAGTGTATGGGTAATCACTCAACTGCTGGGCCCAAGACCTAGTAGTGTGATTGACACTAGCTTCAGAAGATCTGAGGCTTTGTCGGTCTCAGCCTAAGTGTCTGCCTGACCTAAGGTTCATATGACTGGTTTATCTACCCCCTTGGTCCCAAGTCCACTCTCGTTGCGGATTAATTTATACCAATCTCTTTGTTCTTTTTAATTGAATATTATGTTTAGGATCTTGTCTGATATCACGTCGTCAGGAGTACTTAAGTGAATTTTGCACTTGATAAATGATCGATTCAATTTTACTTTTGTCCCTTAGGGTTTTCGCACTTAAGACCTACTTGATGCTTGCACTTAGTTGATTAGTTCTCTTGGACTTGATGTGTGCCTAGCGTTGCCCTAATTAATTACCACACCTAAGTCGTACTTAGCCTAAGCTAGGAATTGACAAAGGAGGGTTGAGAGAACTTCCAACCTTAATTCACTTGTTGACCAGACTACTACACAAGCCGAGGAAACCTTCTCCCAAGCTTGGTACTCACCCTTGCTAGCTTGCTTTGAATTGCCTTGCTTGCACACAATGTTCCTGCAAAAGTTCACAAGTTAATATAGCTCCTTTACCACAATGGATTGAAAGACACACATCAACAATTACTGGCCCCCCTTGTAGTAACTCACTGCACCCCCAAAATCTTATGACCACCTAGTCCCACCTAAAGGTCAACTTAAAAATACGTGTTCTAAAACTCTGCGTATGATTCTCCTTTGTAAAAATAGCCATTAAAATTTTCTAACCTAGGTATCCATCTTTCCAATGAGATTCTCAACAAGCTTTCCAACGAGACCAAAATCTCATCAATCGGAGTTCATATGGTGAAGTTATGACCATTCAGGCAGTTAGGGGTCAAAACAGGCTCTCAGGGTTCAAGAAATTCCTCCCTGATTTCTAGGTATTTTGCCCACTTCTAAGACTCTAATATCATCCCAATGTGTCCAAAATTAAGCCCTAAAAGTACCTCAACACACTCAATTAATTCACCCTAAAAATTCATGCGTTAAGCCTGCATATCGCGATAGGTCGAGTTGAGGTGTTGCGATAGGTGGAGCTGTTGCGATAGGTGGAGGTGTCGCGATACTTGGGAGTGTCGCGATAGGTCGAGGTGTCGCGATAGGTCAAGGTGTCGTGATAGGTCGAGGTGTCATGATAGGTCGAGGTGTCGCGATACTTGGGAGTGTTGCGATACTTGAGAGTGTCGCGATAGGTCAAGGTATCGCGATACTTGGGAGTGTCGCGATAGGTCGAGGTGTCACGATACTTGGGAGTGTCGCGATACTTGGGAGTGTAGCGATAGGTCGAGGTGTCGCGATACTTGGGAGTGTCGCGATACCTGGGAGTGTCGCGATACTTCGAGGTGTTACGATAGGTCCGGATATGGTGAATTTTTCTGTTTTGTCTAGTGATCCTAGGAGCTCTCGGCTTGCGCAGTGTCGTGGTGCACTCAGAATCGTGATTGGGTCAACTTTTCGGTGTGTCGCGATAGCTCGAGCTTGACGCCTCGGGGCCTGTGCAGAGAAAATCCGTACCTACTGAGCTTGCTGGAGATGGGGATGAAGCTGAAACCTGCAAGAAACATGCAAAAGCACACAAAAACAAGAACACACACTCGCTCTCTCTCAAACTCGCACAAAGCAAATGAGGAGAATGACAAGATATGTAGTGGAGAAGGAGGTGGAGATGGAGATGGAGATGGAGATGGAGAAGAAAACAAGAAATTTACCTACTACTTACCATTCCAACGTGTCCTCTCTACGTCTTACCATCACACGCTCGTCCTCAAAGCTCGAATCCCCGACAACGGCGCCAAAATTTGGTGTAGCTCAGTGATGAGTAGCACCTCCTTTAATGTCAATCCGGGAAGACATGAGGATGGTATGAAGACCTCGAGCAAGTGAAGGCACAAATGTATGAGTGAGAAGCACACAAACATGCACACACGTTGAACACACACACGCGCACACACGGCAAGAACAAAGAGAGTAAGACAATGGAATTACTTCTATTACAAACAAGTTCTCATACAAGCTCAAAACTACAAGAAGCTAGCCCAAAAATGAGCTCTCTAGCTCTATTTATAGTTTTTGACTAGCTTTGGCCCTGTCCAGACCTAGTGTCCGGCCTAGTTAAAAATTAGGTTCCAGGGCTTATTTGAGGGCTCAAACGAGATCTAAAAAATATGAAAATTGGCAGGCAACTACTTCTAAGGCTCCCCAAGCTTGAGGACTCCTCGGCTTGTACAAAATGGGGCTACAAAAAGATGAAATGGTATTTACAAGGGTTTCTAGTGATGAGAATCACTTTTTGCCCATACTTGGCTTCTTCCCATATGATGCCAACAGGTATATACCAATTTATATTTGCCAGTATAAGCATCTCAAAGTCTGCTATAGGTCTAGCAGAATTCGTCTGGGTAGTTCTGTTCAATTTTTTGAGATACAGTCAATTTTTTGCATCAAGGTATTTTAGTCACCGGCCATGGCTGAAAGCAATGATGTATTCCGTATGTTTGTTGTTGAGGATAAGTTGGATGGTACCAACTACCCGCTATGGGCTTATATGATGCAACATGTATTGGTTGCAAAAGGGCTGTGGAACATTGTGTAGGGTGTTGAAAAACATCCTATCACAGCTGCAACTGTTACAGCTGCAGGTACAGAAGCTGAGGCAGAAGGTGTTGAAGATGATGATATTATGCATATTCTTGTTCATGCTATGGTTTCTGCCGCACCTATTGTAGAGCAGATTCATTGAGATGGCAAAGATGCTCAAGCAAATGCATTGATAGCTTTGTCTGTCAAATGTGCCATTTGTTGGAGCAAGTCTATGACAAGCCTAAGTATTGGCTTGAGTCCCAGAAAGTCATAGAAGAAGCCTTAAAATGAAGACAATGTAAAGTTCACTTGTGAACTACCTCTTGTAACTTTTGAAGACTTTACTTAATGTAAAAGTGAAAGAATCTTAAGTGGTTGAGTCCACTTGATCAAAAAGGGAAAGAGGAGCCACGGATTCGTGATTTATGGTAGATAGAGAATCAAATCAATCACTAATTGATTGGAGAGTGATTGAGGGAAGTTAGCCTCCCAAGATCAACTATAAATACATGGTAGTCTTAGTCGTGGTCATGTGAAGACCTCCAAGAGCTGAGCTTTATGCCATATCAAGGTGTGATTCCAAGGCACACATATGTATCAGTAAGTCCATTGTATTGTACAATCAATATACTTTTATTTTCATGATGATTTGAGTTCATATTTCCATGTTCTTGTGAAGTGTACTACTCACTGCCATATCTCTCAGTTTTCTCAGTCAGATTGCAGAGATGGTTTCTCTGAGCTTGGTGCATCATTTTCAGTGATTTAACTTGATAAATTTAGCTCTATAAGTCTACTATATGCTCACCAATTTGAATTTTATTTGGGTGTTTCAATCTTCAGTTATGTTTAGTTGAAGTCAACACTGTCCAGATCATTCTATTTCTGATGCAGATTTAGATGATGCACTTGTTGATGAGAGAGCTGATATTGAGCAGACAAAAACTATGCCAAAATGGCTGGTGCAAACTTTGTGTGACAACAAATTAGATGCACCTTTGTCATATCGTACTCGTTTAGGCTCTCATAGTGTCTCCTTTGCATCAAATTGCTATGCTATGGCTGTGTTTAGTCTCTGTGATGAGAATGAGCCTGTTTCTTTTGATGAAGCACAGAATTCAGAAAATTGGATGGCTGCTATGCAATCTGAATATGATGCTATAATGAAGAATGGTACATGGTCTTTATGTGACTTGCCTCCTGGCAAGAAGGCCATTGGCACTAAGTGGGTATACAAGCTGAAGCATAAACCTGATGGTACAGTTGACAGGTATAAGGCTAGGCTTGTTGCAAAGGGTTATGTGCAGGAAAGAGGCATTGATTTTGATGATACCTTTGCACCTACATGCCGTATGACTATTGTTCCGAGCATTTGTGCACTTACATCCCATCATGGTTGGAATGTACATCATTTGGACATTAAAACAACATTTCTGAATGGTGACTTGCATGAAGAAGTGTATGTTTTTCAGCCCCGTGGCTTTGTGTAGAAAGGGCATGAAAACAAGGTGTGCAGGTTAAAGAAGGCATTATATGGTTTAAAGCAAGAACCACGTGCTTGGTATGAGAAGATACATGCCTATCTGGTTGCACATGGTTTTGAGAACAATCCAACTGAAAGCACCTTGTATGTTAAGCGTGCTAATGATGTGCTTCTGATCATTGTTGTCTATGTTGACGACATGCTGCTCACTGGTCCTATTGAGAAGCATATTGCTGATTTCAAGGCTGATTTGCATGCCTCATTTAAGATGTCTGATTTGGGGCATTTGCATCACTATTTGGGCATTCAGTTTATGCAAGTTGATGGTGGAATGGCTTTGTGTCAAACGAAATGTACGACACATTATTGCAGTGTTTTGGCCTTGAAGACTGTAAGCCTATTGCTAATCCTATGGAGACAGGTTTACGATTGAGTCTTCATGGTGCTGGAGATGCATTTGATACTGTTCTCTATCAGTAGGCTGTTGGATGCTTGATTTACTTATGCATTACTCGGCCACATATTCAGTTTGCTGTCTCACAGATGAGCATGTTTATGCATTGCCCAAGAGTCACGCATTGGAAGGCGGTTAAGCGCATCTTTCAATACTTGAGTGGTACTCGGGTACTTGGGTTGTTTTATCCCAAGGGGGGATCACTACCGCCAGATTTGCATGCTTTTTTTGACTCAGATTGGGTTGGTTGCTATGACACTCGTGTGTCCACCAGTGGTTTTTGCTTCATGCTTGGTAGCTCATGTATATCTTGGTTGAGCAAGAAGCAGCCTACTATGGCCACTTCCAGTTGTGAGGCTGAGTATAGGGCAGCTTTCACAATGACTATTGAGTGTGTGTGGCTCAGACGCCTTATGGATGATTTGGGTGTTGGCCAGTCTTCTGCCACCATCATCTTCACTGACAGTCAGAGTGCATTGGCACTTGCGAGGAACCCTGTGTTCCATGCTCGCACTAAGCACATTGAGGTGCATTATCTTTATGTCAGGGAGAGGTTCTCTGCTGGAGAGATCAGCTTGGCATATGTGCCCACGCTGGAGAACATAGTAGACCTTTTCACGAAGGCTCTGCCTAGGGAGACGTTTGAAGCTTTCCACAAAGCTTTGGGCTTACTTCCTTTTGTGGAGTGATTTCCACATAGCATGGCACTTCCTTATACATGAGTGCCAGCTCCTTGTTCACCGCATCACTCCTAAGGGGGATTTGTTGATATATTTAGGTAGTGATGTGTGTGAACACACTAGGACCGCTGGGGCACTTTTTTCCCTCTTTAGGAGGTTTTTTTCCCCCGGCTTGGATATACGCCTATTGCCCTTATGGGCTACTTATCTTTGTACATTCTCTAGTAATACATTCAGTATTGTGTGTTTGTGCTCCAAGCTTCTTCTTCTTCCTTGTGCTGTTCGCGTGCTTCTACAGACGTCTAACTCCAACAGGGATGCACTTGAAGCTTTCTTCTCTTCAAGTACTAAAGCTAGGAAGCATCAACTATGGCTGGATTTCACAACTCTCAAGAATGCTCCCAAACAAAATGTGACTGATTTTGTCACAAAGATCAAGGACATAGCAGATCAGTTGGGAAGCATCGGAGAGGTAATAGATGAAGAGAAAATTGTAAGGCAGGTCATCAATGGCTTGAAGGCAGATGAAAAGTGGGAAGCATTCACCACAACTATGGATTTGTACATGGACATGCATGTACCTGATTTCAATACACTCATTGGACAACTACTTACTCAAGAGGCAAAGCTTATCAAAAATGGAGAAAGCTCTAAAGGTAATCAATCTTTGGCTTTATACATTGATAAAAGCAAGTCCAAAGAAAACAAAGGAAAGTCGAAGAAAGTGGATGATGAAGCAGGTACATATCAAGCTAACTATGCAGGTAGAGGAAGACATGGTAGAGGTAGAGGAAGAGGAGGTAGATAAGGCGGGGGGAGATCCCAAGACTCCAACCCATGTTCTATTTATGGATGAACTAATCATACAACTGAAAATTGCTTTAGGAATTCCAGGAAGCAAAGAGGCAGAGGATACAATAGAGGAAGTTATGGCTACTCAAGAGGAAGGTTCAACAATTATCATGGCAACTACAACAACTACAATCATTCAAACTATCAAGGAGGGTACAAAGGAAGGAGAGACTTCAATAACTACACAGAAGACTCAAACAAAGAGGGTTCATTATTGATAATGAACATGGCTATGCCACAAGGTAAATCTGATGAGCATGTTTTCTACATAGATTCAGGTTGTTCAAATCATGTGGCAGGAAATGTGGCACTCCTATCAGATTTAGAAGATCCAAGGAATAAGCATGAGGTACAAACAGGAGATGATACAAGACATCTTGTGGAGAAAATAGGCAACGTCAAAGCACCTGATGGAAACATCAACCTACTGAGTAAGGTACTCTATGTCCCTACCACTACAAAGAATTTGATAAGTGTTGGGCAGATAGTAGAGAAAGGGTTGCAAGTCAGGTTCACAAAAGCAGGAGCATTTGTTGAAGATCTAAGTCAAGGATTCAGAAGAGTTGCAAAAGGTGAAAAGATAGGCAAGTAGATTGTTTACATTTGAATTACAAGACACTAGAGACATTGCTCTCTTTAATTATGGTAGTCAGACACTCACAGAATTAGAAATATGGCACAAAAGGTTAGCACATATTGGTGAAAGGTCATTAAAGCAAATTTGCAGGGACCAAAGTGTACTTGGACTCCCTAATTTATCAAAACAACATATGATTTATAAGTGTAGTGCATGTCAGTTTGGAAAGTCTCACAGGTTACCATTCATGAAGAAAGGTTATATGCATGGAGATCTCTTGGAGTTGGTTCATACAGATGTATGGGGACCTAGCAAAGAAGCTTCAATATCTGGATCAAGGTATTATGTCTCCTTTATTGATGATTGCAATAGATTGACTATCCTATTCTTTATGAAACACAAAGATGAAGTTTTTTCATGTTTCAAAAGATATTTGGCTCTTGTGGAGAATCAAACAGGTAAATCACTAAAAAATCTAAGGTCAGATGGAGGGGGAGAATACTTCTCCCATGAGTTTGATTCTTTTCTTCAAGAAAGAGGAATCAAAAGAGAGGTAACTACAAGGTACACTCCTGAGCAAAATGGAGTGGCAGAAAGGAGGAATAGGACAATTGTTGAAGCTGCAAGGTCCATGTTAAATGAAAAGCATTTGCCTAATTATCTATGGGCTGAGGTTGTATCTACAGCCACTTACTTGATTAACAGGTTGCCTTCAAAATCCCTTGATGGGATGACTCCATATGAGGCTTGAAATGGAAGAAGACCAAGCTTAGATCATTGTAAAATTTTGGATGTATTGCTTTTGCTCATGTTCCTTCACACGTTAGAGGCAAGATGGATCCAAAGGCAGAAAGGTGTGCATTCATTGGATATGACAACAATCAAAAGGGCTACAGGTTATACAAACCTACCAACAAAGGATTCTTCGTAAGCAGATATGTAGTTTTTGATGAAAACAATTCATGGTATGAAGATTCATGCATGAAGGCCAAATTGCCATATGAGCGTGAAGAAGATTTTCCAAAGCTTGGTAGAGAACAACCGAAGATTGAGAACAAGACACCTCAGAGGATGATGAAGAATCTCAGATGGAAAAGATCAAAGCATGGAAGTCTAAAGGTAAAGCAAAATTGTAGGAACTTGGACATGAGGCAGAATCATCACATCATGGCCTAAGAAGATCTATGAGGGAAAAGAAAAAACCAGAAAGGTATGGGTTTGACACCTCATTAGTAACTAAACATTCTATCTACATAGCACAGGACATAAACTAAGAGGAGCCATCATCCTTTGAAGAGGCCAAAGCAAAATCAGAATGGAAGCATGCAATGAAGGAAGAGATTGAAGCACTTGAGAAAAACAACACTTGGGATTTGGTGCCCAAGACTTCATCCATGAAGGTAATAGGCTCAAGATGGGTCTATAAACTCAAGAAGAATTCTGATGGTTCCATTAATAGGTATATGGCAAGGCTTGTAGCAAAAGGCTTTGCACAAACTCAAGGAATTGATTATGAGGAGACCTTTTCTCTTATAGCAAAGATGCCTACTATTAGGGTTTTGCTTAGTATTGCCTCTTCCAAGAATTGGAAGATACTTCAACTAGATGTAAAGAATGCATTCTTGAATGGTTGGATAACAGAAGAGGTATAGATGGCACAACCACCTGGTCTTGAGAATCAAGTTTATCCTGATTATGTGTGTAAACTTAACAAAGCATTGTATGGTCTTAAACAAGCCCCAAGAGCTTGGAATTTCAGACTTGTTTCATTCTTGCAGGACAAAGGCTTTCAACCAAGCAAGGCAGATCCTTTACTCTTTATTAAAAAGAGTAATTCTGAGATCATCTACCTATGTGTATATGTAGATGATATTATATTGACAGGAAATGATGCAGATGGTATGAAGAAGATCAAAGATGAGATGAGAGAAGAGTTCAAGGTAAGTGATTTGGCTTCACTTACCTACTTCCTAGGTTTGGAAGTTGTCTACAAAGATCATGGTTTGTTTCTCACTCAAAGAAAGTACATTAAGGACATGTTGGCAAAATTCAAGATGCAAGATTGTAAGATTGCAGGTACTCCAATGGATATCAATCACAAATTGAGCTCACATGAAGGTGAACTCATGGAGGACATCACATCATATGAAAATCTAGTGGGTAGTCTCAACTATGCCACATTGACAAGAGTAGATATATGTTACAGTGTGAGTGTGCTAAGTCAATTTATGCACACACCAAGGAAACCACATATGCTACCAAAAGGATTCTCAAGTATCTCAAAGGAACCATAAATGAAGGACTTTATTATCCTTATGTATCTGATTTAGGTTTGAAGCTATTTTCTGATGCAAGATTGGGCTGGCTCCAAAGAAGATAGAAGGAGCACTTCAGGTTATCTTACCTTTACAGGTTCAAATCTTATTTCATGGTCATCCAAGAAGCAACCCACAGTCGCTCTCTCTTCTACTGAATCTGAATACAAAGGTCTTGCCATAGCTACACAAGAAGTTATGTGGATGAAGGCATTATTCAAAGATCTTGGATTGGAGTTTGGAACTCCAACTATTTTTGGTGACAATATGAGTTCTATTCACTTAGTTGCTAATCCTATTTTTCATGCAAGGACTAAACATATTGAATTTCATTATCATATGTACGAGAGAAGGTTCTAAGCAAAGAGATTCAAATATCATATGTGTCCACTCATCAACAATGTGCAGATATTCTAACCAAAGCATTGGATGGTACAAAGCTTTGCAAATTCGAGGCTATGATTGGTTTGCAGGTAATCTTGGAAGATTGAGACCTCAAGCATACTTGACTTGAGGGGGAGCTGTTGGAGCAAGTCTATGACAAGCTTAAGTATTGGCTTGAGTCCCATAAAGTCATAGAAGAAACCTTAAAATGAAGACAATGTAAAGTTCACTTGTGAACTCCCTCTTGTAACTTTTGAAGACTTTTCTTAATGTAAAAGTGAAAGAATCTTAAGTGGTTGAGTCCACTTGATCAAAAAGGGAGAGAGGAGCCATGAATTCGTGATTTATGGTAGAATAGAGAATCAAATGAATCACTAATTGATTGGAGAGTGATTGAGGGAAGTTAGCCTCCCAAGATCAACTATAAATACATGGTAGTCTTAGTCGTGGTCATGTGAAGACCTCCAAGAGCTGAGCTTTATGCCATATCAAGGTGTGATTCCAAGGCACACATATGTATAAGTAAGTGCATTGTATTGTACAATCAATATACTTTCATTTTCATGATCATTTGAGTTCATATTTCCATGTTCTTGTGAAGTGTACTACTCACTGCCATATCTCTCAGTTTTCTCAGTCAGATTGTAGAGATGGTTTCTCTGAGCTTGGTGCATCATTTTTAGTGATTTAACTTGGTAAAGCGAAGGTCTGCTTGTAGCATGCCGGTAAGTATTTAATTCTGCAATGCCAGACATAACACACCTGTAGCGATGGCGTTGTACTCATATCATATGCAAGATCTAGGTTGCCATGCTCAAAGCCCGGGGTGTTTACATGAGGTGCCTTGATGCCACAGAAGACTTTGAAAACCATCTGCATCATGTCAAATATCTTGACAGTCATGTGCGTTGCTATATCGTCCATATGTTTCAAGCGAGGGAGCCAGTGATGAATCGTGTCCATCATGTATCCGACTGTAGGTGGTCATGTGGGTGGCCTGAAATATGGATAATTTAGCCAATCCTGGCATTGCTTGTTATTTTGGACTTTAATAGCGAATGCCTTCCAGGAGCGGCGACGTGGCACTAGTGCCCAACATGGGTTATACTTTAAGTGTAATGGTGCCTTGACCCAAGTACTCATCATCTCTGGAAATTTTTGTAGTAAATCTTTACACCAATCTGGTTGATAGATCTCTCCTTGCTGCGCATCTAGTGGCAAATCCTTAGGTTCAAATTGATTAGCATGAGATGGTTTCTTGCATGTTTCTTTCTCTATGGCCAACTGATATTCCGCCATTAACATAAAATATGGTTTGTACTGTAACTCATGCCCAGATATGGATCTGCGTGGGGCCAAATGAGCAAAATAGGGAGATCGTAAAAATTCTTTCTTCAATCATTGCCATGGTGTGTAACTGTGCCTCTACTTTGGCTGAGTGGGTTGTTCCAAGTTCCTCGATCGTCTTCATCCATGCGGGAGTAGGAAGTTCGTAAGTCGTCTGGCCTTTGGCCGTGACTCGTCCGCCTGGGATGGGTTGGGGTTCATAGGCCTCTTCAAAAGTTTCCTCCACCGAAATAGTTACAGTTTCTTCATCTGTTGGTAGCTCTGGTGGGGAATCTGGTCTGGGTGGTGCTTCATATACAGCTATCCTTGATTCAAGAGTTGATACATGGGACCGTAAAGCGTTGAGTTCCTCTAAGATCTCAGGAGATGGGTCCGCAGGAGCTGGTAGTCCTTGTTGTATCCGTGCTCTTAGCTGTATTAGTTTATGATCTTCTTTCAGTTTCTGATATTCCTCGTTCATGCGGTCGTATTCGTCTAGCAATCTGACATGATCATCTAGCAACATTCTCATAGATTATGAGGGCACGGCCTTGAAACGACTAGGGCTTAACGGTTGGTCTGGCTGATCTAGAGCAGCTTCTAAATTTTCTCTGTTCTATTCTTGTAAGCGCTGGTTCTCTTCTTTCCCTGCTGCCAAGTGGCGTCTGAGTAAGCCCATGTTCCGTGTAAGCGTCGCATTGCGAATTGTCTGGGCCCTTAACAAATTATCAAGATCAGCAGTGGCCTCTTTGGTTTTCTCTTCACTTTCTAGTTCTAGTTTATGATATGCCTCACGTAGTTCTTGATAGCGAATATTCAATGAGGCATTCTCGATCGACAATGAATTAAGTTGCGACTGTAAGTCATTCGTTGTCTTCTGCAGCTGCTGATAATTAGTTCCAAGAGATGTGAACTCATCTCTTACTCGAGTCATACAGGTGAGCATCTGTCAAAATGTAGTATCTATAGTGGGTGATAATATTAATGGTGTGTTAAGTGAAGATGTAGTGGGTGTAGATGCAAAGGGGATGGGGAATGGGGGTGGGAAAGTGGATGTTGTGGTGATTGTGGAAAATTGTGGTGTGCCTTTGTATGGTTGTGCCATGAATGAAGTGAGTGGAGGTGCGGTAGGTGGTGAGATATCCATGTCATTGGACGTGGTGTCAAGTGCAGTGACTGTGAATAATTGCGTGAAAGTAGGTGCGTGCGTGGGTGTAAATACAGGGTTTACAAAGGTTGAAGAGTAATTTACAGAGGGGTTTTCTAATGCTGCTTGGTGGAAAGGGGGACGAGGAACGATGGTGGGTCGGGGAGGTGATACAGGGGAAAAAGTCATCGGGGTTAGAAATGGAAATAGTGGTCTCAGGGGTGTAGGAAAGGATGGAAAAGATGGATGGAGAAATGGACTAGATAGAAGAGTGGATGTCCGAGGGGGAAAACTAAGTTGGGTGGGTGTGGACATGGTGAGAGGAATGGATGTTACCAGGGCCTCTACTACTTCGCCGTGGAAGGAGGTGGATGTTCTGGGAGAAGGAGGGTGTATGGGGGAGACTGGATGGATAGGAGGTGAAGGAGGAGCGGTGGGAGTAGTAGGTACTTCGACAACTGTGGTGGTATGTACAGCGGTAGTACGGGGTGGGGAGCCGATGATAATGGTGTCTTCTGCCAATGAGCCTTCAGGGACGAGACGTGCTTCCCTGGCCTGTTCTGAAGATTGACCACCGGTGGGTACCCGAATGTATTCCCCAGGTTTGGTTAGTAAACGGACTCTACGAGGGTCATACTCCGGTAACGGTTTCCTCTGCAAATATCTTAAGGCTTCGTTGGATCCCACTGATTTAACAAGCTCTTTGAAGCCTGTGATGTATACTTCTTCGAAACCTCTTGAGACAAGTTCCTGTTCTATAAGTGCTTGACTCTCTTCCTCAGTCAATTTCTTACGCGCCCAAACTTTCTCCATAGTGCGATATAACTTCTTGATGGCTAACGTATAAGCTGCTGCTTCAAAGGTTTCGTCTTCGTGCGTGCTGGTGTCACCTTGGGTGTTGGTTTGCTGTCCTTGTTCGTCTGTTTGCACATGTTCTTGGGATTCATGAGTGCCTTGGCTGGCTTCATCATCGCCCTCATCTTCATCTATCTCTGTTCTTTCTCCATCCGAGCTGGATACTACTTGTCCTTGTGGTTGATCTCGGGGCGTGGTTGGGTAGCTTGGACGTTCATATTCTTGAGAAAAGATCTGACCTTCAGAAAACTGAAATTCGTTGGAGAAAGCATCCTGCATTTCAAAGTCAAAGGTTGTATCCAGTGGCTCTGCTTCCAGGTTGGGTATCGGAAAAGAAAAAGCTTCCGCACCAATAGTGGTGGGAACTTGTGCTGTAGTGGTGGTAGGTTCCTAAACTGATGTTGCCTGTGAGGTAACTGCACTGGTAGTGGCTTCTGTTACAACTAGTCTTGATAATCGTATGCGAATAGGTTGTACCATTGGGGTGGCTTCTGTAGGAGACTGTTCTAGAGAGGGTTGTGGTGAGGGTGATTCTGGGACCTGAACGCAGGGGATAGTTCCTCTCATTCGCTTTCCTGCTCTTCCTTTGCTGGCCTTCCTAGCTTTCTTTGTTGTTCCCTTAAATGCTTTCAACTCCTCGCTTGTCATTGCACGCTCGATAGGTAAATCGTATGCCAAACACATATATACAATGCGCGTGAGAGTGCAACATCCATTGATTACCTTTTTTCTTTCCCATCTATGTTGGGCTAAGTAGAGTTGATCAATGATCTAGCTAGCCAGATCAACTGTTTGTGGTCCAGTACATGCTAAATATAGCCCAAACCAGATATGCTTGTGGGGCATGGTGAATCTATTCTGAGCTGGAAATGCAAAATGCTGCATACATATCCTCAACGGTTTAGAGAGCTCAGGTGTGATTGCTGAAATATCTTCCCACTTAGTTACATCTCCACATTTCATTGGCTCTAGAACCAGCCTTTCTCGTTCTGTTGGAGTGTGTGTACCATGGATCTTGATTGCGGCGCGAATCAGATCTTTCGAAAGGTAAAACCTCTTATATGGCGGATCATTTAGTAATGATGGCAAGATGAATGTTCCTGGTAGATCTTTGTTCTCCGAAGCTATCAAAGTGGTGATTAAGTAAAAACATCTGTAGAAGTCAGGTTTAGGCAATGGATCACTAAAATATTCTGTAAAGCCTGCTCTTGCCCAAACATGCATTAAGTCTTCCGAGTTCTGTAGTGCTTCGAACTCTCTTGAGAAAAATTGGTACTTGCTCCATGTACGGTGATCAAACGCCAAATTGGCCTCAAAGATAAAGTCTACGTCTGCCAACGGTCCTGCTAGCCCTTGGAACCAATGAGAATTGTGATGAATCTTCTCAGTGTAACCCCTAGGAGGGTCGCCGATCGGCATGGGTCCTGGAAATCCTTGGAATTCCGGTGGTTGAGTCGTAGGATGTGGTTCCGCGAGTAGTTCTCCAATATTTGCCATGGGTGCACTGGGGCCAGCTTCAGATTGTCCTTCTGCCTGCATGATGAGTGATGAGAGTGCGTAGCGGATCTGCTACAAAAGATTAACACATTAGTATGGAAATTAATCATGATCCCATTAAAGTGAGACCGCAATCCCTTTCCACAACCGATGTGTAACCCGTGTAGCCGAGTGTCGTGATGTGGTTTATGGAATGATTTCTTGCAAACTAATGCAAGTCTCTAGACACCTACATGCTTCAGATGATGCATACATTTCTTGATGAGATGTTATTATAGGTGATGTTGGGTGATAGTGTGTGGATTTATACAAGGTTCAGTCGTGAATGAGTTATTACAAGGATGGTGTTTAGTTGGGGTGGGAGTAATGTTAGATAAGTGGAGAAGACGTTTGGATACGTTTTGGTATCCACTTCCTAAGAGTTCGTGTGCGGATGATAGGCTTTTGTTGAGGGACAAAAGATGAGATCGGATGTGATGGTATTGAGAGGTGAAGAGATTTCTGAGGGGTATATATTACATGGCTTGAGGGTTGAGCTACAATACACTGTTTGGGTACCCAAATCTACGTGGGTGTGGGTCGGTTTGTAAGGTACTTCTTGGCAATCCAAATATGTCAAATGTTCGGACTTGTAGAAGAAGGTCGAGTAGACTTTGAGTACTGACTCTGCTTCTACCTTGACTTCTTCTTGTCAATGTCTACTTTGTTGAATTCTATCGGTGGTTCCTGTCCTTTTGGCACCCATATTTGTCTCGTGCCTCTTGTTCTATGGTGCTGATAGTGCTGCTTTCTTCCTTGTATCATCTGATATGGTTGTTGGTCTGGGTTCCTCTATTGTGATTGACTCCTTTGTGGTTGAGGTTGAGAGGTCGGATGGACACTCTACTTTGGAAAAGAAGGGAGGTCCAACACTTGCGAAACTTGCCCATTAGGAAGTGAGGCATTCTGTACCACAAATCTAGGCCAGTCCGCAGTAAGTGTGGAAGGATGGGCACCGCAGGGTGTTTTGCCCATGTGGACATTGATGAAGTCCACCTGACCCGCAATGGTCCCCATTCGTCCGCTGATGTAACCCACCTGACCATTGATAGTATCCATTTGACCAAGCGGTTGGGTGGTTGCCCCTTCTAGTTTGCAGGAAGCCCAAGGGAAAATCTCCTAACGTCCTTCTAATTGACAACTGTCCATTGCCAAGCCCGAGTGGGTTGGTGTAGACGTAGCGTGACTTATCTGACCAAAGATCTTTCGGTCTTCCGTCGCATGTTGTTCATAGGGTCTAGGGTCACGTACTTCAGGCGAACAGCCGTTAGGGAAGTCAAGTGGTATCACTCACTTCTGATCTAAGGTTCCAATCTGTAAGGAGCCTTGTCTAAGATTTAGGTCCACTGAGTGATCATATAGCCAATCTTGGCCAAGAATTAGGGGTTCTATCAGGCCCTCGTCATGGCACACTAGTAGCTTTGTTGTCATAGTCACATCGTGTATGAGGATAGGAAGGTCCAGCTCACCCATGCAAGGGGTTTCCATGCCTCCGAGCCCTATGAGGTATGCCTCAATTGGCCGCATTTCTATTCCTGAGTCCTTATAGTGGGACCATCTAATCGTGCTAGTCACAGCACCTGAGTCAATTAAAGCCCTGAGCTCTCGGCAAGGGTCTCCATGCTCTAGCCTGACTGTATTGAATGGTCTCCTGTCCACTATGCTAGGATAAGTGGTTAGTTTTACTTGACACATGGCCATGGGGTATCTGGGTGTTGTTTCCAGATGGTTATAATGTTCTCTCCCTAGTCCTTGTCTTCTTAGTTTCATGCGCTTAATGCGTTCTATGGCTTCTGCCTGAGCTTCTGCACGTATTCTATTTTCCTCCTCCTTGCGCTTCTTTGCCAACGTGAGTCGTCTAAGCATATCCTCAGTAAGAGGTTCCTGGTATAGCTTGACTCTACAACCACTAATGTAATTAGGCATTATGTCTCCTTCTAAGGTGGCTAATTGTACTGCTCCACTTGTCGAGAGTCTGTTAATGATCATAGGTCCATAACCTCGCTTTTCTAACTTCCGTGCATGTTGCTTTAGCGTATATACTAAGACTAAATCTCCTTCTTTTAAACCTTTATCTTTCACATGTGCATCAAAATATGCTTTCTGTCGCTTCTTTGCTGCGTATATTCCTGCTGCTGCTTTCAGCCTGGTTTCTCCAAATCGTTCCAAGTCCATTATTCTTGCTAATAATTCATGGCTGGTCCACTTATGTTCTTGTGCAACCTTAAGGGTCGGTATCAAGAAGTCCAAAGGAAGCACAACATTCTGACCAAAAACCATCTGAAAGGGAGTTGCATTGAGTACGGTCTTGTAGGCCACTCGATATGCCCAAATAGCGTGGTGTAACTGTTTGTCCCAATCTGAACGTTTGCTGTTCACGAGTTTCGTTAGTACGTTACAAAGGATCTTGTTAGTGCTTTCAACTTGACCATTGGCTTGAGGATGATATGGTGCAGATTTCTTGTGAATCACCATAAAATCTTGTAACAAATATTCAATGACTTGGTTTAGAAAGTGAGTTCCTCGATCGCTCACTAACTCTATAGGCAATCCATATCTTGTAAAGACATTTTCAAATAAGAATTTTGCAGTCGTGTGTGCATCATTCTTTTTCGTGGCTTTTGCCTCTACCCATTTGGTAAGATAATCAGTCGCGACAATAATGTATTCGGCATGTATACCTTTTGCAGGGGGGTTAATGGGTCCTACAAAGTCTATACCCCACTTAGAAAATGCACATCCGCCCATCATGGGTTTCAATGGCATTTCATCTCTGCGAGTAGGAAACTGAGTTCTTTGGCACACATCACATCTGTTTACATAGGTATGCGCATCCATGTGAAGAGTGGGCCACCATAATCCTGCAAAGAGGATGGCTTTGATTATCCTATCCGGTCCAAAATGACCTCCTGTGACACCTTGGTGTGCAGTCTCTAGTATACTCAAATAATCGCTTTCATGAACACATTGTCTTAAGTATCCATCTCGTCCTCGTTTGTATAGGTTATCGCCAATAATGAATAGTCTTGAGCTTCCTGCTCGAGACTTCTTTGTCGCGCTAAAGTCATTCCTTGAGGGAATGTTTTCGTCCTCAAGTATGTCACTAAAGGTTCACTCCATTCTGGTGTGAGAGACACGTGATATAATGTAGCATATTCTACTGGTGGTCTTTCACAACAAACATGGCATTCTTTACACAACTTGTAGACATCTGCTTCCATCGTAGGCCAATATACTCCTAGTCTATGCAGAGTTTGCAATGTACGATGTTTTGAATGATGTTGCATTAATGCACCTATGTGTGCTAATTGCAACCAATTCGCATGTTCTGATTCATCTACACAACAAGCAAGAATCTTTTGATTATCCTGTTTATATATACTTCCTGCTATTATTTAATATCTCTGAGATGTGGTAATCTCTCCTTCTTTGATCCTTATCCTAGGATTCTTGGGTCCATACGTGAGAACAGGGACAATAGGCTTAGCCCATTCTGGTGCTATCTCAAGGTTAAACAAATATGCATCTGGTAATTCATCCGATATCCCTTGAGGAGCTTCTCTTGAGGTTAATCTTGAAAGGTGGTCAGCTCTGAGATGTGTCTTTCCTTTCTTGACTACTACTTCAAAATCATACTCCATGTGTAATAGAAACCAACGTATTAATCTTCCTGTAATACATGGCTTATTGACTAAGTACAATAGGGCTTGATGATCTGTAAAGAACTTGAACTTGTTTGCCAACAAATAATGTCTGAATTTCTTTACTGCGTAGACCATTCCTAATCCTTCTCGTTCCGTAGTGGTGTAATTTCTTTCTGCTGTGTTCAACTGTCTGCTCGGATACGCTATGGGGAGATCTATATTACCTTCATTAGTGGGTTGTGCTAACACACATCCTATGGCATAGTTGGATGCATCCACATGTACATGGAATGGCTTACTCCAATCTGGGGTTGTCAATATAGGTGTTGAGCACAAACATCGTTTAAGTTCATTGAATGAATTCTCACATTCATCTGTCCATTCAAAATTGGTCAAAAGAGAGTACAGAGGCTTGGCTATGATTGCATACATGTGTATGAATCGTCTATAATAACCACAATGGCCTATAAATGCATGTACTTCTTTTACGTTATTTGGTCTAGGTAGCTCTGCAATTACTTTCACTTTTTCTTCATCTGTCGAAATTCCATTCTTTGACACAATGTATCCTAAAATTTTGCCTTGTCTAACCATGAAAATGCATTTTTCTGGGTTCAAACAAACCTGATATTCTCGACATTTGTCAAATACTTGTCTTAATTTTGGGATATGAGTCTGTCTTATATTCGAGTGTGCACATAGTTCATCGAGATAAACTTCCAAATTCTTGCATAAGAATTCCTTAAAAACATGACACATGAGTCGCTGGAAAGTAGCGGGTGCATTTGTTAAGCCAAATGACTTCACACGAAATGCAAATATGCCCCATTCTGTGGCAAAAGCCGTCTTGTGTTGATCTTCTGGAGCTATGGCTACTTGATTATAGCCTGAGAATCCATCAAGAAAGCTGTAAACTTCCTTGCCCGCGACTCTTTCTAATAAATGTTCCGTGATAGGAAGAGGATAACTGTCTCTAATCGTGGCGGCATTAACTTTTTTAAGGTTAATACACACACAAAATTTTCCATTCTTCTTGGGCACAACCACAATGGGGGATACCCATTCGGTATGCTCAATTTCGTATATGAATCCTACTTCTATCAAACGATCTATTTCTTCTTTAATCTTCGCAGTGTAGTTATCATTGTACGTGTATGGTTTCAGTTTCGTAGGTTTTGCATCTGGAGTCATAGGGATTCTATGAGAACATATGTTTGGATCTACCCCTTTCAAATCTTTGTAACTCCACGCAAAAACATCTCTATATTCTCGCAATAGGGCAACTAATTCTTCTTCTTCTTCTTCATTTGTCAAATCATGCCCTATGTATGTACATTTCTCTTCTTCTTCTTCTATGGCAACTATTATTTTTTTGGTTTTCTCTTGGTTATCATATACTTCTCCCACTTCAGCTTTTCTGTTAGGCATTCGTACCATGATTCTTCTATCTTCTATCTCATACTTCTTGAAGTTCTCAGGAACTTCAAACAAGGATTCTTCTTCTTCTGACTTGGCTTCTTTCTTCTTTCTTTTCTTACCTTCACTCTTGTCAGTCACTTGTGTGGTTAATCTCACCTCATTTGTAATTCCTTCATGTTTCTGAGGGTGAGTCTCTACCTCATAGAAATATTCTTCCTCTGATGCAAAGGGTGGGTCCATAATAATTGACTCTAAATCAAAGTCACTTGCATCCTCAAATGCATTAGTGCTAGGTTCACATTCTTCTAAAATTGAATCACACATGATCGGCTCTATTGTGAAAACTGAGATGTCATAGCCATCCTCGTCACAGTGGGGTGTCCATTGTTCTTCATTGATGGCTACATCCATGGGGGTTCATGGATGTTGCTCTGCACCTAAGGTTCTGGCTTCTAACCGTTCTTCCTCTTGTTTTGCTACTTTACACATCCATAAATGAGTGTCCTCGTGCAACCATGAGGGCTCTGAATCCAAAGAGTGTACTGATTCTGTCTCTACTTGTGTCTTATGGATGGTGTTCCATTGTATTGGGGTTACATCTCTATGGGAATAGTCTTTAAGATTGACTTTAGTAGTCACCCCTAAATGTTGCAAGTACAAAGAATTAGTTCTTCAATCTTGTACGATTTCCAACTGACGCATGAATGGTCATCCTAATAGCATCTCGTAAGCATGATTTTTTGCAAAATCACATATGGCAAAGGTATGCTCAAACTCCACACCACAAGTGGTGAGAGATATGCCGTCTAGTAAGCCTAATGGTTTTTGTATATGTCCACCAGCCATTTGTAGCTTCACCCTGGTGGGTCTGAGTGTTGGCTTACCCCAATGTTTCCATAAAGTGGTGGTAGCAATGGCTACTCCGGATCCTAAATCTAAGATGGCTTTCATGGTGTAGCCCTGATGGGTTATTGGAAGATAAGTGTTACCTTCCTCTCCTTCGCTTACATCACTGATCTTTTCTACTGGTATCTCTGGTACCTTCTTGTGTGTTCCTATCTGTGAGGGAGTAGTAGCAAGCACTGGGAATTGATTTGCTACATGTTTCCACAGTTCTGGTTTTACCTTCAACAATTCCTCAAGAGTGAGGTTACATTGTACTTTGGTGTTCTTGATCACTTCCGTGTTTCTAGGGATCACTGATTCTTCATTCCTCACTATTATCGTAGGTGCTCTCATGCTAATAGACTTGTCTTCCCAAGTTCCTGTGAACTGAGGTAATTCTTGCAAAGAATTGGATTCAAAACCTGTGTGTTCACTCAGTTGTTCTTCCTCTACATCATCGTAAATAGAGGGAATGTCTTGGGTAAATTGTTCCTGCAAGTCGTCTATTTCTTGAATAGGAGGATGGGTTCCTTTTTCTTTTCTCCACTTCTCTTCTTGGATTTCTCTCAGACATTCGTGTGAGTACCTATGTATGGAAGATAGGTTGTCTTGACTTTCTGTATTGGGTACTTGAGACAGGGATGGTGCATTCTTTTCCGGTGTCTCTGAGGCAGTAGGGTTCCTATACTGATTCTTTTTCTCCTTGCTTTTGATCAAGTATTCTAGCCTCTCCATTAGTCCTTGAAAGTGTAATTCCAGTTTTGCCATGTTATTCCAATTTAGATATCTAGAGGCTTCAAACATTGCTTGTGCTAATTCTACCATCTTCATGCAAAGTTTAGTTCTCTCGATTTCTAGATCAGCTCGAGGGTAGTTTTTACTCATTTCAGCTACCTGGGGTCCTTCTTTTATTCTAGCCTGATATGCACAAAGCATCATGTCTAGGTTTTCTGGTATAGGTTCTGCTAGAATTGATCGTGATTTTTGAGCTGGGTTCTCTTGATTTGCTTCTTGTGAAGTCAATTCTAGGATTTTGGCTCTGGATTCCTTGAGACTTCCTTCCAAATCAGTTATCTTTTTACTCCACTTTCTCTTGATTCTTTCTCTGGAATCTTTCCAAGATTTAGTCTTTTTACTGCTAGACTCTCCAACTTCACTAGTTCCAACTATTTTCTCCTGATTAAGCTGTTGATTCTGTAAGAGCGCCTGGGCTCTTGTTATAGCTTGGATAGGCACGTATGTAGGGTTGGATCCATCTGCGTTGTGCACAATACCTATCACATTGATCGGTGTCACATTTGACACATTAGCAAGGTTCTTAGGACAATCTTTGATTATGTGCTCTTTGCCACAGTCGGCACAAAAGCCTTGTATGTTATAATATTGAGACTGTCCTGCTATTGGAGGATGTGGACAATCCTTTATGAAGTGATCTCCTTGGCACCTAAACTATGGTCCTCTAGGGCCTGTGGTCTTTGTTGTCTCAATCGGGGCCGTGGATTCAGGTTTGTGTACATCACATTAGCATAGTCGGGCTCCCAACTCGGTTCCACTGGTGGACTATCATATTGATATGTCTCCACGTGTTCTGGTGACTCTGAGTAGTATGCGGGTGGACTATCTACATGAGTAGAGTCAAAACTATTAGAGTTCGGATCACTGTAAGTAATTAGGGGTGAAACCGAAACTAAAGCTCTATTGAGGTTCTCTTCTGCAGCAGCGTATTTCACTGAGATGACATTAGCTGGTGGGGGTGGCTGCTGAGCTAAAAGAGGTTGAGGTCGCTGTTGAGCCTGATATGGATAGTTTTGAGGAGGCCTATAGTAATGAGGTTGAGCATTGTACTGACCTTGATACCTACCTGGCTATGCGTATGCTTGCAGGTAGTTTTGTCTCACTGCTTGTTTGTTGTATGGGCAGTCTTGAGCCGTATGATTCGTGTATCTTCTCTCAATTGTACAGTATTGGCCACTAGGGTTGGCTTGTGGTTGTGTTGCATTGGGACACACATTTTCCATATGATTTCCACCACAGGTGTAACAATGTAAGTTAGTTGTTAACTTAGGCATTTGTTTACTAGAAACTCCTAGTTTCTGGGCCACCTTTTCTGCTAGGTCCTCTATTGAGCTAGACGATTTCGTGGATGCTAGAGATGAACAATGTGAGTCCTTATAGACCTTTGAGAGTTCCAACTCGTCTCTTAAGTTGTCCTCAATGTCTATGCAAATTCTTACACATTGCTCTAGCGTTCTGGGTTCCTTCAAGTACACATAGGAGCGTAGTTTAGAGCTCAACAAGCCATCTAGAAATAATGATACTTGTTTGGCCTGTGAAGGTAATTCTTGCATTGGACATCTTTCAACATATTGCCTAAACCTACGTCCTGCGAGTCTTACTGTTTCCTGAGGGGTCTGTTTGAAGCTATGAATCAATGAAGACGTGTCATGCCTGATCCCACTTTTAGAGAATTTAGTGATGAACGACTCTAAAAAGTGATGGATGTCTCTAAATTGCCTTTGTTGCAATAGTTGGAACCAAGTTAAATCGGTATTCTTTAACGTTAGTCCAAATGCATTATATTGCGTAAACATGTCTTCGACTTGCTCTGCTCGTAGTACTTGCTTAAATTCTGCTACATGGTCATAGGGATCTCCAGTCCCATCAAAATAATTTTTCATGGATTTTACTAATTGAATGGGTCTTAGTATTCTTGCGTGTTCACAAGGTCTAGGTAGAGGAAAATCATCTCTACCACCTGGCATTCTTTGTCTTTCCACTCTGTCCGTGTCTACGGTGGTTCTATCTCTCCCTATGGGATGATTGAAACTTACTTCAGGTCTCTCTTTATTCTTCTCTCTTTGATTAGCATGGGCTGAGGATGTTCGTGCCCCTTGTTGGCTCCCGTTTACGTTTGTTCGAGATGGAGGGAATACCAAATCACCTCTCCATGTGTATGTATTTCTAGCATGGTCTGGTACCACAAATACTCTTTCTGACATTTCATCCAGGTATACAACCTTTCCAGGTGTATCCGGGTCTTTAAATTTGTAGATTATGATGGAGCCTACCTCACTAGGTTGTTTCGTTCTGTACCTCCAAAATGCTTCGTCAGTCTCTTTATCCACAAACAACTCTATGCTTCTGTTATCCTGAGGGGTCCAATCTGGAACTAGTACTCGTGTCAGTACAGATTTCCCTCTAGGTGTTCTTGGTTCTTCTAATGGTTCCTTTCCTTGAGATCTCGCTTCCGTCTCTAACTGAATTACACCAAACTCATTCGTATTGTTTGGCTGCATACTTAAGATGTACACCGCTCCTTCCTTGTCTATGTACGCGTCTCTCTTGAATTTCACCACTGGACGTTCCAATCCGATGGGTTGATCAAGGTTGTGCATTTGCACCACTTGTCTTCGCAAACCATCCTCATAGATGCGAGCACCTAAGCGGTTGGCTCGGAGAAATTCTAACTGAGTTCTATAGGGTCCTTCTGGTTTTTCTAAATAAGCTACATTTCACCCTTCTTCTGGTCTTTCAGTGCTAAATGCCATTTTCGATTCACTCGTATCTGAGCTCTCGTAGGGATAACTAGTGTTCAATTGTTGAGCCCACGATCGTGCAGTGTCCCTACACCCGTTTCGGATGATCTAAGGCTTCGTCGGTCTGACTTACCTATATGTTTGGCCGATCTAAGGTTCATTAATTTACTTCCTTGCACACTCAGTACACACTCAGATCGTCAATGATTCTTTGTTCTTACTTTCTTGATTCTTTCTATATGCCTTAAGTTCTTGTCTTATTTTTCTATAAGCATCAGGAATCGACTTTCCGTGGTACTTTGATTTCTCGTTCCGTCAGACTTATGTTCTTTCCCTTAGGTTTTCGTATCACACACCTTTATCTTTAGTCTTAGACTTGATAAATTTAAGTCTCTTATACTTGATGTGTTCCCATCATCGTTAATCTAATCCACAATGCTAACGTTTAGCTTAAGCTAAGAATTGACTGAGGGGGTTGAGTAATCTTCCAACCTCGAGTCAGCTTTGTTGGTTGCTCTGATGCCCAAGAAGCGGCGCTTCCCAAGCCATGCGTCCTTTACTGCCTTGCTTTGGTTTCCCTTGATTGTCCTTGCTAGACCTAGAAAATTCAATATTAGACCAATTCACAATGGATGCTCAAGCACTTGAGTACATACACCCTTAAAGTTCCTTTCCCTTGTGCCCAAAATTTCAATGCTGCCCCCTGGCTTTTCTAGTCCCATACTAGGTCAACCTCAAATTAGCTTTCCAACGAGCTATTAAGCTCAAAAAATGGACTTCGAATGAAAAAGATATGACCGTTCAGGCTCTCAGGGGTGAAAACTCACAAACAGGTTTTTCTTCAATTATGAGCTAAGGGTCTCCTATGAGTGCAATGATCCAAAAATTTTCAAAAAATAGCCCCAAAATTGCCCAAAAAATCAAACACTAAAATTTGCATTTGGGGTGAGCAATCGCGATGGTCTGAGATAATCGCGATGGTCTGGGACCGTCGCGATGGTATAGGTGAACCGTTGCGATGGCATGGCACAGTCGCGATGGTCCGAAATTGCGAACTATCGTGATGGCGTGAAAGTGAACAATCGCGATGGTCTGAAAATGAACCGTCGCGATGGCTCGATCAACGGACAATCACGATGGCGTCAGTCAATGGTCAATGTGAACCGTTGCGATGGTCGAAAGTGAACCGTCGTGATGGTCCAAAGTGAATCGTCGCGATGGTCACAAATGTGATGGCGTGAGCCAATCGCAATGGTCCAAATTTTGAGTCGTCACGATGGTATGAGGGTATCATCGCGATGGCGTAACTAGCGAACAATCGCGATGGTCTAGCTTGCCACGTGGCAGCGTCGGCATGATGGCATGAGCCAATCGCGATGGCGTGGGGTCGACGAGATCATCGCGATGGTCAAGGACCATCGTGATGGTTCAAGTGAACGGTCGCGATGGAGTGAGACCGTCGCCATGGTCCGACCGAGCTGTCGCGATGGCATGAGCCAATCGCGATGGTGTGACACAATCGTGATGGTCTGAGCCAATCACGATGGTCCACCAAAATGATGATTTTGCAAATGCATCTATGGATTCGTGTATGCGCTTGTGTCGCCTACCTCGTGGTGTGGTCGCTTACCGAAAATGCCAAACTTGGCAGACCATCGTGATGGTCTGACACACACGGCAGATCTTTGACAGAAAGTGAAATTTTACCTTTTTGTAGCCTTCCTGATGCTCTGGAGTACTGTACCTGCAAGAAAACTCAAAAACACAGTAGCACATGCAAGCACAAAAGCTCTCTCTCTCTCTTGCATGCACAAATGAGGGGAAATGAGGAGAATGGGTGGATATGGTGAATTTTCTGATTTTTTTGGAGTTGAAGATGATGATGCGCTGATGAAGATGGAGTGTGGGGAAGGTGAAAAACACTAAAAACTAACTAAAGACAACAACAAAAACTGAAAATTTTACCTTCCAATGCCACTTCTTGCTATATTCTTACCATCACACATTCGTCCTAGACTCGATCCCCGGCAACGGTGCCAAATTTGGTGTTGCTCTAGCACAATGGTGAGAACCACGTTAAGAAGCTCCACCTCCTTAATGTCAATCCGCGGAAGAGATAGGAGTGATATGAAGATCATGAATGTGAGATGAAGTGAGAGTGAAGGTGAGAAGCATGGAGATGCACACACACATACACACACACTACGAAGAGACAAGCAAGACACAATGGAAGGTGAGAAATCAACTCTATTGCTCAAGAACACTCTTACAACCTCAAAATAGCTCTAAGCTCTTCTCTACTCAAACAAGCTAACACTAAGTAACCTCAAAAATGAGCTCTATAGCTCTTTTTATAGATTCTAAACTAGTTTTGATCGGTTTCACATCTAGTGACCGGCATAGTTAAAAAAATAGGTCCTAAGTGCTATTTGGAAGGGTAAACGGTGTCTAAAAATAACCAAAATTGGTATGCTCATTCTACCTAAGCTCCTCAAGATCGAGGACTCCTCAGCTTGCACAAAATGGAGCTATAAATTACAAAAAGGGTTTTTCTATGTTACATATGTTACAAAAGTGATGAAAATCACTATTGGAGGTTTTGAAAAATATTTATAAAACATAATTCTTTGAAAAATGATTCGACTGGCTCACTGCTCTGTCTTTACATGCTTCCGCGTCTTCTATGCCTCTGGTTGCTGCCAACAACATATATGTATATACACATATCTGTATATATATACAGATATGTGTATATACATATACATAAATACATATTTTGTATTTATATATGTACATGTAATACTAAAATGTGTGTATTCACATGTACAAGCAGACATCCTTACATATACATCTATATATACACACATACATATACAAATATGTCTATGTACATATACATAAATACATATTTTGTATTTATTGTTTGTACATGTAATACTAAAATGTTCCATAATAAATAACATTCCACACTTAAATTCAAACAGAAACTTTGTCCATACATGGGCAATTATCATTGTGGTCTTGACTCTTGAGTTTCTACTCATTGCACTTCCATGGAAAACTATCAATGCATGGAAAGCACTATCGCATACCATTTTCTTGGCTATTCATGTTTATTATATGTTCACATTAACGAATGTTTGAAAAAATGTTTTTAATGGCTCCAAAGATTCTCCGGCTTAACATCACATGCATTAGAAGTCCCAAAGGTTGTTCAACGGTGAGTCCTCTCGCTTGATCCCTAAAATAAATTTATTTCGTACCTTGGAAAAGAAGGTCAATCTTTTAGATTATTGGGATGAAATGAATCAACGGTTATCTTATGAGGAAAACACACAGAATTGCTCCTCAAGCAAACAACACAATCAAGAAGAGCACAACAAAGAACTCAACACTGATAGTAAAATTTTGATTATTGGATCAATGTTTCCTGGTTAGGCTTCATAATCTTTTGCGCACAGTGGCTTCTCAAAAAGGGAAACACCCAGCTCGGTTCCCTTGAAAGAGCCCCCTCAAACGATGGCTAGTGTGCCAAGAACCCACAACTTCAAGAAGAAGAGAAGATGATAAAAGCAAAAAAAAGGAGGTACAAGTCCCTTACCAACAAAGTCCTCAACCTTCATAACCTTTAGCTTCTTCATATGTGATTGGATCCTCTTCTGTCTTCACAATGTAAGCATAATCTTTTGTTGTTAGGAAAGATGTATCATAGCTATACGTGATAGGTTCTTTTCTTTCTCTCAAGGATCCTCTGACCTCTGCAGTTCTTGAAGTCTCAACCACATTTGATTCTGGATCTAATCTTGGTCCATCTTCAACATTGTCATGCAATTTACTTTTATAATCAACATCATCAATATCTTCTTCATACACACTTACTTTTGTCTTCCCTTTGCTTTTTATTTCTTCAACGTTTGCATATTCATTTGTTGTCCCTGTATACCATGTAATTTGCTCATCAAATGTAACATCTTTTGTAACAAGAAATTGCTTTGTGGATGGACTCCACAATCTGTAACCCATCTGTCTATCATCGTACCCAATAAACACATACTTCTTTGCTTTGGGTTCTAGCTTATGTCTTAATTGTGAAGGGACATAAGCATATGCTAAACATCCAAATACCTTACAATGATCAAGAGTAGGTTTCTTACCCCACCATGCTTCATAAGGTGTTCTTCCATCCAAAGCTTTACAAGGCAAACTATTCACAAGGTATGTTGCAGTGTTGATAGCTTATGCCCATAAGTAGTTTGAACAATTCTTTTCCTTCATCATTGCTCTTGCAAACTCTACAAGAGTTCTATTTCTTCTTTCTGCAACTCCATTTTGTTGAGGGGATTACCTGCAAGTTACTTCTCTTTTTATACCTGCATTCCACAAATAATCATCAAACTCTTTAGTGAAATACTCTCCCCCTCCATGTGATCTCAACCTCTTGAGCTTTTGTCCTGTAATCCTTTCTGCATAAGCATGATAATGCTTGAATGTCTTGAACACTTCTGACTTGTCCTTGATTACATATAAAGTAATCCATCTGGTTGCATCATCAACAAATAACACATAATAGCTGGATCCATTTATACTATAGTCCCTTGAAGGACCCCACACATCTGTATGAACCAATTCAAGCATATTTGAATACTTGTACCCTGATTTATTGTATGAACTTTTGTGTGCTTTACCTAATTGACAAGCTTCACACTTGTACACCATGTGTTGACCTTGAACATTTGGCAAACCAAGCACCACATCATTCTTTGACATTTCCTTTATGGCTCTCCCATTGAAATGACCTAGCCTTTTATGCCATAGGTCTAACTCAGACATCTTTTGACTTCCATAAGTAAATAAAGCATGTTCCACATTACCTTGGACTTTGACTGTAAACAACCTTCCTTCCTTTTCACCTGCAATGATATTTCTATATCCCTGATTTGGATCTTGCACATAAACACCATCATTTGTGAATCTGACTTCATATCCCTTCTCCACGATTTGTCCTACACTTATCAAGTTTTTAGGAATAGTAGGAACATAAAGTACCTTGCTTAAGAGTGTGCTCCCACTCTTTGTCTTCACTGAACCAATGCTCTCCACTTTATGCTTGGTGTTATCTCCTGTTTGAACTCTATGTCCATTCACCTTTGCTTCCATATCAGTCATCAATGATATATTGCCACTTAGATGATTGCTACATCCTGAGTCAATATAGAACACCCTTTGGTCTTCTCCTAGTGCTTCATGTGTTGCATTCAAGATAAGAGTCATGTCATCCTTCTAATCTGATGCATAGTTATAATAGTTATTGTTGTAGGACTGAGTTTGAAAACTTCTTCCACCTCCTCTAGCATATGATGTCCTACCACCTCTTCCTCTGAAGTTTCCTCTTTGATTTCTACCTCCTCTACCGCTTTGATTGAAGCTCTGGTTATTACTTCCACCATTTTGATTGTTATACCAACAATCATTTGCCAAGTGATTGGTTCTGCCACAAATCTAACAAGCTTTAGTATTTTCTTTGTTCTTACCTCCTCTTCCTTTACCTATGAAGTTCATCTTTCCTTTTGTAAAGTTAGCTTGACCTGAAATTCCTTCATCATCAGTTGACTGCTTCCCTTTGCAATTCTTTTTCTTGTTCTTGGAGTACATAGCCTGACTTGCACTCCTATCATTGTCTCCCTTAATGTCCTGCTCAAAAGTTAGCATGTGTCCTAGCAATTGATTAAGATCAGGAGTAAAGTGATCTAGTGACAATTCTATGGACAATATGAAAGGCTTCCACTTCTCATCTCCTCTCAGACCTGTAAGTACTTGCCTTAACAACTTATCCTGTTCAATATCTTCATCTACTGCTCCCAAGCTATCTGCAATATCCTTCATCCTTGCCACATAATCAGAAATCGATTGTGAGCTTTTCTTCTTGAAAGTTGTGAACTATGCCCATAATGAGGACTTCCTTGACTTGGTTGTGTTTTGGAAATGCTCCTCCAAAGCATTCCACACATCTGTTGCACTTTCTAATCCTTTGATGTGAGGTAGAAGATAATAATTTACAACCATGTAAATGATACTCCTAGCTTGAGCATCCTTCCTCATCCAATTCTTCAAACCTGCAAGTTCCTCCCTAGTTGGAACACTAGGATCTTCAAACTCAGACTTTTCTTCTTCTCCTGTAATGAATGCCATCAAATCTTTGCTCATGAGGTGTGATCCATCCTCATGGACCAAGCTAGATAGTTCTCCCTATCTAGCTTATCAATCTGCAAGCTTTCTCCCATCTTTGATCTTCTGTGTCTGCAATTACTAGGATTTATGATAATATAGTGTACCTTTGATATGAGGTTTAATCCTTGTTGATCTTTTGAACTCGTGCTTTGTACTTCTTCAGTTTGTCTTCAAGAATTTGACTTTGTCCACCTTCAATTAGAAGGAACTTCAATATCTACAACAGTCAAGACTTCCAATGCCTTTACTTTACTTGTATTACACCTTCAGCTCTGATACCACTGTTGGAGACCTCTAAATCTCCAAAGGTTTGATCTATACTGATTTAAGAGCACCTCTATATCAATTGTGGACCAAAATTTACACAAATGTTTCCTTCATTTACCAAATCTTCAATTATCACTTCTCTGAGTGAGAATCTTTCTTGTTCTAAAAGTTTGCTTCAAAGATTGACTTCATTACCTGCACATATCTTTAGATTTCTTCAAACCAATGATGCACATATCTCCATGCTACCTTTGCACAATCATGTCAACCATTATTCCTACCAAAGAATCATTAAAACTTTAATTTGATCCTTAAGATCAAAAGTATATCAGAAACTGTCTTCCTGAACAAGCGACTTTGACATAGCTAACTTCTAAGGTTGATTTCTCATAGCACAGATCCCATTATGCTAAATGCTTTTAGCCATAGCTTCCTTACCTTCTAACTTAGATTTTTAATGCTCACGCATCAAAAACTTTACACTTTGCACTGAGATCTAAGCAAAACATTGACACAAAAAAGTGCGCGACTCTGAGAGGTCTACCTGGAGACTTTACATACACATGTTCCTATATATCATACTCACAGCATGAAAGGAATTAGACCATGAAACTTTGAACATAGCTTCATTAGCTTCTAGATTGGATGTGTACAAAAGATTTCTTGATACATGTGATCAAGCTGAGAGAAATCAGAGAAAGACTCAATGCTAACTCGTGAAGATGACTCTCTACACATGTATCTCAATGACACTTGACTTCTAATGACTCTCTCATGTATTTCTTTACATCATTTACTTATATACATATGATTCTAGACTTATCCGGCATCTATTACATTACTCCTTACCATCCTAAGGATCATCTACACTCATAGTACAAGAATTCCCATCTGTAATGTACATATGTATACAAGCTTCACTTCTGAGATCTCTTCACTTTCTCAAATGACTTCTTTCACTTCAATCTGATCATTGACATGCTTCAAGCTCTTTGTAATCATCAATTTGTGACTGTTTTGTTCCAACAGCTCCCCCTCAATCACGAATTGTGATTATTCCATTCTTCTTTACTCCAGCCATCCCTTTGAACCTTTGTAGCTTAGGTCCATCCAATCTTTTTGTTAACATATCTGCAACTTGCTCTTTTGTTTGAGTATACAATACTTCAATCTTTTTATCAAGTACCTTTTCCCTCAAGAAATGATACCGAATCTCTATGTGCTTAGTCCTGGCAAGAAAAATAGGGTTAGCTGCCAAATACAATGAACTCATAAATATCTTTAAAAATAATTGGAGTACTCTGATCAATTCCAAAACTCTTCAACAAGGGGTTTAACCATATCACTTCTTTTGCAGCCTCTACCATTCCCTTTTACTCAGCTTCTGTGAATGACAAAGCAACTGTATGTTGCTTCTTTGACCACCAAGAAACTAATTTATTTCCAATATAACAAAGATAACCATAAGTAGATCTTCTATCATCTGAATCACCTGCCCAATCTGCATCACTAAACACTTTGATTCTTGTATCAGAAGTAAATCCATAATACAAACCTTCATTTAGAGTTCCCTTGATATATCTGAGTACCCTTTGAGCTGCAATCCAATGAGTCTTCTTTGGACAATGCATAAATTGTGATAACACACCTACTGCATATGATAGGTCTGGCCTTGTCAAAGTAGCATGGACTAAACTACCTACCAAACTCTGATAGTTCTTCATATCATTGAATTCTTCACCTCCATATCTGCTCAACTTATGATTTACCTCCAATGGTGTGGTTGAAGGCTTGCAATCCTCCATGTTGAACTTGACCAGAAGATTCTTCAAGTATCTCTCTTGTGTAACATATACTCCATGTTGATTATACACAATTTGCATTCCTAAGAAATAAGGTAAGTTTCCCAAATCACTTATCTTAAACTCCTTCTCTATTTGTTTCTTAAGCTCCTTGGTTCCTTGAGCATCTGTACCTGTGACAATAATATCATCAACATAAATACACATGTATATATATCCATTTTCACTTGCCTTCACTAGCAAAGCTACTATTTGCCTTTGATGCTTGATATCCACATTCATTCAAGAACTTAACAAGCTTGTAATTCCATGCTCTTGGAGCCTACCTCAAACCATACAAAGCTCTCTTGAGCTTACACACATAATTTGATCCATTTGAATCCATGAAACCTTCTGGTTGTTCCATGTACACTTCATTTGCAATGTATCCATTTAGAAATGCATTCTTCACATCTAATTGTGATAACTTCCATCCTTTACAAGCAGCAGTAGCAATCAATGATCTAATTGTAGACATCTTAGCAACAGGACTAAAGGTTTCATCATAATCTACCCCATAAGTTTGGGCATAACCTTTGACCACAAGTCTAGCTTTGTATCTAGACACCTTTTCATCTGCAAACCTTTTTGTTTTATACATCCACTTACATCCAATGACCTTCTGATTCTTTGGTCTTGGCACCAATTCCCATGTTTCATTTTCAAGTAGAGCATCATACTCTTCTTGCATTGCCTTCTTCCAATTTTGTTTACCTTTAGCTTCTTCATATGTGATTGGATCCTCTTCTGTCTTCACAATGTAAGCATAATCTTTTGTTGTTAGGAAAGATGTATCATAGCTATACCTGATAGGTTCTTTTCTTTCTCTCAAGGATCTTCTGACCTCTGAACTTCTTGAAGTCTCGACCACATTTGATTCTGGATAGAATCTTGGCCCATCTTCAACATTGTCTTGCAATTTACTTTTATAATCAACATCATCAATATCTTCTTCATACACACTTATTTTTGTCTTCCCTTTGCTTTTTATTTCTTCAAGGTTTGCATATTCATTTGTTGTCCCTGTATACCATGTACTTTGCTCATCAAATGTAACATCTTTTGTAACAAGAAATTGCTTTGTGGATGGACTCCACAATCTGTAACCCATCTGTCTATCATTGTACCCAATAAACACATACTTCTCTGCTTTGGGTTCTAGCTTATGTCTTAATTGTGAAGGAACATAAGCATATGCTAAACATCCAAATACCTTACAATGATCAAGAGTAGATTTCTTACCCCACCATGCTTCATAAGGTGTTCTTCCATCCAAAGCTTTACAAGGTAACCTATTCACAAGGTATGTTGCAGTGTTGATAGCTTCTGCCCATAAGTAGTTTGGACAATTCTTTTCCTTCATCATTGCTCTTGCAAACTCTACAAGAGTTCTATTTCTTCTTTCTGCAACTCCATTTTGTTGAGGGGATTACCTGCAAGTTACTTCTCTTTTTATACCTACATTCCACAAATAATCATCAAACTTTTTAGTGAAATACTCTCCCCCTTCATCTGATCTCAACCTCTTGAGCTTTTGTCCTGTAATCCTTTCTGCATAAACATGATAATGCTTGAATGTCTTGAACACTTCTGACTTGTCCTTGATTACATATAAAGTAATCCATCTGGTTGCATCATCAACAAATAACACATAATACTTGGATCCATTTATACTATAGTCCCTTGAAGGACCCCACACATCTGTATGAACCAATTCAAGCATATTTGAATACTTGTACCCTGATTTATTGTATGAACTTTTGTGTGCTTTACCTAATTGACAAGCTTCACACTTGTACACCATGTGTTGACCTTCAACATTTGGCAAACCAAGCACCACATCATTCTTTGACATTTCCTTTATGGCTCTCCCATTGAAATGACCTAGCCTTTTATGCCATAGGTCTAACTCAGACATCTTTTGACTTCCATAAGTAAATAAAGCATGTTCCACATTACCTTGGACTTTGAGAGTAAACAACCTTCCTTCATTTTTACCTGCAATGATATGATATATTGCCACTCAAATGATTGCTACATCCTGAGTAAATATAGAACACCCTTTGGTCTTCTCCTACTTCTTCATGTGTTGCATTCAAGATAAGAGTCATGTCATCCTTCTAATCTGATGCATAGTTATAATAGTTATTGTTGTAGGACTCAGATTGAAAACTTCTTCCACCTCCTCTAGCATATGATGTCCTACCACCTCTTCCGCTGAAGTTTCCTCTTTGATTTCTACCTCCTCTACCTCTTTGATTGAAGCTCTGGTTATTACTTCCACCATTTTGATTGTTATACCAACAATCATTTGCCAAATGATTGGTTCTACCACAAATCCAACAAGCTTTAGTATTGTCTTTGTTCTTACCTCCTCTTCCTTTACCTCGGAAGTTCATCTTTCCTTTTGTAAAGTTAGCTTGACCTGAAATTCCTTCATCATCAGTTGACTGCTTCCCTTTGCCATTCTTTTTCTTGTCCTTGGAGTACATAGCTTGACTTGCACTTCGATCATTGTCTCCCTTAATGTCCTGCTCAAAAGTTAGCATGTGTCCTAGCAATTGTTCAAGATCAAGAGTAAAGTGATCTAGTGACAAGTCTAAGAAAATATGAAAGGCCTCCACTTCTCATCTCCTCTCAGACCTGTAAGTATTTGCCTTAACAACTTATCCTCTTCAATATCTTCATCTTCTGCTCCCAAGCTATCTGCAATCTCCTTCACCCTTGCCACATAATTGTTGATATATTTAGGTAGTGATGTGTGTGAACACTCTAGGACTGCCGGGGCACTTTTTTCCCTCTTTAGGAGGTTTTCTCCCCCGGCTTGTATATACGCCTATTGCCCTAATGGGCTACTTATCTTTGTACATTCTCTAGTAATACATTCAGTATTGTGTGTTTGTGCTCCAAGCTTCTTCTTCTTTCTTGTGCTGTTTGCGTGCTTCCGCAGATGTCTATCTCGAACAATTGGTATCAGAGCAGGTCGTCGCTTCTTCTAGGGCGCCGTCGACACTCCTCCGTTTGCAGTCTCAGATTCGCACGAAATTTGGTGAGCATACTCAGGGTGTTTCCGAGATCAAAACAGCTCTGCTATGTCGTGCCGAGATCGCGATCTGAGCTCGTTTCGTCCTCGAAACGCACTATCGCAGTGCTTGTGCAGGCTATTTCGTCCTTTTGTGCCAAAGGTATATACCAGTTTCTGTTCGCCAGTTTAAGCGTCTCAAAGTCTGCTACAGGTCTAGCAGAACTCGTTTGGGTTGTTCCATTCAACTTTTTGAGATACAGTCAATTTTCTGCATCAAGGTATTTTAGTCACCGGCCATGGCTGAAAGGAGTGATGTATTCCGTATGTTGGCTGTTGAGGATAAGTTGGATGGTACCAACTACCCATTATGGGCTTATATGATGCGACATGTACTGGTTGCAAAAGGATTATGGAACATTGTGCAGGGTGTTGAAAGACGTCCTGTTACACCTGTAATGACAGGTACTGCAAATACAGGTGTTGGAGCTGATGAAGATGGTGTCGAAGATGATATTCCACAGATTCGTGTTTGTGCTGCTGTTTCTGTTGCACCTACTGCAGAGCAGATTCGTTGGGATGGCAGAGATGCCCAGGCACATGCATTGATAGCTTTGTCTGTCAAACGTGCCATTATTCCTCACATTCACTCTTGCAGAACAACAAAGGATGCTTGGGATACACTTACCACTTTGTACCAGGCTAGGAATGAGGCTCGTGCTGCTTACCTCCGAAAACAATTGGAGAGTGAGCACATGAATGAAGGTGATTCTATGGACAGTTTTCTTACAAAGATCAAAGACTTGAAGGAACAATTGATTTCTGCTGATGAGGTTATACCAGATAGCTCACTTGTGCAGACCATTCTGAATGGTCTTCCTGATTCATATGAGAGTTTTGCCTCTACTCTTTGGTTGATGATGAAAGGCAATCCGAATGCCTTGTCATTTGAGGAATTAGTCTCTGTTCTATTGCAAGAAGATCAGTCCAGGCAGAACAGGTCCATTATGCATGTTTTAGATCAAGCTTTCTTGGCTAGTCAGAAGGGCAAAGGAAAATGGAGCTCTTCTACTAGTAAGCAGAAATCTACAAATGCTGCACAATCGAAGAACCAGGATAAAGATGAGAAGAAATCAGACAAGCAGAAATTGTTCTGCAAGTACTGTAAAGGAAATGATCATATTATAAAGAACTGTCCAAAACTGGCTGCTAAAGAGGCAAAGAAGAAAGAGGCTGGAATGGTTGTTGCAGAGGCCTCTACACCAAAAACAGAGTCTGCAAATCTTGTGCAGGAAGAAGAATGGGTGTTTACTACTGTCTACAGTTTTGACCCATCTTCTCATGATCAGTGCATGTCTTCAGTAGACTTAGATGTTTGGTACTTTGACAGTGGGGCGACCAAACATATTACCTCGCAGCGCAGTTTCTTCTCTTCACTCGAGCCTGCCCCTATAGGGATTACTATCACATGCGCCAATAACTCCTCTTATCCTGTTATGGGAGTTGGTAAGATCATTTTGACTACTGCTGATGGTAGTTCTTTCACTTTGTCAGATGCTTTATTCGTGCCAGGGATCAAAAAGAACCTGTTATTAGTTTTTGCATTAGCAAAGATTGGCTTGGTTGTGAAATTCGTTGATGACAGGTGTACAATCCATGATCTCTCAAATGGCGATGTGATTATTGCTTCTGGCATTTTATGTCGTGGGCTGTATAAGCTCATAGACTATGAAAGATCTGTGAATGATTCGGCATGTGCAGTTCATGATTCTCAGGCTATGTCAGATGCAAAGCTTTGGCATGCACGCTTTGGTCATCTGAATTTTGCTAGTTTGTTACGTCTGTAGAAATCTGAAATGGTGTCCTCTTTGCCCAAACTTGAGGCACCTGGAAAACATGTTTGTGAAGGCTCTATTTTGGGCAAAATGCAGCGTTCTTCCTTTCCAAAAGATGGTTCAGTTCGGGCTACGTAGAAATTGCAGCTTGTACATAGAGATGTCTGTGGTCCTATGCAGACACCCTCTTTTGGAAATTACCTTTACTTTGTGACTTTCATTGATGATTTTCCCAGGCATGCATGGGTATATCCACTCAAAGCAAAGTCCGAAGTGTTCATGTGCTTCAAACAGTTTTTGGTTTTGGCTGAAAATCTATCAGCATGTAAAATGGGCACCCTCCGTTCTGATCGGGGGGGGAATATATGTCTTCAGATTTTAATGCATTTCTGGCTGAACGTGGGATAAAACACCAGTGTACAGTGCCGTATACACCTCAACAAAATGGAGTTGCTGAACAAAAGGACAGGTCACTCATGGAGATGGCGAGGTGCATGGCCAAAAGTCAGGCTTTACCACATAGTTTCTGGCTTGAGGCTGTCATGTGTGCAGCATATGTACTGAACATGTGTCCCACTAAAGCGTTGCAGTCTATCACTCCATATGAGGCTTGGCATGACCGCAAGCCATCTGTTGCTCATCTGCGTGTTTTTGGTTGTTTGGCATATGCATTAGTGCTTGAACAACATCGCAGAAAATTGGATGATAAGGTAGTAAAATGTATTTTTGTTGGGTACAGTTCACAAAGTAAAGGCTATCGTCTGTATCATCCACAGACTAAACGCATTCTGGTTAGCCGTGATGTTGTCTTTGTGGAAGATTCTATTCAGCCATTGCTTTCATGTACTAAGGAGACATCTGTTAGCTCCAAAGACATGTACGATACTTTGATGCCTCTTTTTACAGGTGAACAGGCTAGTGCTGGTCCTAATGAGGCAACTTCTAAGCCTTTGCAGGTTTCATATGATGATGCAGATCATTCCATTTCTGATGCAGATTTACATGATGCACTTGTTGATGAGAGAGCTGATATTGAGCAGGCAAAAACTATGTCAAAATGGCTGGTGCAGACTTTGCGTGACAGCAAATTAGATGCACCTTTGTCATATCGTACTCGTTCAGGCTCTCATAGTGCCTCCTTTGCATCAAATTGCTATGCTATGGCTGCATCTAGTCTCTGTGATGAGAATGAGCCTGTTTCTTTTGATGAAGCACAAAATTCAGAAAATTGGATGGCTGTTATGCAATCTGAATATGATGCTATAATGAAGAATGGTACATGGTCTTTATGTGACTTGCCTCCTAGCAAGAAGGCCATTGGCACTAAGTGGGTATACAAGCTGAAGCGTAAACTTGATGGTACATTTGATAGGTATAAGGCTAGGCTTGTTGCAAAGGGTTATGCACAGGAAAGAGGCATTGATTTTGATGAGACCTTTGCACCTACATGCCATATGACTACTGTTCGGAGCATTTGTGCACTTGCAGCCCATCATGGTTGGAATGTACATCAGTTGGACATTAAAACAACATTTCTGAATGGTGACTTGCATGAAGAAGTGTATGTTTTTCAGCCCCGTGGCTTTGTGCAAAAAGGGCATGAAAACCAGGTTTGCAGGTTAAAGAAGGCATTATATGGTTTAAAGCAAGCACCACGTGCTTGGTATGAGAAGATACATGCCTATCTGATTGCACATGGTTTTGAGAACAATCCAACTGAAAGCACCTTATATGTTAAACGTGCTAATGATGTGCTTCTGATCATTGTTGTCCATGTTGATGACATGCTGCTCATTGGTTCTATAGAGACACATATTGCTGATTTTAAGGCTGATTTGCATGCCTCATTTGAGATGTCTGATTTGGGGCATTTGCATCACTATTTGGGCATTCAGTTTATGCACGTTGATGGTGGAATGGCTTTGTGTCAAACGAAATATATTGACACATTATTGCAGCGTTTTGGCCTTGAATACTGTACGCCTATTGCCACTCCTATGGAGACAGGTTTACGATTGAGTCTTCATGCTGCTGGAGATGCATTTGATGTTGTTCTCTATCAGCAGGCTGTTGGATGCTTGATTTACTTATGCATTACTCGACCAGATATTCAGTTTGCTGTCTCACAGATGAGCAGGTTTATGCATTGCCCAGGAGTCACGCATTGGAAAGCGGTTAAGCGCATCTTTCGCTACTTGAGTGGTACTCGGCTACTTGGGTTGTTTTATCCCAAGGGGGGATCACTACCGCCAGATTTGCATGCTTTTTCTGACTCAGATTGGGCTGGTTGCTATGACACTCGTGTGTCCACCAGTGGTTTTTGCTTCATGCTTGGTAGCTCATGTATATCTTGGTTGAGCAAGAAGCAGCCTACTGTGGCCACTTCTAGTTGTGAGGCTGAGTATAGGGCAGCTTTCACAGCGATTGTTGAGTGTGTGTGGCTTAGATGCCTTATGGCTGATTTGGGTGTTGGCCAGTCTTCTGCCACCACCATCTTCACTGACAGTCAGAGCGCATTGGCAGTTGCAAGGAACCCTGTGTTCCATGCTTGCACTAAGCACATTGAGGTGCATTATCACTATGTCTGGGAGAGGTTCTCTGCTGGGGAGATCAGCTTGGCATATGTGCCCACGCAAGAGAACATTGCAGACCTTTTCACGAAGGCTCTGCCTAGGGAGAAGTTTGAAGCTTTCCGCAAAGCTTTGGGCTTACTTCCTTTTGTGGAGTGATTTCCACATAGCTTGGCACTTTCTTATACATGAGTGCCAACTTCTTGTTCACCGCATCACTCCCAGGGGGGATTTGTTGATATATTTAGGTAGTGATGTGTGTGAACACTCTAGGACTGTCGGGGCACTTTTTTCCCTCTTTAGGAGGTTTTTTTCCCCCGGCTTGTATATACGCCTATTGCCCTAATGGGCTACTTATCTTTGTACATTCTCTAGTAATACATTCAGTATTGTGTGTTTGTGCTGCAAGCTTCTTCTTCTTCCTTGTGCTGTTCGCGTGCTTCTGCAGACGTCTATCTCCAACAATAATCAGAAATCGATTGTGAGCTTTTCTTCTTGAAAGTTGTGAACTCTGCCCATAATGAGGACTTCCTTGACTTGGTTGTGTTTTGGAAATGCTCTTCCAAAACATTCCACACATCTGTTGCACTTTCTAATCCTCTGATGTGAGGTAGACGATAATCATTTACAACCATGTAAATGATACTCCTAGCTTGAGCATCCTTCCTCATCCAATTCTTCAAACCTGCAAGTTCCTCCCTAGTTGGAACACTAGGATATTCAAACTCAGGCTTTTCTTCTTCTCTTGTAATGAATGCCATCAAATCTTTGCTCATGAGGTGTGCCTCCATCCTCATGGACCAAGTTGGATAGTTCTCCCTATCTAGCTTATCAATCTGCAAGCTTTCTCCCATCTTTGATCTTCTGTGTCTGCAATTACTAGGATTTATGATAATAGTTTATCTTTGATATGAGGCTTTAATCTTTCTTGATCCTTTGAACTCGTGCTTTGTACTTCTTCAGTTTGTCTTCAAGAATTTGACTTTGTCCACCTTTAATTAGAAGGAACTTCAATATCTGTAACAATCAAGACTTCCAATGCCTTTACTTTACTTGTATTACACCTTCAGCTCTGACACCAGTATTGGAGACCTCTAAATTTCCAAAGGTTTGATCTATAGTGATTTAAGAGCACCTCCATATGAGTTATGGACCAAACTTTACACAAATGTTACCTTCATTTACCAAATCTTCAATTATCACTTCTCTGAGTGAGAATCTTTCTTGTTCAAAAAGTCTGCTTCAAAGATTGACTTCATTACCTGCACATATCTTTAGATTTCTTCAAGCTAATGATGCACATATCTCCATGCTACCTTTGCGTAATCATGTCAACCATTACTCCTTCAAAAGAATCATTAAAACTTTAATTTTCGTTAATATCAAAAGTATATCACAAACTATCTTCCTGAACAAGCGACTTTGACATTGCTAACTTCTAAGGTTGATTTCTCACAGCACAGATCCCATTTTGCTAAATGCTTTTAGCCATAGCTTCCTTACCTTCTTAGATTCTGAATTCCCACTCATCAAAAACTTTACATTGTGCACTGAGATCTCAGCAAAACATTGACACAAAAAAGTGCGCGGCTCTTAGAGGTCTACTTGCAGACTCTACATACACATGTTCGTATTGATCATACTCACAGCATGAAAGGAATTAGACCATGAAACTTTGAACATAGCTTCATTAGCTTCTAGATTAGATGCCTACAAAAGATTTCCTGATCCACATGATCAAGCTGAGAGAAATCAGAGAAAGACTCGACACTAACTCGTGAAGATGACTCTCTACACATCTATCTCAATGACATTTGGCTTCTAATGACTCTCTCATGTATTTCTTTACATCATTGACTTATATACATATGATTCTAGACTTATTCCGTGTCTATTACATTACTCCTTACCATCCTAAGGATCATCTACACTCATAGTACAAGAATTCCCATCTGTAATGTACATATGTATACAAGCTTCACTTCTGGGATCTCTTCACTTTCTCAAATGACTTCTTTCACTTCAATGTGATCATTGACATGCTTCAAGCTCTTTGTAATCACCAATTTGTGATTTTTTTATTCCAACATCTTCTGCCCTTTACACACATAGAAATAAAAGTAAGGATAAAGGTAAAGGAAAAAAGAATGAAGAAGAGGCTAGTACCTCTCAAGTGAACTTCACAAGTAGAGGAAGAGGTACTAGAGGAATGGGAAGAGGAGGAAAACAAGGCGGCGGGAGAGCTTACAACACTTCACCTTGTAATATTTGTGGCCTAACCAATCACACCACAGAAGAATGCTTCAAGAACACAAGGAATCAGAGAGGAAGAGGGCTCCATAAAGGAGGCTATGGACAATCTAGAGGTAGATTCAACAATGGAGGAAGTAAATATCATCACAGCTACAATCAAGGCTACAACAAAAACAACGACCAAGGAGAATTTAGAGGTAGAAGAGATTATAACAACTACACAAAAGACCAAGAGGATTCATTACTGATCATGAACATGACATCCAATCAAGGTAAAGATGATGAGCATCTTTTCTATATTGATTCTAGTTGTTCCAATCATGTGGCTAGAAATGTAGCATTGCGATTCTGGAGATAATGGAAGGAATAATCCCAATTAAAGAAGAAGTTAAACCAAAAGAGGAACAAGTAAAAAAGGAACCAAAACTTGATCACATGGTGCTCAAAATTCTTGGGGATTTACAGAAAATATCAAGACCATAGGTACTTTGCTCATTTACCAAGCTTGGCAAGAACCCAATTCCACCACTGACTCATGGAAACATCAAAACCCATCACAATTTTAAGCAGATAGAAGATATGTCCATTGGGGATCTCTTGACATCCTTGCTCAACCAAGAACTATGGAGGGGAGTCCAAAATATCCCTGAAAGCTATTTTTAGTGATTTATTCTAGAACTTGAAGCAATGCACAAGATGTTTAGAAATTTCTAAAAGATGGTGATGCTATTGATATCATTATGCACAAAAGCATTTGTGTTGTTGATGAAGAGTCTCATTATCAACAGATTCTAGCTATGGGGAAGTAGGAGATTGTGGATCTGCCCAAGATGGGCATGATGGTTAATCATGGAGTTCAAGACATCGATGGCAATAACAAAGAGTAGAGGAGCGAGGGGATAACCCTATCTAATAGATCACTTTTATCTAGTCATCTAAGAAAGATGTTCGTTGATATTTGTTCAAGGTGAACTATTTTTCATAAGCATTGTGATCATCTTGATGAATTTAGACCCACATTCCAAGTCTTTTAGGGATTGAACAATGAATTCCTACTCAAGGCAATTGTAAGCTTTGTCAAACTTGATCTTGATGAAGAGTACATTTTGAAATGACTCCTTAGAAAATTCTAGGCCTTCCCACCCATCAATAACAACCACCAAGATGGATCTACCCTTAATGAATCATTTTTGATCCTCATGGATCCATGATCAAAGATGTAAGATGATACAATTAGCAAGGACCTTCCCAAATATTTTATAGGTAATTGGCAACATAGTGATGGACCACCAATTTTCAATTTTTTTAATCTTTTTTGTGAATTAGTTTTTTCAAATCTTCATTGAGAAAGGTGGGTAAAGCACCAAAGTGCAAGAACTCTTGCCATAACAAACATAATAGGTTAACCAAGTTACTCTAGAATGTCTTGAAGAAATCATTGGTGAGGCTATCAAGACCCAAGATTTTACCATTGGATAGAGAATCAGTAGCTTCAACAACCTTTGTTTCATTGATGGAGGGATCAAGAAGATGCACCAAATTTTCTAGAATGTTTTTGGTTCTAACTCTAGAGATGACACTCATGTAATCATGCATTTGCAAAGACACTAGAGTGGATACTCCTAGGATTTGATTTTAAATGGTTGAAAATTAGTTCAATATTTTCTTCCTGAGTTGTGCATTCCACTTCGTGATTGTCAATCTTATAAGGAATTTCTTCCTTGTGCTTCTTCTTCGTCAGATGTTTCCACATTTCTTTAGTAAGCTTATCTACTTTCCCTACCCACCAATCTTTAAAATAAATCTTTAGATTCTTTGTTTGAATTTCCTTTTCTTATCTAAGATTGATACTAATTTTCATGAGCCAAAGTTGGAGATGGTAATTTCCTCTATTGACTTTTGCCTCGAGACATTGGAGATGACAATAAATATTTTCTCTTCTTGCACATTGAATTCTTAGAATCTCATTCTTAGTGTTGTTAAGGAGGTATTGAGTTTGCTTGACAACACTTGTCTGGAGAGTCATGGGTGTTGAACGCTTCCATTGAGGTCATGGCAATCATTTTCTAAAGAAGGGAGTGAGAGGGTTGAAGGATCAACATGAAACCATGGAGCATTCCTATGTCAAAAACGTGGCTTAAAAGTGAGGACAACATGATAGTGATCAGAAAAAACTAAGTCCACACATTGAGAGAAGGATGAGGGACCAAGTTTGTTAATGATATTCCGTGTAATGTAGCTTTTATCAAGCTTAACCTGGTCCCACATGTCTTTCCCAAAACCATCAATTATTAACCCCTTTGTTCCCATCTATCATACTGAACTTCTACCATATTAAAGTCCCCCCAAAGGATGAGCTCAAAGGACAGGCAGTCCAAATCATTCCATGTAGTGAGTCTTTCTGTGGTCTAGATTAGGCACATACACAAACACAATGGTGGACGAGAGAGGGACCTTTAAAGAAGTAGAAACCCACAAATGATGTGGATGCACCAAGGTTTCTACCAGAAATGAGTGCCAAAACTAACTTGAATCCTAACATCACATTGCCACTTCCCTCTAGGTGTTGAGTCGTGAAGCACAAGTGATATGCAAAAATGCTTTTAAGACTCTTTCTAAGTTCAACATTGTCCAATTTGATCTCTTGGAGACATATGAAGTTAAGGTTGAAATTTTGTTCTAAAAGCCATTGACCAAACACAATCTCCCTTGAGGGGTCATATAGCCCTTGAATGTTGAGCAAAACAACAATCATTATGAAGGTTGAGGACTTTGTTGGTTAGGGACTTGTCCCTCTTTTTTTTTTCTTTTATCATCTTCTCTTCTTCTTGAAGTTGTGGGTTCTTGGCACACTAGCCATCCTTTGAGGGGGATCTTCCAGGGGAACCGAGCTAAATGTTTCCCTTTTTGAGAAACCACTCTTGCAAAAGATTATGAAGCCTGACCAGGAAACATCGATCCAATAATCAAAATTTCACTGTCAATGTTGACTTTTTTGTTGTGCGTTTCTTGATTGTTTTGTTTTCTTGGGGAGCAATTTTGTGTGGTTTCCTCATCATATAGCTTTTGATTCATTTCATCCCAATAATTTGAAAGATTGACCCCTTTTCCAAAATATGGAAGAAATTTGTTTCAGAGATCGAGGGAGAGGGACTCATCCCTGAACGACCTTTGAGACTTATAATGCATGTAATGTTAAGCTAAAGAATCTTTGGAGCCATTGAAACATTTAAACCTTCGTTCATGTGAACAGATGATGAACAAGAAGAGCGAAGAAAATGGTATGTGATTGGTACTACTAAATTACTTTAGCATAAGTATGTGATAGTGCTCAAATTCCATGCATTGATATAAATACAAAATATGTATTTATGTATATCTATATACACATATCTGTATATGTATGTGTGTATCTATATATACACATATCTGTATATGTATGTATGTATAGATGTATACGTAAGAATGTCTATTTGTACACGTGTATACACACATTTTAGTATTACATGTACATATATAAATACAAAATATGCATTTACGTATATGTATATACACATATCTATATATGTATGTGTGTATTTATAGATGTATACCTAAGAATGTCTATTTGTACATAACATCCATCTCTATTTGTACATGTGTATATATTTCTACATGTATGTATCTATGTATGAATGTTTATAGGAATGTATGTGCGGATGCATGCATGTATGTATTTGTATGTGTACTTCGTCGATGTTGTGAAATGGGGTGCAATATGTCGATATTTTGTTGGATTTCAGATGTAGAGGAAGACCTCTTCAAATGGTGTTGCAACATTAGAACTGTTTTTGTGAAGTAGTAGTTGGGACTTGGAAGTCAAGACCATTGCCAAGAGGAACTCTTATTGTTCTTGTCGATACCTTCACTATACCTTCATGGCATTTTGTGTGTGTGTGTCCATTGGGCAGTCTCTCTGTGTGTGTAGGTGATATTAATAATGGTATTTGATATTAATAATGTGATTATTTACATACATAAACATTCACATATACATATTTACACATACACACATATATTCACATATACACATTTGCACATACACACATATTCACATATACACAAATACACATTATTGTGGGATAAATGCATGTATTTTGTATGAATGAGTGTATATGCATGCATGTGTATGTGTGTATGTATATATGTGGATATGTAACTGTGTGTTTATGTTATATGTACGTATATGTGTATATGTATGTATATATGTATGTGTATATGTTTGCATGTATATGTGTATGTGTCTGTGTGTGTATATATGTGTATGTATTTTGATTCTTTTTTTTGTTTGAGATTAAAATAACAGGAGATATTGTATGATGAAAAAAAAAGAGGTGACCTAACATATTACCTGAGACATGGTAGTTTTTTCGTAGATAGCTACGTCTTCAGGAGTCATTTCCTTAGCAGAAGGTATACAAATTAATAGTTTATATTTATAGTTCTCATATGTTTTATTATTTTTTTACATTTAATTTATGTATTTCTTTTTTTTTTAAATAAATAGGCTGCTGCAAAGAAGAGAGTTGAGTCGGGCCACACATCGCACTTAGGCCAAATGGGCCATCATGGTTTTGTAGTTACATTTGTAAGTATATGTGTTATTTTAAGTATATTTTTTATTTTAGTTAAAAACAAAAGAAACTAAACTTTTTTATTTGTTTCAATGCAGTGAAAGGATTATGGTCGATATCCTATGAAACATAAGATTAAGTATGCTACACATTTTGGACATCCGCATTTGAGCGAGTATATGCGAGATCATCCGGATGCATTTGTGAGTATTATTAAATTTTATATAATTATTTTATTTTTATGGATGTTTTAATTGTTTTACTTATTTATGTTTGTTATATGTAATACAAGAGTATTATGAAGAGGCAGATATGGATGAGGTGGAGAGATAGACATAGGAGGGACGATCTCGATTGTCATAGGATGCTCACACAGATACATTAGATCATGCGGATGATGATGATGATGATGATTAGGATTCTTGATTATGACATTGCATATGTATTTACATTGATATATATATATATATATATATATATATATATATATATATATATATATATATATATATATATATATATATATATATATATATATATATATATATATATATATATATATATATATATATATATTATCTATATATTGTTCATTTCAGTTATGTTTTGAATTGTGTGTATGGTATTAAGTAATGAAAAGCCTTGTTCTATTCATTGTTATTATTGTTTATATTAAGCATATGTTTTATTATTTTAATTATATAATTCATTCATATTTATGTGTGCTTGTGTGTATATAAAATGTATATATGCACATGTAGGTATATATCTATATGTGTAAGTGTGTCTATATGCATGTATATGTATGTATCTATGTATATATGTGCATGTATGTATGTGCATATGTATATGTGTATATGCATGTAGCTACATGTGCATGTGAAAGTGTATATGCGTATGTATGTGTATATGTATGTGTATGTGCATGTGCATGTGTATGTGTGTATATGTATGTATGTGCATGTATATATATGTAATAAGTGTGTGTACATATGCGCATGTATATGTGTGTGTATATGAATGTATGTACATGTGTATATGTGTATATGCATGTATGTGCATGTGCATGTGTAAGTGTATATGTGTATGTATGTGTATGTGCATGTGCATGTGTATGCGCGTGTATATGTATGTATGTGCATGTGCATGTGTAAGTCTATGTGTATATATGTGTATGTGCATGTGCATGTGTATGTGTGTGTATATGTATGTGCATGTATATGTGTAAGTGTATGTGTATATGTGTGTATGTGCATGTATATGTGTATATGTATGTATGTGCATGTGTGTGTGTATGTGCATATGTGTGTGTACATATGTGCATACATATATGTGTATATATGTGTATGTGTGTGTATATATACATATGTGCATATGTATGTGTATGTGTATGTGTATAAACATATACAAGTGTATGTATATGCATGTGTATATGTATGAAACATGCATGTGCATGTGGATGCATTTCCATTTGCATCCATGTGCATGCATGTGGATGTGCATATACATGTATTTAAGTATATGTTAATGTGTGTATGTGTATGTATATATGCAATAATGCATGCATGCAAGTCCTTTTATGTGGTTGTAGAAATGTTTGTGCATATGCATGCGTATGTGTAAGTGTATGTGTAAGTGTATGTGCACATGTATGTGTGTGTATGTGCATGTGTATGTGTGTATATGTGTGAACATGCATCTTCATCATGTATAAGTGTATATGTGCATATCAATAAGTGTGAGTATGCTAACTAATGAAAATAACACAATTCAAATGATATACAAAGAATGGAAATTGTACTTACAATAGTTAGCCATATTTTTTTGCTTGGTTAGCTTCTTGAATAACTAGCAATAAAGAGAGAGAGAGAGAGAGAGAGAGAGAGAGAGAGAGAGAGAGAGAGAGAGAGAGAGAGAGAGAGAGAGAGAGAGAGCATGAGAGATAGTTCAAAGAGAGAAAGAGGTAGAAAGAGAGAAACAGAGACAGAGAGAGATAATAAGATAGAGGTTAGACAAAACAACAATTCTACAAGCGATTGTTTTATCTCGTAAGCACAGTGTAATTGTGAACGTTGGAGAGCTCTTCGATCAGATGCATGTAGATACCGAGCCTCCAATGTTTTAAATTTTTTCGTCAAAAACCCGTCGTGTAAGCGATGCTAAAGCATCGTAAATACCCTTGCAATTAGCATCACATAAACAATATTATTAGCATCGCTTATGCGATGCTTTTTTTAATCGTCACTTTAGCGACACTCAATGTGAGCATCACATTTATTGTCGCGCTATACATCGATGAAAACGTCGAATTTGTGGTCGTTTAACCGATGTTCCACGCTCGATGCTTGTTGTGACAATTTATGCAATTTTATAACGATGAAATTGTGTCGCGTTAACCGTCGTTATGTGCCTGTATTATTGTAGTGTATATAAATACAAAATATGCATTTATGTGCATGTATATACACATATTTGTATATGTATGTGTGTATGCATAGATGTATATGTAAGAATGCTTGTTTGTACATGTGTATACATCTATGTGTGTTTGTACACGTGTATATATTTCTACATGCATCTATGTATGAATGTTTATATGAATGAATGTTTATATGAATGTGCGTGCGGATGCATGCATGTATGTACTTGTATGTGCTGTAAAATGGGGTGGATGTTGATATTTTGTTGGATTTCAGACCTCTTCAAATGGTGTTGCGACATTAGAACTGTTTTTGCGATGTAGTAGTTGGGACTTGTAAGTCAAGGCCATTGCCGAGAGGAACTCTTATTGTTCTTGTCGTTACCTTCACTACACCTTCATGCCGTTTTACACAGCCATGTGTTTCCAAATTACATAACTAACTAATAACCAATTGATGTGCCTTTGAGAGGGTGAGAGAGAGTGCTTTGAATGGAGACGTCTGCCAACACAAGGAATGTGCATGTAGTTGACTATCACGCAACATCTCTTTGAGTTTCCCTTTGCGTAGTACGATTGGTCCATACAATAGTCTGTGTGTGTGTCTCCATTGGGCAGTCTCTGTGTGTGTGTGTAGGTGACACATATCCGCACTGTAGGATGCACCGATAAGGACGTACAAATGCAATTCGTTCGTGTCCTTACGATGAAGAATTATGGCTGTGTATTACTGTAGAATCCTGTATGTGGGCATAAGCGTGTGTGTGTGTGTGAGAGAGAGAGAGAGAGAGAGAGAGAGAGAGAGAGAGAGAACCGTTAGTTGCTCTGACTACTCAATGATCATAAACATGAAAGCGGCAGATCACCTCAAAACGGATAGGCACGGAGACCATCTTTACAGGAAAGCGATGTCTTAGCAGTACACGATTCTTCGCTACTGCCGTCTACAGAGTAGAAGATCAGGACTTACATGAAGGGACCAATCCTGCCTCTCTCTCTCTCTGTCTCTCTCTCACACACACACATTTCGAAGCACTTTACAGGTAATTTGATCTTATGGTTCCGCATCGGCATTATCAAATCTGGTTCACCGAACACATCAAATGAAATCAAAGCAGACATATGAAGAAGGGCCATCCTCCTCGTCATGAACACGAATCCTTTGAAACAGCTATCTGCGACTTTTCCAAATGTCGTCGTGCGCGCAACAAGTTGAAGCATTCCGAGTGTCAAGCTTCGAATAAAAAAAAATGGAGATTTGTGTCTGCAGGAACAACAGATTGACCGCGAACGACGGACTGAAATGCGCGAAGGAACAACAGATTGACCGCGAACGACGGACTGAAATGCGCGAACGACGGGCTGAACAACAGAGTGACCTCCAAACCTCTCAAAGGCACATCGTGTTAGCAACCACATATTTAAAAAAAGAAAAACCAGCTCAAAAGCATTAAAACAAAGAAGTCAAAAGAGAGTTACAGAGTCGGTCCACTGCTTCTACATGGGAGATCCACTTCACCTTCAGCTTGTTAGATTGCCGCTCTGCATTACAAGGATCGTCACATGACCAAACATTTACTTCTTTCAATGCTTTATGATTCTTCCTCCTAAAGATTTTAAGGATTTTTCTATTGTAATCTCTTTTGGCATTTCTTCGAAGTTCTTAGAGAGTCTTTCCTTCCAAATTTCCATGGAACATCCCCCTATTTGCATTGTGGAGGGCCATAGAGCAACCTGTGTAAGAGAAGGTAACAATGATGTGTCTAGAACTCACCTCCCAACCAATATATAGCACTCACTTTCATCCAGACATCATGAATAGGCAACCAACTATCATGCATCCCAGCCTTGTTTTTCCCCCAAGCATGGAACTCCTCGTTCCACAATTAGGCATGTACTACTTTGAAATGCAATGCTCTCCCCCTTTTGAAGGTCTTTGCCCTTAATGATATAGAAAGACCTACAAATCAAGGACTCAAAACATATGATCCCAATAATAAGAGTAGAGTGTGCTAGGTGTCTGAAATACTATATACTCTATATGTAGACAACTAGTATCTTTGCTTCCTATCAAGCATTTACACCAAGAAGTAGCAGTCCTTGCCTTGGGCATATTGTAGGAATCCCTTTGAGGTCTAATGAGTCCATATGCGTGCATGATAAGTACTTAGATTACCCTCATACTCCTTATGCCTAGGCCCTCACCACTAACTTATGACTACTTGTCACCTGTAGAGACCTTGGAAACTTGCCCTTTTCTCCATAAAATACCCACTAAAAGAACTTGTCAATCATTGAAAACTATGAAATAACAATACAGAATAATAGTCTACACATCTATAACTATGAGCCACATGTGGAGCTTCAACACATTGGTTCAATAAGTAACTAAATGAAAAGCTACCAAATTAGTAAAAGAATAGTGTACTAGAAACTTCTGGAAAATCTGACTATACTCAAATCTTTGGGGGCAAGTACTAAAAAATAATTAAAAAATAATGAAAGAATGTTTTTTTTCAAAATATACATTACTCATAAATGATGATAACCTCTTTCAAATAGTCTTTAAACTCTAAACTCAAGTAAAATTTCTTGATTTACTCACTATAATAAAATGAATTTAAAAAGGATTCACGTCTTTCTCCAAACCATGGATCCAAGATCTCAATCTTTCATATGCAATATGTGATTATCCAAATTATGAGCCTAAATATGTCATGTAAAGTAAATATTTATCCACTTTATGGAACTAAGACTCTCATCGAAGTAAAGATGTGCTCAAGAATACAACTAATGGAACTACCATCACCTTATTAATGGTAAAATGCAACTTGCTGCAAATGTGCAACCCTTGCTTTACATCTGACCATCACTTTGTCTCCAACAAACCACTTCCAATTGTAGATTAAAGATGATGTTTGAAATTCCTTGTACAAATTAAACATTTCCTAAAGTTTTCGACCTCATATAGATATCCTTATGCTCTCATTAGGAACAAAAATCATTTGAATTGGACATTTTCTTGAAATTCAATTACTAATTCTTTAAAAAGGACAAAGACGTCTTGATCAAGTGTGGAAATGTATAGACTCATATTTTTGAAGACCTTAGATTGAACAAATAAATTCCAAATTTCAAATTATTTATGGAAAAGTATAGAATGACTCCTTTAGTATGTGTATACAAAGTGTAGAATTCTAGTTCATTAAAACACTCTTTGAAAATGCAAAATATTTCTTTGCTACACGAACAATTAGGTGACCTACAGAAAATGAACCTGCACTTTGAGAATGTCTTCTAATTACGAATACAAACTTTAAATTCTTTCAGCTTTGGATATGGTATATAGACCATATTGACATACTCACTCAAAGAGAGAGATTTAAAAATTGGAGCTTCCAATGTGAAATAATGTGAGCATCAAACACATGTAACAATATCTAGCAAGCCCTCATCAAAGATTGTTCTCAGAACCAAAGAGAATTTGATTTGTCAAATAACCTCTATTACATGTCTTGTGGTATAAGTTTCAAAGCATTTGGAAATCTGGTTCTTTGAGAACAAAGATTTTATTTCTCTTTTCTATTCATATATCCCAAATGGAGATAGATCTTATCATGAGACTTTATGAGGATAGTTTTGATGTTGCCGCATATTATAAAGTAAAATAATTTTGGTTGAATACAAAAAATAAGAGAACCCAATCATATTTAAGTGACGTGGTCTCTTGCCATTGAAGAAATTATAGAATGACTTGAATTAAATAAAGAAAAGTACAAGAGAAGGGGACTAGTGCCCACGGGAGAGTAGGCTATTGCCGAACTTCCTTTATATTAAAAAAAAAAGAAATTATAGAATGTGAATTCTTATCCACAAAGATCATTTGAGTCACCAAATGATCTTGGAAATCCATGAATATTAAGGTAAGAAAAATAAACCTAACATACTTGCATAGGGCCAAAAAATCTTTCCATTCCTGTTTACCAATTGGGAGTAATCCCCTTGCAAATAGTCCCCTATCACTTACTTCAGTCGTTAACATGGATTAAGGGCAACTCTAGTGCAAAGGTCATTTGACCTTTACAATGTTATCCAAAATATTTGACGATTTGATGGATTTAAGAAAATTCTATGAGATAGGTTCTCTCCAAATTTGAATCAATTTGGACATTCCATTAAGAAGTAAAATCCAAATTGATTCAAATTTGGAGAGAAACTTAAAAATTCTAGGTTTATAAGTACATCCAAAATTGAACTTTGAGACTTAAAAATGGTGAGACATGTTAATCTATATAATTTTACATGCTAATTCATTTTTGTTTTCAATGAATGCATGACATGGGTATATGAGCATGGTTATGCTGATTATTTTGTTGATAAACTTTTGTAGTGATGTGTATGAAAAGACTTAGGAGTGTCGAGGAACTTTTTTCCCTCTTTAGGAGGGTTTTTCCCCCTACTTGTGTGTATGCATATAACCCTAACGTGTGACTTATCTTTGTACATTCACTTGGTAATTCATTCATTACTATTGTGTTGTGCTCCAAACTTCTTCTTCTTCCTTGTGCTTTTTGTGTGCTTTCATAGACCTCAAAATCCAACAATTGGTATCAAAGAAGGTTTTTTCTTCATCTAGGGTGTCATCAACACACCCTCTAGTCATAGTCACAAAATCACACAAAAATTGGTGAGCATACTCAAGGTGATAAGAAGTTCAAAATTGCTTTCCTTTGTGGCATGAAAATTTTGATCTGAGCTTGTTTTGGCCTCCGAATGCATTATTGTAGTGCCTATGTAGGAAATTTTATCCTTTTGTGCCAAAAATATATACATGTTTTGTTCGCTAGTACAAACGCCTCAAAGTTTGCTATAGGTTTAGTAGAGCTCGATATGGTGGTTCTCTTCAAATTTTTGAGATACAATTACTTTTTGCATTAGGGTGCTTAGTCAGTGGCCATGGTTGAAAGCAATGATGTATTCTGTATGTTGGCTATTGAGGACAAGTTTGATGGTACCAATTACTTGTTATGGGCATATATGATGTGTGATGTATTGGTAGTAAAATGTTAAAGAATCACTCACGAATTTGACATACAGACAAAAATAAAGATAAAGAAAGATAAAGAGAATCAGAATCAAAGTATTCAGAAAATCAAAGCCTTAGTGAAGGGACAAATTCACGACTGTAATGTACAGCGTAGAAACTTCCAGAATTAGAGTTTGTTACACCGGATCAAAACTGTATATATGTGAGAATAGAAAAAGAGTGTGAGAGAGAAGAGCGCGTCATGCGAATAAAGCGCATATAGAAATCAAGAATAGGTATAGAAGACGCCAGAGATTGCGTATGTAAAGATGAATAACAGAAACCTGAAATGTCAAGTATTCATCTGAGAGAGATGGTAAGAAGAAACTACTCAGTATAGGAGAGTTTCTATAGCTTGAGCAAGAAGAGGCCAAGCTAGTTTTGTACACATCTTCTCTAATAGAAAACACATGTTCATGTGGAAGTTTGCACGCATTCTTCGTATGTGAAGAAATCTGAGTATTTTCATGTTACGGTATAAAGTTAGTTAAAAGTTACAGTTTTCTTAGTAAAACGTATTTTTCGATCAGTTACAATTTTCTCAGTAAACGTGTTTTCCGGTAGAACAACGAAGTAGATCTCGCAGAATAATGTAAAGTTTTGTATGAGAGATAGCTTATCTTGTAGCTAGACTTCTCTACTATCAGTTCCTCAAAGATTTCGGTGAAATGGATATGTACACACAGTACAAAGTCTGACCGGAAAGAGGCATTTAGAAGTGGTGAAGTTTTTCCTTAAACTTCAGAAAGAGTTCATTCAGTGAAGGAAGTTCACTCATCACTTCCTTAAAAAATTGCTTTCCTTTGTGGCATGAAAATTTTGATCTGAGCTTGTTTTGGCCTCCGAATGCATTATTGTAGTGCCTATGTAGGAAATTTTATCCTTTTGTGCCAAAAATATATACATGTTTTGTTCGCTAGTACAAACGCCTCAAAGTTTGCTATAGGTTTAGTAGAGCTCGATATGGTGGTTCTCTTCAAATTTTTGAGATACAATTACTTTTTGCATTAGGGTGCTTAGTCAGTGGCCATGGTTGAAAGCAATGATGTATTCTGTATGTTGGCTATTGAGGACAAGTTTGATGGTACCAATTACTTGTTATGGGCATATATGATGTGTGATGTATTGGTAGTAAAATGTTAAAGAATCACTCACGAATATGACATACAGACAAAAATAAAGATAAAGAAAGATAAAGAGAATCAGAATCAAAGTATTCAGAAAATCAAAGCCTTAGTGAAGGGACAAATTCACGACTGTAATGTACAGCATAGAAACTTCCAGAATTAGAGTTTGTTACACCGGATCAAAACTGTATATATGTGAGAATAGAAAAAGAGTGTGAGAGAGAAGAGCGCGTCATGCGAATAAAGCGCATATAGAAATCAAGAATAGGTATAGAAGACGCCAGAGATTGCGTATGTAAAGATGAATAACAGAAACCTGAAATGTCAAGTATTCATCTGAGAGAGATGGTAAGAAGAAACTACTTAGTATAGGAGAGTTTCTATAGCTTGAGCAAGAAGAGGCCAAGCTAGTTTTGTACACATCTTCTCTAATAGAAAACACATGTTCATGTGGAAGTTTGCACGCATTCTTCGTATGTGAAGAAATCTGAGTATTTTCATGTTACGGTATAAAGTTAGTTAAAAGTTACAGTTTTCTTAGTAAAACGTATTTTTCGATCAGTTACAATTTTCTCAGTAAACGTGTTTTCCGGTAGAACAACGAAGTAGATCTCGCAGAATAATGTAAAGTTTTGTATGAGAGATAGCTTATCTTGTAGCTAGACTTCTCTACTATCAGTTCCTCAAAGATTTCGGTGAAATGGATATGTACACACAGTACAAAGTCTGACCGGAAAGAGGCATTTAGAAGTGGTGAAGTTTTTCCTTAAACTTCAGAAAGAGTTCATTCAGTGAAGGAAGTTCACTCATCACTTCCTTAAAAAATTGCTTTCCTTTGTGGCATGAAAATTTTGATCTGAGCTTGTTTTGGCCTCCGAATGCATTATTGTAGTGCCTATGTAGGAAATTTTATCCTTTTGTGCCAAAAATATATACATGTTTTGTTCGCTAGTACAAACGCCTCAAAGTTTGCTATAGGTTTAGTAGAGCTCGATATGGTGGTTCTCTTCAAATTTTTGAGATACAATTACTTTTTGCATTAGGGTGCTTAGTCAGTGGCCATGGTTGAAAGCAATGATGTATTCTGTATGTTGGCTATTGAGGACAAGTTTGATGGTACCAATTACTTGTTATGGGCATATATGATGTGTGATGTATTGGTAGTAAAATGTTAAAGAATCACTCACGAATATGACATACAGACAAAAATAAAGATAAAGAAAGATAAAGAGAAGCAGAATCAAAGTATTCAGAAAATCAAAGCCTTAGTGAAGGGACAAATTCACGACTGTAATGTACAGCGTAGAAACTTCCAGAATTAGAGTTTGTTACACCGGATCAAAACTGTATATATGTGAGAATAGAAAAAGAGTGTGAGAGAGAAGAGCACGTCATGCGAATAAAGCGCATATAGAAATCAAGAATAGGTATAGAAGACGCCAGAGATTGCGTATGTAAAGATGAATAACAGAAACCTGAAATGTCAAGTATTCATCTGAGAGAGATGGTAAGAAGAAACTACTCAGTATAGGAGAGTTTCTATAGCTTGAGCAAGAAGAGGCCAAGCTAGTTTTGTACACATCTTCTCTAATAGAAAACACATGTTCATGTGGAAGTTTGCACGCATTCTTCATATGTGAAGAAATCTGAGTATTTTCATGTTACGGTATAAAGTTAGTTAAAAGTTACAGTTTTCTTAGTAAAACGTATTTTTCGATCAGTTACAATTTTCTCAGTAAACGTGTTTTCCGGTAGAACAACGAAGTAGATCTCGCAGAATAATGTAAAGTTTTGTATGAGAGATAGCTTATCTTGTAGCTAGACTTCTCTACTATCAGTTCCTCAAAGATTTCGGTGAAATGGATATGTACACACAGTACAAAGTCTGACCGGAAAG